>PYHW01010088.1:227600-286279 GCA_013186435.1 Turdus rufiventris
GGCGGAGTGGAGCCGCGCTCGGAGCCGCCCGCCCGCCCGCCCCGCCGCGGGGGGGCCGGGCCGGGCCGCCGAGGGGAGGGGGAGAGGGGAGGGGAGGCGGGCGGGGGTGTCGCCCTCTGCTCTCATCCATCTTCTGCACATCACGGTCGAGTTCCTCCTTCAGCGCCCGCTCCGGCGGGGCAAGGCGCCCCGTTCCTCCGGCGCGGCCAGCCCCTGGGAAGGCACCTCCCCCTCCCGCCTCATCAGCTGTTATTAATGGTGATTGATGATTAGCAATTACGGGGCCAGGATAAGGGTGCTTTTGTGG
The DNA here is from genome assembly GCA_013186435.1 of Turdus rufiventris. Lineage (NCBI taxonomy): Eukaryota > Metazoa > Chordata > Aves > Passeriformes > Turdidae > Turdus > Turdus rufiventris. The sequence continues at coordinate 227,908 of PYHW01010088.1, forward strand.
GGACGGGACGGGGCCCGGCCGCGCCGCTCCGCTCCGCCCGGCCCTGTCCGGGCCCACGGACGGGTGAGGCAGCTCCGCTCCGCCCGGCACCACCCTGGCCACCGCAACCGGACCCGAGCCGGCGCTCTCGGCAGCTCCTGACGGCCGAGCCTGCGGGGAGTGGCCCGGGAACGGCGGCGAAGGGCGGGCTCCAGCGCCCCGACGGACTGGGGCTGTGCCGTGCCGTGCCGTGCCGTGCCATGTCCGCAAATCGCCCGAACAGGGCGCGGGAGAGCAACCAGAGTTGGGGCAGAGTTGGAACCGTCCCTTCTCGGCCCTGCATGGAGCGTTGTCAGCTCAGAGCGGGGTCTCCGTGAGACCGGCGGGCTCGGGCGCCGCGGGGCCGGGAAGATCGCGGGGCCTCCCGCAGACGCACTCGGTCAGGGTGGGAGGGGGGCTGTGAAAGGGCCCCTCTTGCTGCTGCCCCGCGGCCCCGACCCCGCTCTCTCCCCGCCGCCCTCCGTGTGCCGGACTCGCCCCGGTGGCCGTGGTGCGCGCCGCTCCATCTGCAGAGCAGCGAGACCCGTGCGGGTCGAAAGCTCCCGAGCCGCGGCGAGAACTGCGCGGCTTCGCTGTGCTCTCTGTGTCTGGAGGAACATCGCCTGCCCCTTGTGGGGAGTCCCCACGCTAAAACAGAGGACTTTTCTTCCCCCCACTAGGCATTTGGGTTGTTCTCTGTCTATAGAGAGCTGCTCACCAGACCTGCAATAGACAAACTGAAGCCCTGCTTCAGAAGAGTATCAGGATTTTTAAAGAGCTTGGAAGCCAAGAAATGCAAGCTGAAGTCACATCTATGCACCCTCCAACTGCTGTTTCAGCGGCACGGTGACGCTCCAGACCTCTAACTCTCACCTAGGGCTATTCCTCTTCTCAAGTCCCCTGTATGTTGCTGCCTGCATTCCCCCTTTGACCAGGGATGCAGCACTCCTGGCTGCTTGGCTACCCAGGCTCCCTGGTGGCATCGATATCTGTGTAAACACAAGGATTTCTCCACCATCACCTTCTGCTCTGTCCCTGAGGGGGTCTGGAGCACCACTTTGAAGTGTGTTTTCTGTGGGACATGACAGCCCAGCCATGGAGTTGGACACTTGGATCTTGTGTGGAGCATTTAAGTGAAGCAAAATGGGCCCACTGTGCTGAAAGTGGCTACTCAGCCTTCCTGCACTAAACATGCCCAATAGGAATCCCTGGCAGGGGGATTCAGATATGGGCCAGATATGATATCACACAGCTTCTTCTTTCTTTCATGTCTTTTGTGACTTTTTTCTGTGGCACATCCTTGTGGTCCCAAAGAATTATCCCTCCTCAGCAAGAACAGCCCTGCTCTGAATGAGGAGAATGGGTGTGAAGAAGTCAATGGTAAAATAATCATCCAGGCTCAAATACTGAATCAGGAAAATGAGGCCTGGCGTAGGGGATCCCTGTCACCACTCTGATGCAGACACCTCGTTCCCTTGGATCACGGAGGGTGAGAGATGCTCGTCTTTGCAGGTCATTGACTGCCTGTGGCTCCTAGTCCAGATTTAGGGGCCAGACTCCATGCTGGGAAGGAACATGGCAGTGACAAGCATTTGGATGAGTCCCACCGCAGAGACCAGCTGTGATACAATAAGGGACATGGCTCCAGATCTGCTGGTTAGCGTCTGTGTTCTGTCTGTCTTTGCCCCAGCTCTCCTGTCTCATCCACCAGGTGTCTGTGGTAAAGGAACCTTCAGATTGGAGTGGTCTTCAATGCACATAGCTTGGGTCCATTCCCTGCTATGGAGGCACCTTGGACCATGGAGAAAGTGAAAGCATAGCCATGTGCTACTTGTACTTGTTCCTAACACTACTGGCTCTCAAGGTTGCACTCAAAAGGGCACAGATGCAGGCTGTGCAACCAGCTTTCTGACTCCTGAGCAAATACAATTTGATCACTTGTTCAATGAACCTTTTCTGTGCAATCAACCCACACCTCACACCCACAGATAGTTTAGCAAGATATTTGAGAGCAAGAGGAAGCTGCTCTCTCTAGTGACCTTGCTGGAGAGCTGGGCGAGCTGCGTCTCCCACGAGGGAGGATGGCAGCCCGTGCCCACAGCGGCAGGTCCTGCCTGAAGGGAACAGCACAAGCTCAATGCTGCCCTCTGCTCAGCTGTAGCTTGCACTCTGCAAGTGATGTCTCCAGCACTAAGGTTCTGCTTACCTGATCATACACTTGCATTACCTGCAGCTCCCCTCTCCCTTCAAACATTGAGTGTCTGTTCCATGCTAGGAGCAGCAAGGAAAGGCTGCTTCCAGAGGGGTGGGAAGCCAGGCAGGAAGGGCTGTAGCAAGGCTTCACTGACTAGGGTGCATTCCACAGGACCTGAGGAAGGTGAACAGAGCAGATCTGATGACAGATGGCTGCATCCTATGAATTGGCCGTGACTCTGGAGAGCCAAACCTCCAGGAGGGGGGGAATGTACTCGTGGCCCCAACAATTTACTCCACTTTAGTTTATTTTGTCTCATGAGACTTTGTAGTAGAGATAGAAACTCAAGTGCAAATAGTAAAGTAGAGATTCAGAGAAGGGTATGTTGAAAGACTGCAGAAAAAAGAAAGGTTGTAAGAATAACAAAGCAAAGATTGTGCTGCTATACTCTCATGTGTACACCAAATGGGATGGAGTTCCCACATCCACCATCCTCACAGGGTGAGCCAACTTGGAATGACGGTCCAGGTTGCATGCCCACCCGCTGGACTTCCATAGGCTTTCCCAATTTCAATTGTGTAACCTCTGTCTAATCTCCCACAGCTTCTTGCTGCCTACTGAAATGCAGTTTCCATGGCTTCCACTTGAGGCTCAGACCTCCACTGCTCAAATGCTTCCTGGGCATCTTTCCCCCTCCACACTCCTCTGCAGAAAGCCCCTCAATTCCAGCTGAAAGGGCTTCATCCCTGCCTCTGGGGGAGCTGGTGGGTTTCCTTAACATGCCTGACGATAGACTGTCCAACATGCCAGGTACAGCAGAAATGTTGACTGCGTGTGCAATTTGAAAGCCCCTGATCTCGTTGCACTTCTGACTGCACTCTCAGCTGTTGATGGAGATCTCTCAGGACCTCACTAGGTGCATTATCAGTACATTATCAGACACTGAGTTTAAAAAGAGCCTCAGGAGGTGATGTGCTCTCTCCTGTTTTGGGGTCACTGTGTCATGGCTCATGTTTTTCAGTCTCAGCGGGAGGTCCTGAGTCTGGGCCCTGAGTGCTGAATTTAAGTTCCTTCTCTGCAAGAAGCGCCTTCAGCGATCACAGACCAGCTTGGCCCATCTCCTCCATCTTCAGTCTGCCTTTGTTTACCACCTCTCTTCTCTGTTTTCTGCATTAGAACTGCTCAAGCTTCCTCCTCCTCCTCTTCCTCCTCCTCCATTCCTTTCTGCAGACACATGAACATGAACAAGTCTGTTTTAAGAAAGACTGGGAAGTGTCCTGCTCAACATTTGGGACACAGTGTCTGTACTGACCATGGGGCATGACCCATCTGGTCAGCACAGAGGATCCTGGAAGAAAACCATCAGCCTCTAAAAATGTCCTTGCTTGGAATAGGCAAAGTGGGATCCTCAGAGGCTGTTCATTAAGGAAAATTTGATCCCGTGCTACTCGGGAGAAAAAGAACCACCTGGGCCAGCTCTCTTCTGTGAGGCAGAGAGTCTGGAGGGTATTCCTGATGCACCAGCTGTTGACCAAATACAGGCCAATTAATTTTTGCTGTATCTGTAATGGGTAAAGTTCTGAGTAGCACAGCACAGCAACCACAACCGCAACAGTTAAAGTGTAATGACAGCCTGGGAAATGAAAGCAGGTCTTCCTAATGGAAACTGCTATGCAGTCTTAACTTTATGCCTCTACCTGCTCCACTTACTATCTCTGCACGGAATCTAGCACAACAGGACTAAATCTAGTCACAGCCTCTAGGCATTCCTGCAATATAGCTGCTAAACATATTAAAAGCAAGAGTAACGTTGTAAAATTATTTACTCAAAGTTTGAGAAGTCTGGAGAGCAAGCTGGCTGTGGCCATGATGTTGTTTGACCGAAGCTGGGCTCCTGCTGGGCTCAGATTCTGCTACTGGAGAGTGTGCCCATGACATGGTTCTTCAGGCTCTGCAGCCACACACTGCCCGAGGTGGACAGCAGCTCGTGCAAGGGGCACCCAGGACATCCCAGCTGGCCTCTGCAGACACGGTCCCACAGGCTCTCCCTGACTGCAGAGCTGCCCCATGTACTTCTGTCTTCAGCTTCTGACAGAAACCTGTCTGCCTGTTCATGCCTGGGAAAGGTACTTCAGAGCTAGACTTGGCAGAGCCTTAGCTAGAGCAATGAGAATTCAAATCCTCATTAATGCTACAAGAGCATTCCCAGGTGCATGGGTTTGCTGTTGACAAGACCTCAGACCGGAAATTTTTGTTTCTGGAGTCCTGGACAAGGTTCACATATTTCTTTCACATCTTTCTTTGAGAATTGCTCTGCTTAGGAGAGCCAAGCCCTCCCTCACTCCTGTGTTTGGATCCTGCTCAGCGAGAATGATGTTAGCCAAGTTCTTCAGATCATTTATGGCTTCTCTTCTGAGGCACAGGGCTGGGCTGCATGTTTAGCCCAGAAGCAGCTCTCTCCATGTGCACTGCTCTGCCCCAGCAGTTAAACGAGTATGGCACTCCGGAACCTTTCCTTCAGAAGACGTCCAACATCTGCAGGTCACTATAGAGATGTACATCTCATGGCTCTGTGAGAGCCTGTGTGCTGGATGCAGGATTCAGAGCAAAATGGGTTATGCAACACTGCACAATGCAGGCTGGCACATGAACATCGTTTCTCCAGCTGGGAGCACAATCCAGTCAAAGGCACCACTGAAAGCAGCCTGACTCCATTGCCTTTGTGCCCTTCCTGTGGAAAAATCAGGTATTTATCCACACTGATGAGATCCCCTGGCTCCTTCCCTTCTCCAGGCTGAACAGTTCCAGCTCCCTCAGCCTGAGAGGTGCTCAGGTAATTTTTCCATGTTAAGATATTTTTATTTTGTCACTGCTTAGGTTTCTCCAGCTCCAGGTCCTTGCGGTGGCTTTTGTTGGTCATTTCCTTATCTTCTGACCATTCTTGCTGTCGTCTGCTACCACTACAAGGTTTTACCAAACCTGCATTTGTTGATACATTTGCTGGTGATTCTTTTAGTGACCTGAAGCACCCACCCCTGGTAAGCAGCTGCAGGTGACACTGCTGTCATGTGGCAATGGGCCAGAGAACAGAGTGGGGCTGGCTGCCCAAAGAGCACCAGTGTGCAAAAGGGATCTGCTCCCTCGGGATTCACCTGTGGAGCACGGCACCTCAGGAGCATCAGCATCTGCTGCAGCACCTCTGCATGGAAACAGAAGTGCAGGAAGTGTTTGGAATTGTGCTCCTCACAAAGACCAGAAGCCCTGAGCAGTGGGAGAGCAGCTCAGTGGGGCTGTGTTGCTATGTGGGGTCACAGCTTGGGGTGGACACTGAGGTTCCTACTGCCCCGAGTCAGGGCACCTTGCAGTGCCTCCTCAGGGGGGAATCGGAGCCGGGGCTGTTGGGCAATCCCCGAGGCACTCGTGTGCTGGGGAAACGCTGAGGTTTGCCTTTGTGAGTCACATCCAGCCCTGGGGTCCTTCGGAACTCCTGGCCACTGTCCATCCCACTCAAGTGAAACATGCTTGGTGCTGTCAAACAGCTGAGATGTCAAAGCTAAAGCTTGTGAGAGAAGTGGTGTAAGAGCACATATTTAAATAGCTTAATAAAAGCAGTATCCCCATTTATTTAAAATGTCTTTCTCAGAAACCGGGGCAGGCAGCACGTTCAGAGCAAAGAAGCTGATAGAACCAGTAAAGACCAGTGGGGTCACAGTGAAGGAAACTCAGGTTAAGTCAGAGCTGTCAGTGAGGTGTGAATGGAGTTAGCAATGCTGGGAAGAGAAACTGGAACTTATTATCCTGGGGCCAAACACAGTCTCAGTGGTGACAGCAGCTTGTGGCAGCCCAGTGAAGGTTCACAGATCTGTAATTAATCAGCCCGATCTCTTTGGGACTGGGCTGAACACCATGCAGATGAACCTTGGTCTGGGCTAGGGCAGATCCCCCTGTGATTTAAAAATAACCCCTGAGATAAGAAATCTACATCCACCATGATAACCTGCTCTAAGACGCAATTAACTAGAAGATTAATTGCCCTTGCTATTAAAAATGCCTTATTTCTAATATGTGTTTGCACGGCTTCAATTTGCAGCCACTGGATCTGGTTTTACCTCCAAGTGGCACTCGGGAGTGCCTGACAGTGCTGAATGAACTCCTGAGGGAGGCTGAGCAAGGAGGCACAGCAGGGTCCAGCCGTGGGTGCCAGGGGACAATGAAGGGGTCCCTGGCACTCTTTGGGAGGGGCCTCTCAGCCCCTCCTGCCCTGTGAACCCTCAGCTGGAGAACAGGCTCCCACATCTGCTCCCAGGACTCTGAGGAGCAGCCTTGGTGTGTCCAAGCCCCTCACAGCCACTGCTCCCCCTGCCAGGAGCCTCTGCAGCCTCTGGTGGTGCTGCCCTGAGCCCCTCTGCTTGCTCCAGCTCGCTGCAACATCCACCCCAGAGCTGCGGGCACTGGGCACATTCTGCATAATGAACACCAATAACTCAGTAAATATTTCTGCTCTGCATTTGAAACAACTATGTGCACATATTCATATTTACAGTGGTAATGAAATACTTTCTATTCCATCAGTAATTAAGGAAGATGCTAAACTGCGTAAGTAACAATTTTTATAATGTGCAGGAGAAGAGCTTACATCCAAGAGTATTTAATTGGCTAATGAGTTCACTGAACTTTTTTTTTTTTCTTTATAACAAACCATGGCACACTGGGGAACTTAAGATTACTAGGGGGAAAAATACCAATGTCTTGTCAGTATTTAAATGTGTTCACATGGGTATCCAAGAAACTACACAGCAGTTAGTTCAACACACTTTCCAAGCAATCACAGACAAACAGTCAAAGAATGTCCTGGGTAAGTTAGTAAAAACTAGAACCCAATTTAATGCATTTTGAAAGAAGTATTTTCAAATTATTTTATGTAACTTTTTAATAAGTCTACAAGTTTGATAGAGCTAATGAGAGAGATCAGCCATGCTTAGAAACCTGTAAGTCATTTGACTAAGTTCTGCATGGCATTTTAATAAGAAAAATTAGCTGTATGCTGCAGTTAGTGTACTCAATATTAACAGATCCACAAGAACTTGGTGTCTGAGGAGACTTATTTTACACTGCCATTGGACAGGTGTATTTCTAGCTTTATTCTCTTCACATATCAATGCTATATGCTATTAGCAATCAGGGAGAAATAAAAAACAATTGCTGATAAAAATCATTGGAATGGATAAAAATTAATTATTGGGATGGTAAAAGTAACAGGTGACATTTGCTCAAGACAATGTGATCTGGGTTGCTGGAAACATCAGGTTCATGAACAGCCTGGTTGGTTGCATTGAAGTATAATGTGCAATGTATAAAAAGAACGGGGCTTCACTTTATCTTATCATGGATGTGACAAGCCTGAAAAACATTAGAGGCTGCAACATCTGCTGTGGGAGCACAGACCACACAGACTGGAGGGCATTGCTGCTCAGGCCTCCTCCTGGGCTGTGCAAATGGTCAAATCACATCAAATATGAATCCAGGGATCCTGAGCATTTGTGTGGACCTCAAGTCCACAGCAGAGCAGCCCTCACCCAATCTGAGCACAGCTCCATTCCGGGTGCTGTGCACAGCTCTCCTCCCTCCATCTCCAGGGATGCACTGCAACAGGTGAAGGCCCAGGGAAACCCTGCGCGTGGAGTCAGGGCTGGGTGACAGCTCCCATGCAGGCACAGCACAGCTGAACACAATTCCAGCCCAAATAAGGAGAGAAAGGGCACAGATCTGTAGAGTTTTAAATTATATGATGAAGAGAAACAATCGTTCCCCATACATTCTTACATGGCATCAAATGAAACATGACAATGACAGCAGAAAGATAAAGAGAGGGAGGAGATCAACACAGTGTGTAATTCTTCTCTCCTTGCCACAGGGGCATCAGAGTGCTCAAATATACACAGGTTCTAAAAGTGACTGGTCAAATTTATGGCAGAAAAAAAAAAGTCTCTCCACAACCAAAAAATACAACAAAGCCTTTTTGACTCAAAACTGCCTAAGAAGCAGGTTACAGCTCAGGGTGGGGACAGACAAGCTGGGAAAGAGCTTTTCTCTACTTGCTTTGCCTGTAAGTATCTTACTGTTAACCCCAGTTGTGGCCTCTCATGCTCTTCACTGAGGAACAGGAAGAATCGAGTGAGAGCCAAGAGGTGCTTGGGGCTGGGGAGCCTGCAGAGTGCTGGTTGTCTGTCAGAAGGGGACACCAGAGATGGGCAGGGCTTTGGCTGCACAGGGAGGGTCAAAGCAGGCTCCAGTGGCTGCAGCTGGGTTGGAAGCTTCTGTCTAGAACTGGGATGACACTTTTCCGGAGCGTGTCACTCACATGGCTGCACCGAGCACGCACCAGTGGACTCACAGCTCCCCGTGCTGAGGGTGCATCTGGCCGTGACTGCTCTGCTGGCAAACCCCGGTGGATGCTGAAGCAGGAGTACCAGCCTGTGCCCAAGAGATGTCCTCAGCAAAGCCAGGACGCAGAAGTGACCAGCAGCTGCCTGTGCCTGCAGCAGTGATAAAAGACCACCAGAACCGCTGTGCTGACAACCCCCGATGTTCTCAGTGTCTCAGTGGACACTACAGCCCTCCCACTCAGGATGGTTAAATTTCCCTGGCAAAATTGTCCTCACAAGTACATCCAAAGCTGCATTAGGAATTTTCCCTTCAGAAACCTGAGAAAATAGCAAAGCTTGTTAAATTGCCAGAATGTGCTCTGGAACATTAAATCTTTTAAAATCTGTTCTTGTAAATGTTTTTGAAAATCAATTGCTAATCAATTAACATAACTGAGTTGAAGTCAGAACATTTGCACTCAGCCTGCATCTTAGCCTGAGCCTTTCTGATTGTTTCTGTTTGCCAAAGGGCTGGAGTTCCCAGAAGCTTATCTGGTGGATCGGTTTGATTTGGTTTAGCTTTTTCCCCATCAGTTGCCTTGTTAATGCTGTTAAAGGTTCTCTACCCGCCTCACGTTCCTCGAAGACCACTTACCCAGTGGTGTCCTTATGCATAATGAACTCATGCCCTCACAGTTTTAGTAGGAGCACAGACAAAATTCAGTTTTTGAAAATGTGTGGCCAGAGACAGCCTGTTCCTCTCAGCCACCCACCTGATCTCAGCTCTCCCAGACACACTAGGATGCTCTGTCTGCAAACCTGGTGGCTGTGAGAGGAGCTCTGGAAAGGTACCCGCAGCCCCACCTCAGGTCCTTTGTTGCAGCAGGCACCTGTCTGGGCCACACCACCTCTGTCCAGGAAGGACCAGGATGTGCCGGAGCTCCATCTGCTTCTACATTTGCAGAAACCGGACCCTGTGGGTTCACTTCTTCCCACTGGAAGAGCTGGAGCTGCTCCATCAGCCAGTGCAGAGCAGCCCTAGAGCTGGCAAAAGCAACCAGCAAGACCCAGGAAACAGCTATAAGCCTAAAAGTGGCAAGTAACAGCTACAAAATAAAGCAAACTATTCAATTCAGCCTTTCCCTATTTAAAGTAGATATTATGGCTGAGCATGCATTACTGAGCAGAAATTACTGCAGGCATAGGGACAGTGTTGGAGAGAAGGATGGTCCAGGTGTGCTGCTCTGCAGGCTGCCCTCAGACCAGGACACCAGGTCAGGCTAAGGCAATCCCAGATTGTGCTGCATCAAAAAGGACAGACCTTCCTGTTCATTTTTCAGTCACAGACATCATCTGGCTAAAAATCAACTCTCTAAAGTGGTGCTTAGACTTTGGGCACAAGATGACTGGCCCTGAGCAGACAAGATCCCCTGAGCAGACAAGCCAGTTCAGCCAGCAGGAAGGAGGTAACTTCAGACTCCATTCCTGCACTGGTGCAAGGGAAAGGCACTACTGGTCCATGGCGAGAGGGCAGGCCATCATCCATGTCTTTTAAAAACTTCAGCTTCCCTGTACGCTTCATCCCAGTTTTGCACATCGTTGTGGTCACCTCAAGCCACCCCCTCACCTGTCTGCCCCTGTAGGTCATAAAGCACATAGTTAAACCTTCCTGAGATGTACCATCTCTGAATGCAATAGTACCTACACAAAGGCAGGCACAAGTGCATTCCAGGCACTTTGTGTGCACCTGTACCACATAAACACATCCCTCTCGTACCCTGTCACATTCCTGCTGTGGCCAGCAGAGTGCAGGCACACTGGGAGCAGCACAATCAGCCTCTCGGGGTGATTTTGGGCTCACCTCCTCAGGGCAGCAGGGCATGGCAATAACTGAGGGCACAGAGCTACAGCCCGTGCGCCCAGAGAGGCAGGAGCAGATGGCACCGTTGGGTCTGTCAAACAGCTCTGTCTCCAGAGCTGCACGTTGCAGAGTCCTGCTGTTGAGGTGGCTGTGAGGAGAGGCCAGGCAGAATGAGTGCAGCAAGAGGAGGCACCCACAGCCTGCTGCCCTGGGTACCCACGCCAGACACAGCTGGGGTGCTCAAGGGACTCTTCCAGACAGAAGCAGTAATGAAGTTTGCTTACAGCAGATCGTTAAAGGGTGGATAGTGCTTGATTTTCTTGTGTCTTGAATTCGCAGGATAAAGCATTTCCCTTTGCCTTTGCAAGAGCACAGCGCAGCCCAGGCTGCAGTGAGACCCTGCACAGTGCTCTGGGCGCTGGCTGCTCCCTGCCCAGGGCAGCAGCGTCCTCAGGGCACGTTCCTCCTCAGCCAGCAGCGAGCAGTGCACCCTCAGTGCTGCACAAGCACGGCCATCCTGCCCCAATCCAGACATTGTACCTTCACGAAACGGCTTTGACTGAACACACATTTTCCTCTGAGAAGCAGGTGGGTTCACAGCTCTGAGTGCATGTGCCATCACCCATGGAATGTCAGGTGAGCTCTGTCAGGACAGTCTTCAAAGAAATGTAGAAATCGTGCTCAGGTAGGTATAAATAACGGGATTTATTCCAAACACCTTTGGGTACAGACTAAGCAACTGACTAAAGACAGGATCACAGCAATCATCCAGGGCACCAGAGCTGCCTAGTACAGGCTAGAGTATTGGATTTGGGAAACTGATATCCTACTACTAATACTGCATGCAGTGTCTTCGCTGCTTGTACCACAAAATGCCCTAATTCCCATACCTCCTTTTGTTAGTCTGGGGTCTGTCTGGATTAGTATGGACCAACAGAATGCTCCAAAAGAGGCGCACGATGCAGAGTACAAGGCTGGTCGGGACTGGGACACAGCAACAGGCTTGGCACAAGGAGCTGATGTGGCCAGGCAGGAGCGGGGTGAGGGGAAGGGGGTATCTGGGAAAGCACAGACTGCATTGGCAGGGATGGAACCTCTGCCCACAAAGGCACAGCAGGACTGGAGCTGCCACCCCTAGTAGAGAATGTCCTCGAAGCCGAGCAGCAGGAACTGGTGCAGGGCACTTGGCAGATGTAGCTGGGACAGCACCAGAAGCAGACGGCCCTCCAGGAGGGTCCTGAGAGTGCAGCGAGCCAGGTGCTGCAAGGAGCGAGGTCTGTGCCCCAGGGAGAAAAGCGACTGGTAGAAACACGGGTATTTCTGCAGAGAGAAGAAAGGAGCAGAGGCACGCAAAGCTGAAGATATCACCCTGGGAGCAGAGGCAGGACCAGCCATCCACTTGCCTCAGTATGGAGCATCCTCCCTGTCCCCAGCAGCACCATCCCTGTGTCCTGCCACCCCACATGGCCAGTCCAGCTCCAATCAACCCTCTCCAGGCCCAGATGCCCCTGGCAACCCACCAGAACCTGGCCATGGGTTCTTCAGGCAGCATTTGCTCCCTTACCTGTACAACCTCTGCTGGAACTGCTGCCTCCCAGTCCTCGGAGACGCGCACGTGGGTGTAGCTGTTCACCAGGGCCTCGATGACACGCGGGCAGGTGTGGCAGTACCTCAGCACCTGGCCAGGGAGAGAGTCATGCCTTCAGAGGCTGCCTAGGACAGAGGCTGACAGGGTTAAAGGAATAAAGGAATAAAGCAGGCATTTATTAAAATAAATCCCAGGATACACCTTGGGCAGTACAAGAGCCCAGCCGTGGCTCCCCCCAGGATGGACCCTGGATCACAAGTTTTCACACTTTTATAAGGCTTGGTCCATTCACATGTTGGGGTTAATTGTCCAATTCCAGCTCCAGGTTCTGCAGTCCCATCCTCCCAGATCGCTCTCCTCAATTCGCTGCTGTTTGCACTTTTTTCAGGCACTTTTATGGCCTGAAGCTGCAGCGTGTCCTTGGTTCTGGGGCTGGAAAAGGATTGTTTGGTCTGACTGAGCCGTGAGGAGAACTTGTAACACTTCATATCAAATTCAGAGTTACACTAATGCAGTACAGAGGCTGAAAAATACAAAGCTAAAACTGAAGGCATCAAGAGTAGGTGATCACCATCACTGGGCAAGATCCTGCAAGCCCCTCTGTCACCTCCTAAAGTATTGCCCAATCCAGATGTGGTAAATCTGGTGAACTCCTGTCCTTCTCTCATGCTGACCCAGGAGAGAAAAACCACTGCAGATATGAAGCACTAGAGCATCCCTCTTTGCAAAGAGGACTGAGCCACCACTCGACATGCACAGCATGGCTGCCTTCAGCACAGCCAGGTCCCCACAGCTTCTCAGACACAGGGACCATCGTACATGGCTGGGGTGATGATCTCCATCAGCTTCACTGCTGCAAGTAGCTCACAAACACCAACACTGCGCATTACACCAGGCTCCTTCCCTCACATTTTGGTAGTTAGAGCCATTCCAGGGCAGGGACTGGCACTCATTTTGTGATCAGCCAGAGCACAGCACACTATGCCTCTGTTAATGGCCACACCAGGGTCTCAGGGATGCAGGATTGTGCCTGTTTGGTGCAGGGTTGCAGAGACATCTGTAGCTGTCTAAAGCAGCGCTGTGCCCATGTGAAGGGCGGCACAGAGCCCCAGAAGGCTTCACACATATTTGTACAACATCTCTGGTGCATCCCACATGCCCATAGGTGGAGGTGACACACCAGTGCCATGTACCTAGCAACAAGGCAGCCTTTGGAGCACACCCCACCCTGGCAAAGCCACACAGAGGCAGATTTCCCTGGCTCCGGGCTGCCACTCCCCATGGCCCAGGCCAGCAGTAGCTGTCAGAGTCTATTCTGGCTGTACCAGTGATCCTCATTATCTGGCGTTAATAGGAGATTAATTAGTGTTAATTGTTGATTTTCCTGTATTTTCCCAAAGGGGAGAGCAATCTGCTGATCTCCGGGCTGGGTAATTATTGCACTGCTCAGGAATTAAGACAGGAAATTAACCCTTTGTTGGCTGGTGTCTTGCAGAGACAGCAGGAGCTGGAGGGTGTGCCCCGAGAAAAAAACACCTCCAGAGGAAAAGAACCAACATTTTCCAGAGCAAGTAATTATGGAAACTGGGTGAGTACTGTCCACACACCTTAGCTGACAGAAGCAGGAGAGTCCTACAGCAAAACACACCCCAGGAAAAAACATCAGGATTGCCATATTAATAATGCCAGTTCTGCCTTCCCAGACCCAGGGCAGAGCAGGGCGGGAGAGAGAGAGCAGACTGCCATGGAACAAGCCCTGCTGTGACAGGAGGGGCCCTGATGATGCTCACAGCCTTCCCCTCCCAGCACACTCCCCTGGAGCCCTCACCTTGAGGAGGGAGCCTGGCCAGACGCGCACGGCCCCGTGGTTGAGCAGCGCTTGCACCACGAGCTCCGGGTGATGCTCCAGCTTGTAGGCAGCTACTTGCAGGATGTTGTGCAGGGCCGTGTTGCCGCCATAGTTCATGACATTGACGTTGGCACCCCGGGCCAGCAGTAGCTCTGCGATTTGAACATTGGCGTTCTTGCAGGCCAGGTGAAGTGGGTGCTGCCGGTCCCGATCCGCAGCGTTGACGCTGGCACCGCTCTCCACCAGCAGCTGGCAGACGCGGTAGTAGCGGTCCATGTCCTGGGCCTGGTGGTGCTGAGCACAGGCAGCATTCAGTGGCGTTTGCCCCTCCTTGTTCTTCACCTCCAATTCAGCCCCGTGGTGCAGAAGCAGTTGGACGTGCTCTGCCAGCCCGTGCCGCGATGCCACATGCAGCGCTGTGTCGTTCTCCTCCTCCGTCTGACTGTTCACACTGGCACCGTGCTGCAGCAGCTGCCGGACACACCTGTGTGGCGCAAAGTGACTTGGTGACCATTTCTCATCTCCACCTTCCATCCTACCTCCCAGCCCCCACATCTGTAGCATCCCACAGTTTTTCCTCAGAGTCCAAAAATCCCTGCTCCTCTTGCCCTGCAGCGGTGATTTTAAGCGGGGATGACTGCTGAGCAGAGATACTGGCACCCTAATTCCAGCCAACCCCACACAGACCTCTTAAAGCGTTGGGACCACACTGGCTCCCCAGCTGTGTCTGCTAAGGACACGAGCTTGCAGTCACCTGTTTGACCTCAGGGATGATCCTGGTCCTGGAACAGGCACCAAGGCCGCCCCTACTCTGCACCCAGCAGCCCACCTTCAGGGATGGGCAAGGGACGAGGCTTGCGGGGCAGGGAGGCTGGCCGTGCCGCCCCCCAGAGCAGAACTCACTCGATGGAGTCGGCGCTCTTGCAGAGGTGCAGGGGCCGGTAGCCATCCTCAGAGACGGCCTCGGGGTCGGCTCCGGCGCGGAGCAGCAGGCGCGCACAGTCGGCGCTGGCGGCCGCGCACGCCGCGTGCAGCGCGGTGCGCCCGCCCGGGGCCAGGTCCACGGCGGCGCCGCGCAGCAGCAGCAGCCGCAGGCAGGCCGTGTGCCCGCGGCTCGCCGTGATGTGCAGCGGCGTGGTGAGCTCCTGCTCGTAGCTCAGCGCCCACAGTCCTGCAGGGGGAGAGAGGTCAGGGAGACGCGTCCAGCCGCGGTGCAAAGACCTGCCCTTTCCCTTGAAGGGCCCGATGTACGTCCCCCTGAGAGACTTGTGTTTCCCCTCAAGGAACTTCAAGTCCCTTCCCTGCAGGATCCCCGTGTTTGGACCGGCCTGCCACAGGCGGAGGTCCCAGGAGGGCTCTCAGGGCACAGAGCCATGCAGAGGGAAGCTCCAGGCAGCAGCAGCCCCCAGCAGAAGCCGTGCTGGGCAGTGCCCTTTGCCTGCGGCTCAGGGCGCTGCGTGGGGTTTCTGTTGTTAGGAGGGCAGCGGATGAAGGGTCTGGGGCACGGGCAGGGCTGATGGCAACGAGGTGGCTGGGCCAAACACCACCTATGGAGCACCACAAACACAAGGAACCGGACAGGAGACAGGCGTCAGGGCCAACTGCCGCACACACAGGGGACTCAAACCAGACCTGAGCAGGGTGCAGACAATGAGCTACAGCAGAGATGGACATCGAGGACCTAGGAGAGAGCAAGGGGCTGAAATGTGCCAGCTCTCAAAGATGCTGCTGACCAAGCATGAACCATCGCTGAGCTGGTGCAGTCCGCTGGTTAACAGCCTGCAAATGCTTCAGGAAAATGCTCTTTAAACTGCGCTTCTTGATGCCTACCCAGACAGAGCTGGAGAACATCCCAGACTGCATGACATGTTCCACACTACGTCCTCTCAGCTCCTTCTTGCAGAGGCAGTATGTGGTCATCTGTGTTTTCCAGGGCCAGGTTCAAACTGAACCATCTCAAAGATCTAACTCCTGTTGTGAAAGTCTGGCACAACCCACAGTGGCAGCCAGCAGCGCAGTGCAGGCTGCACACAGGGCAGTTCCCAAACACTCAAGACAATCCTTATGAGAGGAACCCGGTTTCCTGGATGCACCTTGTGCTCTCAGAAACAGGACCCCCGCCTTCCACAAGGAATACAGGAGAGCCAGACCACATTCCCATGCTCTTTTCCCCATTCCCACTCCTCTGCAGCCCAAGTGGCACCTGTAACACAAACCCAGCAAGAGCCATGCCCCACAGCACACCCCACAGGCTGAGCCCCACTGCTCCCCCATACTCAGCCCGCGGGGGTTGAAGCGGTAGTTCTTCCACTCTTCCAGGTCACTGGTGTCAAACACAGCATTGGGGCTCAGGTTGTTCCCAGGGTCTCTGAGGATCTCGGCTACAGTCCCCTGGTCCCCAGCCAGCAGGGCTTGCCAGAACACCTGGGCAGGGCCATCCGCCTGCCGTGTGCGGATGGGCTCCTGGCTCTCATCTCTTCTGCCTGTGCTGCTGCCCATAACAACCAACCAGATCCTCCTCAGAGACCTGGACAGGACCTGCTGGTGCACCCCAGCCAGGCTCTGAGGCACAGCCCCACCAGCAGCCTGCCTGCCAGTCCAGGGTGTGCCACAGGGAGGGGGAGCGCATCACACCCCTCTCTTTGGCTCAGGCTGGGCATGGCTCAAGTCTCAGCTATTCTATTCTGGGAAACCTTGTGACCAAAGGCTGGAGCCAAGAGGCTGATAAAAGCTCTCCACTCAGGCAGCAGTGCCTCAGCAGCGTCCTGCTGGGAAGGCAAAGTCCTCAGGGAGGGTAGGGGAGCCTGAAGGGTAGAAATAGGGACAGGACATCGCTAAGACAACAGAGGGGGAAATGGTTTCATGTCTACTCGGCGTGTTTCCCAGTGCTGCCCAGACCACAACAGCATGACCCCAGCAGCTCCACACACATCTCCATGTCTTTGTTCACCCCTTGGCTCCACACACATCTCCAGCACTGCACATCCATTTACCAGTTGCACCTGAGCCATTGGCACCAGGAAAGTTTTAAAACAAGCTGCAGGATAGCTCTTTTTAATCAAAGCCAAAGAAGTAGTAGAAATAGGTACAAGGATGGGAAACATTGGAGGTAATTATCCTTTAGAGCCTTCCCACTTGCTCCTTTTTCTTAATATCAAGACTTGCACAGAGCCCCTGCACAGCTTTAGTGTTCCCTTTCAGCCCTCATTCACTCTCCTGACTCGGTTGCTCACTGCAGTCCTGTCACCTGAGCTGGTGTTTTCCTCTGACCCCACTTGGGTACAGCCAGCCAGCCTGCCCACCTCGGTCACACAGGAGCGTGCCTGGCTCACGTGGCATTGGCGCTGTGTACATATTCTTCACACCATGGGATCCAGAGAACATGTCAAACTGCGTGGAAGGCTGGTACAGTTCAGTTTAATTTTGTGTCACGGAACTACTCAGATCATGCTGTTAAACACCAGTTAAGTGACCCCAACAGACCACCAAGCAACAATTACCAAGGGACCAGAGCAGAGTGGAAGACAGGGAACTTTACCCTCCTCAATAATGAGAATAAATGAGCAAGTTCTATGCTGACAGTACCCAGTTTGCTCTGTGTGTGCAGACTTCGAGCAGCCTGCAAAGGGGTAAAGAAAGGGAAGCTCCTGGCAGATGTTCTCACCTGACAGGACCGTCTATTTGCCCAAGGATATAAGCACATATCCCATGAAAGCTTGAGGTTCCCAGTCATGCACCAGGGAGGCAGAAAGCTGCGTAAGTGACACCAGACAGTTTGCACTTCCCCTGGGCACCTTAAAATACCAAGGAGGTGATGTGGGAAAGACAAGGTCACTGAGTCAGTACTAAGAACCTGTCCCTACACGGTCAGTGAGATACAGAGACAAACCTCGGGTAGCATGAAGGTTTGTTTTGGGTTTTGTTCTGTATTCTTATCTGATAAATTTGGCAGCACATTTTTGCTCTGTGTTTGATGAATGATCTTGTTTGGTGGGGTTTTTCATGTCTTGAAACTTTGTTGATTGGAGAAATTTCTGCATGAGGTTGTTTTACATTGTCTGTTCCATTTTCTCTGGGGCACAAGCCTTTACAAGCGGGACACTGGCTGCTCCAGTGTCTGCTAGCCTAGCATAAGACAGGAGTTACAACACTCAATTCGTATTTTACTGACAAATGGTCTCAGTTACACAAAGGGTAATACCTTTAGTGATTTCATTCCTAAGTACAGTGTAACAATTCAAAACCTGCGTCATACAAATCTTGCAACTCAATAAATAATCTTCACCACTCACAAGTAGCAGCATCTGCAAGCCCACGTACCCTGTTTGTCTCTTGCTGCAGTGGGTCCCCACAAAATGCTGACGTCTGATTAAGCGCTAGGACATTTGGCCTGCACCTCTGGGAAAGCAGCTCCATCAACAGCTCTTTCCATTCTGGTATGGGTGGCTTTTGCCACCAGCCTTCTGTAGAGGAGGGTGGTACAGGTAAGGGCCTTCCTCACTTGACACTTAAATTCTGGGAGTCTGCCTGCACCACATCTCTAATTGGCAGCAGCAAGAGCACAGGCACATTCAGGCTGCCCAGCACACTTCTCCCTTGAGCACCCTGCGTTGCTTACTGAAGAGCTCACAGATGCTGTTGGCGAGAAGGTAAGTAAAAGCAACCAGAGTGTGGAAGCATGTGTGGTAGCCCCAAGATGTCCCTGGACAAGGTACAGCAAGATGTACTGATGGAAAGAAACACCGAGAATGATCAGGTCCTACCTCCTGTCACTGAGGAAAGTTTGCTTCCACCATCTTTCTCGTAGACTGGATTTCTGCTCCCCTTATCAAATAAATCTGTCTCATGGAACACAACAGCATTCTGATGCCTTTTCACTCATGCAGGCTCCACATGTCACAGGTATTTCACATCCATGCCAGCAATCTCTAACAAGACAATCCTGAGGATGTGCTTCTCCAGCAACTCTTCCAGGGGCCCTATTCTCATTATTCCCTGGTAGATCTGCCTCACGCCACCTTCAACAAGCCTGCTACTATTTGTTGTACTGCCTTGGAAACTTCCATCCTCACACTAAAGCTGTTCTTCCCAAGTCCTTCTTCCCTCACCCTTTTTCCACCACTGGAGATACTTTTCAACATATTTCTCAGGTGCCTGAGCCCTGTCTTTGGACCCCAATCCTGGGCATTTTCTATCCCCCGATGTCCCAGTCCTTCATACCCACCACGTTTACTGCTAGTCCAGCGCAGCACATCGCCCCTGGTCTCAATGATGAGATTGATGGCTGCGCCCTTGGTGAAGTACTTCTGCACCATGTCCAGGTCTCCAGTGAAGAGTGCGTTCTGGACCAGCAGATCCCGGCACTCCAGTGGCTCCAGGTGGCTGTGCTGGTGTCTTGAGCCATCTGGGCTCAGGCTGTGCTCACTGTGGTGGGATCCCACATTGTGGGAATTCTTCCGCTGAGCTGGCTGCAGCGAGCGCTGCGTGGCAGAGCAGAGAGGGAAGGTGTAATCCATCCCAGGTGACTAACCTGAGAAGTCTGAGCCACAGAGTAAATGAGCTACTGCAGTGAAGAGCCTCTTGTTCAAGGGTTTCTCCTTTGCAGGGTGCTCCTGCGTTCCAGCTCCCCTGCATCTGGCTGGACTCAGGCACAGGCCTGAATCACCCTGTATAAATAGCCTGGCTTGGCAATTCCTCATCACCACCTCCCCTTCTTCCAAGAGCTTATTTTCAGCTGCTAGGTGCAATCACCAGCACAGACTAGGCACGGGACAGAGGTGACAGGCAGCCTAGAAACACTCTCTTAGTGCTTGCTTGCTCTGCGAAGAGCCCCCGCTCCACACAGCGCTCCCACCAAGAAAGAGGCAGAGCAAGTGGGGCAGCCGTGCAGGGAGGTGGGGGGGTGAGGGGGGCCTGGCAAAGCCCTGGATCAGACTTGGTGGCAGAAGTCGTAAAGGACTGCGGACAGAGCTCTTCCCCACAGGCAGCTCCACACGGACCAAAAGACCCTCACAAGTACCACACGCTGCTCTGGGATCAACCCTTCCCCAGGACAGCAAGGCTGGCTGCCCACAGGGATGAGCAGGACACAGAAGGGCGAAGAGGTGAGCCTGAGCTCGTACAACACACATTACCCTGTCACAGTGGTCCCAAACTGTGATCAAGTTCTTTGTGGTGCTGATCAAACAGGGAGCCAGACTTTGCTTGTGCCCCTTTTGGCAGCTGTTTCCAGAGCAAAGAAAACAGTTATGTGAGAACCTTGAATCTGAAGAGGGTCATGAACCAGCCCCAGGACTGGGATTGTGCCAAACATTCCCATTGCCACTGCACAGATGCTCTGTGCCAGTGAGCACCTGCAGCATCCCGCTGTGTCGGGCTGGGAGCATATTGCTCTCCTGAAGGATGCGGTGGCTGCATCTCCAGCTCCACTGTGGAATCCACATCCAGTCTCCTCACAGCCAGGTGAGGGGCTCAGAGCAACAGCCTTGACTGGGGAACTTTGAGTACAGGCAGTCTGGGTTCCCTAAGAGAGGAGGAAAAGGAGAAACTAAGCACTCTTAGTTCTTCTCCAACCTATGTTTACAACTCATGCTGTTCCTACCACTGGAACCAACACTGTCATTCTCTCTCAGCTATGGGTTTAGGAATAAAATCCCAAACTAACCCCTGCCACTCAGCACTCTTCATGCTCCCAAGGCCATCCAGGAAAGGCCCCTGGGAGGAGCACCCTGACTACAGGTGTCCCCCACCCCATAACCCCCTGCATGCTGGCTGAGGGCAAGCAGAGTCTTCACACTCAGCATTTCCCAGACCTGGCCCTGCACATTCCTGACTGCACCAGCTACCCTGAACATTTTCTCCCATTCTCATGGGTAACAACAAAAAAATCCCTCAAACTGCTTCAAGCAAACCAACCAACCTAAAACTACAAACAAAAAACCCACAAGGAAAAAAAAATGTATATATATTAAAATACCCTAAACCCACAAAACACAAGCAGTCACCTGCAGCATCTCCAAGCCCAGCACTCACAGGTGTCGAGTAGAAAAGTCCACAGGGACGTGGAGGGCACCGAGAGCCCTCAGGTGCAGGCAGAGGAAAGGATATCAGAGTGATCTGTTTCCTATCCAGAAGAGCAGCCAGCTGGGTCATGGAGCAAAAGACAGAAATGTCAGAGTCCAGCATGTCCTTAAGTACACCTGGGGCTTTTGTCCTCACCCCACTAATGTTTGGTCACAAGGTAGAACTGAGAAAAGCCCCAGCTGGGACCCTGGCTAGGAGGGCCTGAACATGATCAGGAAGAAGAGGATAAGGACTGAATCCTACCTTGTCCTCCCATACAGGATTTCTATCTTGCATGGCTTAAGGGGACAGCAGAGGGTGCCCACACAGCAGTCAGAGAGGAATGGAAGCAGAAAGACCAGCAAGGCCACTGTCCCAGCCAGCCAATAACCAGCACCCACAGAAGCACTGCTAATGCTGCTGCTGCTCCATCAGCTCCCTCACACCCAGTCCCTCCAGCTCATGCATCTCCCACGGACATTCAGGAGCACAGGCTTGTCCTCAGCTTCACAGCCAGCCTAGGATAGCTGCACAACCCGTCTAGGAGCGCCCAGAGCACAGCGGCTGAAAGCCCTGGGACTTCAGGGTGAGGAACCTGCAGTGACACAAGTCCAAGGGCTGGTGAGAAAATGACCTCAGGTAAAGGCCAGGACACCTGAACAGCAGTTCCATCACCTGGCATGCCCCACACACCTCTGTTCCCATGGACAGCACCCAACTGCCATGACCTGGTCATGCCTTATCTCTCACCCCAGAGGACACCGTGTCTATCT
The DNA here is from genome assembly GCA_013186435.1 of Turdus rufiventris. Lineage (NCBI taxonomy): Eukaryota > Metazoa > Chordata > Aves > Passeriformes > Turdidae > Turdus > Turdus rufiventris. Next base: position 249,618 of record PYHW01010088.1, read on the forward strand.
TGTCAAATAAATGTCTCCACAGGGCCAAGCCCTGCAGCCACGGTGGGGGAGATGCATTCAGAACCTCAGAACGAGGTTGTGTGGGGAGGGAGCAGCATGCGTGGAAACGAGCCTGTAACGAGTTTGTAATATGCATGTGTGGCACGGCCTGCGCAGCGTCATCACAATGGCACAAGCACTTTCCCGCCTCATTGCCTCCCAAATGGATTTTAAATATCATTCCGAGGACACAATTATTTAAAACGCTGAACTAAACACTCACTAATGGGAAAACGGCGTGTGGCCTGCAGCAGCCATTCCTCATGGGGCCACTCTGCCCATGTCATCCTCCTCTCCAGCCCCACACCCTGCATGGGGCCACATGGAAGCATCCTCCTCCTCTTCCTTGGAGGCCAAAGAGGGCACCACTTGTACCGGTCTTGAGCCCAGGCCAATGCACATTGCTCATGGGAGAAGATGCCCTTTGTCCCCATGCCAGTGACCTCCAGAGCAGCTTCCAGGCACAGGGGCACTGACAGTCAGCCCCCAGGGCCCCAGGACAGGGAGCACCTCACCAGACAGCAGGATTTGTGTCTCTGCCCAGTTTGGCATCTGGGCTACACAGGGAGAGGACGAGAACAAGGATGCCACCTGACCCCCTTTATATGGCCCTGGAAGTTATAGTTACAATATGTAAGACTTACTTTTTCACTTGGTCTAAATACCTCCCACATCCCCAAGCACAATCCTGAGCAGGGAAGATGAAGAAAGAAGCATTATTGTTGGTTACATCCAAGAATCCACAGCAAACAGAGCATGAAAATAGAGAAAAACCCAAGGAAAGAAACTATTTGTAGCAACTCTTGATGAGAAGAACAAGCTCCAAGAATGCTGTGGGCGCTTGGTCCCATTTCAGCACTGGCAGCAACAAGATGGCAGAGCTTCAGACAGCAGTGCACCTGCTGATGGGGGAGTGCCTGCCTGACCTTTGATCATCACCCCTCTCCTTTCCTCCATGCAGGGATTCTAAGGCCACCACGAGCTGCCAGCTCTCAGGGACAGCAGCCAGCCTCAGAGTAAACAGAGAAGGGAAGTGACACAGAGCAGCACCATCCCAGCACACTGGCAGTGGAGCACAGAGAGGATGAGAGCCCCGGCTGTACATCAGAGGTTCATATTTTAACAGCTTTGGCATCACCAGGGCTATCCATCACCAGCTCATTTCCCTCCGTGTGCTGAACTGCTCCTGCCTCTGCTATTTGGAACAGTGTCTAATGAGGCACCGGAGCAGCCACCTGGCAACACGGCTGCCAAGGGACACAACGTGGCAAGAGGAATACACACAGGTCGCACACTACTGCCAGCTTCCACCGCTCAAAAAGCTCCCTCCCCTCAGAACAGACCTCAGGGATGCTCTGCCCCCTGGTCCTCCTCTGTGTGAGAGAAAGAGCACAGGCTCTCAAGCCATTGCTCTTACAGAAAGAAAACAGGACATCGGCGTTGGTGATGTTTTCATGAATGCTCATTCAGGACTATAGTGCTCTTTTGAGAGGTCAAAGAAGGGACCCAAAAAAAATAAAATTGTTTCTAGCTCATAGACATGCACAGCTTAGTCAGGGTATAGACGCGCGGCCAGGCACATGCAACATGACAGTGATGCAGTGTTGCAGCACTAAAAACTTGCTGCGAGACTCACAAAGACACAGGCACATCCAGAAAAAGGCAGACTCACATGGAGCAAAGCTGCCCCAAGACACAGTGGAAGAGAGCCTGCTCAAGCTCCAGGTTTTGCTTTTAGTGTCACCTGAGTACCTCTGAGCTGTTCTCATTGTGACCAGTGCCCTGTGAATCCTCAAAGCAGCTTCTCCCAGATCTCACTGGAGCCCCAATCCCAGTGTGAGAGCAGCTAAGCTGAGGCATGGTCCTCTCAAAGCTCATCAGCTAAACACAGGATGCACCTCAGGAAAAGACAACGGCGTGTGACATCCTGTGCAGGCACCCCGGCAGCTCCAGGGGGACACGAGCAGCAGGATCCCTGCACAGCAAGAGACAAACCCATCTCCCATACGGGAAATGGGAAAGGGGTAATGTGGGCAGTGTGGGACTCCCTCCTTCCAGGAGCATCTGCACTAACTGCCACATCTCCGAGGAAGTGCAGGGATGGAGTAAGAGGAACGTGAGGCCAATCTCCAACTCCATTCTTCAAGACTTTGGTGGGGGAGAAAAGGAGAGTGTGAAACGAAGCAGGATGCAAAAGTGGAGTACTGGAGAACGAAGCACCTTTAAACCCTTACTCCTGTGGGGCTCACCCGGCATCTCCGGGACGCAGCCTGTCACTTCAGCTTAAAGCAGCAGCTTCTCCACACAGCCAGCCAGGTACGGCCAGCAGAGCTGAAATGATCTGGGATCAGGTAGTCAGAGACACCCATCTCCAGGGCAGGAGGAGAACTGCAGCTCCAGGCTGCTCCTCAGCATCCCCATCCCTCCGAGAGCACGGCTGCACACCCCGCAGCCGGGAGAGCTGCTGCCAAGGGGAGCGAGCTACAATGAACCAGTCAAAAGGAATGTTCCTCCATTGCCTCCTCAAACAGAAAGGTTTGTGAGTTAAAGCTTTGAACTGCTTCCAATGACGAACAGAAACTGCTTTATTTTAAGAAGATGAGGCACCCTCTTTGCAGGTCTTAAAGGACTTGTAGGTGATACATCAGGCAGACAAGTAATAAACTTTTAATACATCAGGGAAACTTCGCCAGATACAAACGAGCAGCCAGTGAAATTTAAACAAGCAAAAATGAGGTTCTTCACACAGCCACTGGTGCCAGGACGTGGCTGTGACGGTGTCCTTGGCCCTGGACGCCGCACTCAGCCCTGCGGGTGCCTGGGCTCCCTAAGGACAGGCAGAACGTGCTCCTGCTCCCTCCAGGACCCCTCCGGTAAGAAATACCTGGGGATATAAGGAAAGGCAGTGAGGGCCAGTCATTAACATGATGGTCCAAGGCAGAACACAGGATACCCAGCCCTAGCCCAGTTTAGAGCCCTACAAGATAAAGGTGTCTTTAAAGACGCTGGAAGCAAGAAGAGATGATGGCCACATGTCAAGAAAGAAAACAGTTTGTTTTTCCTGTCAGTGAAGCTCATTTTGCTTTGGGTCTGCCTCTTCCAGAAAAGAAGGATGTTTTCACCAGAAGATAAACAAACAAAAACAACAAAACTCAAACCAAACAACAAGAACAACAAAAACAGCCAACAAGGAAAAACTCTCATTCCCACAGCCCACCAGAGGTAAAAAAACACTGAACAAAGAACAACAGCTTTGAAAATAGTTTATAAACATTAGAAAAACTCTTTACCCAGTGCTAACTTCATCCTATTAACCCAGGGAGATTTAGCATCCACTCTGACCAGAATAAACTGATAGCCTGGGCAGGCAGAAAGACCCACCACAGTTAGGAAGCAGTTGAAAAACAGCAGGAAAGTCAAAGGCAGCAAAAGTTTTTAGCAGTCAGGAATCTGAAAGCCACAGTAAGGAGTTAGGAGAACTGCAGAGAGCCCACTCTGCTTCCATAACAACCCCAGCTTTCCCCAGGGACACCCTGTGGTCCCTGCTCCTAGTTGCATGTGGTTGTTTTCAAACAGCAGCTATTCTTCCAGCCCTGCCAAGCAATCCCTGTGGCCACAGTTTAAACTGTCTCACAATTTGTGATGCAAAGATTAAAGATACGATCTGCATTCTATGTATTTTTTGTTTGCAGCTGTTATTATTTTATTTATGAGGTTTTGCTTTTTCAGCTGAGGAAGACCAAATAGCAGCTCCTGCAGGAAGGGCAGCCAGGTGTGGGCTGGTTTCACTGGGTGCTTGCTGCTGGTGTACTTGGTGAGGGCCTTGGTGCCCTCGGACACAGCGTGCTTGGCCAGCTCTGCAGGCAGCCGATGGTGGCCCAAAGGCTGTGCTGCCTCCGAGGCCAGGCGCTCCAGTGTGTCACTGACAACAGAGTTCATGATGCTCATGGCCTTGGAGGAGATGGCCAGGTTGGGGTGCACCTGCCAGAAGGTAAAAAACACCTCAGTCTCAAACTCACACATCATCACCCTGCAAGGAGTGGAGCCCCATTCCCCATCCCAACAGGGCACCTGCAGTACCCTAACTCCAAAAAGACCTGTAGCTGCCACCCTAAGGGTTTCAAGTCACTTTAAGTGCAGGATAGGGTCCCATAGTGCTACAGGAGATTTGTGATTGCACTAGCAGAAGCCTCCTCACAATCCCCATGAAAAACAAGGCTGTGAGGGGTAGAAATACTGCAGTCTCCAAGTCCTATCTACAGGCTCATGCTGGCAACTGTGGCCTAGAAAACTCATGGCCACTTCCAAAAATGCTCTTATCTGCTCATCAAAAATCACCAGACACCTACTCCCAGGGCCAGAAGCAGCTGTTTCTACTTCCATGAAATTACCTCTTCAGGCAGAGTGAAGCACTAGAGCTCATTCCCTCTAGGAAATACTTTCTGCTCTACATCCATCTCTACTAGCCCTAGAATCCACCCCCTCAACTTCTAAGCTTCAGCTGGGGCTCTCCTGTACCTGCACTTACACTTTTTTTCTTTCCCCAGCTCCCTAGAAATCCAGCTTATTTTACTCTTTATGATGTTAACGTACAGAATGAGTTAACGTTCTTTACATGTGAACAAAACAGGCAGAAGTCACTTTATGTACAAAGCCATTTCTAGCAGAAAATAAACATTGACTCACCTACTTCAGTACTTTGTAAATGTAGACTGAAAATACTTCCTTTCTCTTAGGCTTCCTCTTAGATTTTTTTCCCCCAGAAGCAGCAGCATGACCATGCTCCTTCAGAGTTTCTGAGCTCATCTTAACCCTCAACAGAACAACCAGAAAGTGCTGTGGGGGTGGTTATATAGCACAGGCAGCAGAACCTACCCTGCCTCAGTTGCAGCCCCCAAGGAGCAGGACAAGGAGACATCTGTGGCTGATAATTCCATTTTGCACTAAATGAAAAGCAGATTCCCCGAGAGGAGCTTGGAAGTGACGGATTCCACTAAACTTTCAGACCTGAGAAGTTCGAGTGTAACCAAGGCAAAGAGGAGCAAGAGCAGAAACATCTGATTTACAGGGGACAGAATTACCAGAGAAGAGCCATTCCCAGATCCAAAAGGGGTTTGGTGAAAGGAGGGATCTTGCTTGGGTGTAAGGCTGTGAACTGGAGTACTCAAGGTACTCCAGAACGAAATGGAATCACATCTGTGTTTGGAACAGGTTATGCCATCAGGGGAAACCCAGTAACTGCAGGAAGCATCGGTCCAGAGATGAAATGATGGCACTGTAAATACCTGCCAGCCAAATTTCCCCTGCTACCTAGCCTGCTCTTGGATCCCACCTGCTGCACACAACAGAGCCTGGAACGTCAGGAGGGGGGCAGTGGAGGGCTGACACCCCAAGTATGAATTTGATCTGTCTTGGAAACCAGTGATTACACTAATGAGGGTAAATGATGTGACACAGGATTTAGGCTTAGCCAGGAAAAGCATGCAGCAACACAGCAGAGAAATGAGCAAAACAGTTTTCTGTGCTTTGGAGAGAAAAAGAAGCCTTTCATCAGGGACCGCTTCAGCCATTTCATAAAAGGGTGATGCTAGTCCCCTTGTTTCGCGGGGGAGCACACTGGTGTCTGTACTGCCGGGTGGAGTCTCCTGCTCAGGTACACACACCATCCTGGCACATTCCGAGCAAATCACATCTTCCAAAGAGTGAGCTTGGGAGGCCTACTCATCAGTCAGTGATTCTGCTACTGCTTGTGCAGCCCACAGTGTTTTATTGTCAGCTTGTCCTCATGGGGAGGTAGCTGATCACCCTCCCCTCGTGCACATAACTGTGGCAAGGAGGGTTCAGTGCCACAGCGAGGTCCCCGCTCCCAGAAACGGAAACATTAGTGATCAGGCAGTGCAGGCTGGAATGGTCATGTCAGTGCATTTGTGAAGGAGAATGGGCTTGTGAAGACATGTGGAAATGGGATCCTCTCGAAACAGGAGTGACAAATATTGGGACTGAGGAGCAGGGGACATCACCACCTGTGCTTCCTAAGGGCCCTGCGCTGTCAAGGAGCAGTACAGGGCTCCCCAGTCTGAGGGACATTCCAACACCCTCCTTGTAATGGGAGCTGTGTTACCTTGGTCTCAGCGAGGGACTCTTGTGCTGAAGGAGCTGGGGGCTGTTGTGTCCCTTGCCAGCTGCCACGCTGTTTGTGATACACAGAGTTACAGTGATAAACACACAGCTCTCTGCTAAAAAAAACATTTAGTTGGAAGGGAGCCCACTGGTGGAGGAGCAGCAATTGGACACTCAGCATTAGGCACAGGGAGCCTTCACACAGCAAGGATGGAGGCTCATCCACTGAGCAGTGCAGCCAGCTTTGAACTCTCAGGTTTGGAGAATTGCCATCTGCTTCCCTGGACCTCATGTGCTAGAGGCTGTATCTGCTGTGTTCTGGGCCTGACCCATCCTGCTGGTGGTGTGGTGCATGGATCTGCTTGCAGCACACTCACAGGGGAATCCACGAGCCTGCACCTGCCACTTCTGGCTGCGGCTGTGTTAGAGCCAGCCCTTCTTTTGGATAACAGGCAAGTGTGCCTGCAGGCACCAGGTCACTTCCTTTACAGAAACGACCGTCCTAGCAACTAAGGAGCAATTATTGTAATTTATGGATAGTTTTACTTTTCTGCAAAACCAAAAAATTCTCAGCTGAAACAGCTTGAAGTGGCACTGCCCAGCTCGTGGCTGATCTCTCTGAGATCAGTTCTCCAGAACGTCTGTTGGCCACAGCTGCTTCAGGATGGCCCAACAAACTGTCACCACAGAACAAACTGAGGTTAAAACAAGGTTGATAAAACAAATTTATATATTCCATTTTACAAGTTTCAGCCTACTGTGAGCCCTAGTGCAGCTACAGCTGCTTTTGCTTTAAACATGTATCTGTAATCCTTGTCTATACATGCGACACCTGTCTGCATGGAGGAGCTCCTCTCTGCAGCAGCAGCAAAGTAACAGTGCTCTTCTTGGCTCCATCAGCTACAGCAATGCTCCAACTACTGCCCATCATGCTGGCTGTCATCCCAGTGTCCCCGGGCCACTCTCAGGATTTGCCATTCCCAAAGAACTCAGTGAAAGCTTGTATCCTGCATTATCCCCACATCTGAAATGTAGCCAAATCTTTGGTAAGGAAAAGCACAGGACAAACAGCTCTGACTTCAGTCAGGACTCTTTGACCTCACTATTCTCAGAGCTACTTCACAACCTTTTCCAACTCATCACTTCCTACAGCCTAGAGAGCAGAACAAACGGATGTACATAAACAGATGTGCAACAGTCTAATTGTTTAATTTGTGACACATCAGTCTTCTGAGTAACCACTTCCCTGTGAGTTTTCATTCCCTTGCTCTACCTGCTGCCTTCCAAGTCCTCCACTGTGAGCTATTCGTCCAAGCCATCTAGACCTTTCTGCACAACTTGGAAGCACTTACACTTATGTGCATTATTTTCTCATAATACGTATTATTTTTCTCCTCTCAGATCATTGGTAGAACTGGTGAAAAACCTGAAGGTCCTATTTTATCTACTGGAAGCAGCTTGCATTGACATTTGTCCTATGCATGACACTCAGTGCTTTCTCAGCAGCAGTCACAACTTAGATGGGCCCTTTGAGAAAGAAAAACAAGGAAATATCCTACTCAAAAAGTCAAAGTCAGTCAGTTGGCACCAAAGAATGCACTGCATGGGAGCACAACTCCTTTGTTTGTCCTGTCCTTCCATTCACCCAGTCACTTGTGTGCTGGCTACATGAACCTTTTCCATGACCAGTGCTGCCCCTCTCATGTGTCAGAAGCAATTAAAACTTATGATCAAAAAAAGTTATTAAGTTCAGTTTGCTACCTACCTTTCTCTTTAGTACCCTTTGTTTCAATAAATTAAAAATGTGTTTTATTCAAGCTCCTGTGGCTCAGGGTATGGTTTGAACATCAAGTTTCCCCAAAACTCTGTTATCGAGAACAAAAATAAAAGTAAAGTTCAGTAGATTAGTCTTTAGTTAAAGCTGCAAAGAACAGGGAACTAATTCATAGTCAGAAATGGCTACACTGAATCTCACTATTAGAAAATTCAAGGTGAAGCAAAACGCAAAACCTGAGCCACTGTGCTGGTGAGAACACGTGCTGGTGGCTCCATAGATCCCTGTTCCGTGTCTAACACTGATCTTCAGAACACTTCCAAGTTGTGTCTGTCACTGTCCACAACAGAAGCATCCGTGGCTTGTTCTGTGACTCACTGAAGTGCAGCGTTAGTCTGGCTGAGCAGAGGTGCCCCAGGTGTGAGGACCCTGCTCACTGCTCCCACAGCTCACTACTCACCACATCTCCCAAGCTCTGGCCACAGCTTTGGTTGTACTGAGGAACTGAACATTTATAGCTGGAAGGGCTCATCTCACTCAAAGCTCAGCACTTGCTGACTCATCCCTGACTCAACCCGAACTACCATGGCTCACAAAACAAGATTGTTTTTTCTCTCTTTATTGACTCATGAATTCTCGGGCAGATCTGTTAATTACACTGTTAAATAATAGTTAAAAACAAACCAAGGCCAGAGGAGTTTGAAGTATCTAAACTGAAGCAGAAACTGGGAAGGAAAAGGCGGAAGCTGGGTTGGGGTCTCCACTTGTGTATTACTGTAGCTTGGACACCCCGATGGCCACTGTTGTGACCCCAAGCAACAGATTCCAAGGCGCCTGGCTCAGATGGGACATAGTCTAAGTAAGGAAACAATTGCCCAAATGTAGCCAGATCAGGAGAGAACAGCTCTGTCCAGACATAGAGGTGCAAGGCAAGTGGAGGGGAAGCAGTATTGCAGCAATCCTAGAACACAGGGCAGGGAGCAGCAGCTCTGCTCCTGCTGCGCAGGCGAGCTGTGGCCACCGCCAGCCCCACGAGAACACAGCCTGGGGGCTCCTCAGCTCACACGTTGTGGGTCCGTTTGGTGAGCTGCGGGTCCTCATCCACCAGCTTCGACTTGAGATGCTCCTTGTAGGCCAGGATGTCCCCCTGCCACTTGGTGATTGTCTGCTTCTCACAGACCCAGATCTCCTGTGCGACCTGAGAGCAAACACACGAGGAGGAAGAAGAGGCAGAGGGGGAGGAGGAGAGAGGTTTGCAGCACAGAATTTTACAATCTTACCAAAACTGTAAAGTTAACAAAAAACTACTGTCAGAAATCTGTCAAGGAAGGTTTGATAACTTTCACATTTAGACTACCAAAAAACAGTATCTACAGGGAAATAGCTTCCCTGGTGCTTTCTGCATAATTTAGACAAGATTTTAGAAATTATAATCCCAGGCCCGTCCATATTTTTTATTTTATTCATGGACTAAGATGAAAAGCCTTTCTTGCTAAATTGGTAATTGAAACAAATGTAGATCTTGACCTGAACTACTTGGATCTATCACAGTGAAAAAATCATACCTGAACTTGCAGCCTAAGCTATAGTTGATAGATCAGCACTTGAGACTTGTGGTGGCTTTTATTTTATTTTAAGTACTTGATGTTATCCTGGGCTAGCTCAGTAATTGTTTAACATGAATGCAGTAAGAGAATCATGATTTTTTTTTTTTTCACTCACCCATCTTTTGGGAAGTGTAAGAGCCAGTCAGTTGAAAACACCTCGTTTTAATTACCAAAATGTTAGAAAGGTTTGACAAAACTCACAGCTGTCCTTACCTGTTGGATGAGTCTGAAGTCATGGCTGACAAGCATCATTCCTCCCTCAAACTCATTGATAGCATCTGCCAGCGCATCTATGGTTTCTATGTCCAGGTGGTTGGTGGGCTCATCCAGGAACAGCATGTGAGGGTTCTGCCAGGCCAGCCAGGCAAAGCACACACGGCACTTCTGCCCATCAGAGAGGTTCCTGATGGGGCTCACCTGCCCAACACACACATGGCTTGCAGCTCTGCAGTGACCTGACAGCCTGCCACCCTGACCAAACCACTTGAGTCTCACCTGGGGCTCCCAACAGCTCCACAACACAAGAAGACAAATGTTCAGTCAGCCTTATACCTACACTAACCTTCTCCCAGCCAGGGAAGAAGGGAATTCCAGGGCTTCTGAAGGACTGTACACAGCAAAGCCCAGTTTGTGCCAAAGGTGTGTAAGGACAGTTAACTGGCCTGATTGGTATTCACTGACACAACAATCAAACTAAACTTCTGCAGCGACAAATGGGCAAAACCAAGGTAAAAATCAACACTGAATTGCAACCATGTGGACAACTGTGACACACAGGATGTGTCATGTACAGGAGCACGTCATGCCTGGACTTAGAGCACCCACCATAAGTGAGCCCACTCTCTTGTCTGAACCAAGTGGACCCTACAAACAGTTGAGAATTTTCCACCACTTCTGCCTGCTATTCATCCCAGAAATAAGAGAGAAGCAAGTCAGTTCAAATTATAATTAAAACATGCTCAGGTCTAGCACCATACCAGAACTTGCTTTCTTTTCACCCAGAGTCTGAGGGGGTCACCCCTTCCAACCCACACACTGCCATGATCCAAAGAAAGTTCCCATGAACCATGAGATACTGCTGGGTATCAGTAGAGTAACAGAACACACAAAACCTCTACTCCCCTAATAAACAAAAAGCAAACCTCAACAGCTCATACTCACCTGCTGCTTCCCTGTCAGACCATATCTGCCAATGATTTTCCTCATCTCCTCTTTCTCCTTGATCTCTGGGTAGCATTTCAGCATGTACTCTAGAGGTGAGAGGTCTAAGTCCAACTGCTCTTGCAAGTGCTGGCAGATAAGAAAAGTCAGCTTCAGGCTGTGCAGGCCAAGCACTTCATGGCCCTAAGCACAATCCCCCTTGCACCCCTCTGGTGCCAGAGGAGCGGCAGAACACAGGAGCCAGTAAGCCCACCCTCAGAACAGTCTCTGTGCCAAACTATTAGGGAATAATTTCTGTTTCAGGAACAGGAGTGCTGCTTCAGAATAGGAGGCAGTGTCCACCACCCAAAACAAGGCAACCAGCTCATAGCAGGTGGGAGACTGAACAGGAAGGAGCACGGCTAGCAGGGTAGCAGGGTAAGAACATGAGCTGAGACCTTCCCCCATCTCCAGACAAAGAAGGGCAGCAGAACTAGAAGCAGAACTAGAGGGGCAAGGTTCCTCATTCCTGACAGCTTTTTCTTCAGCATTCCCCATCCCTGGAAGCTGCTGTAGGGAGTACCTGGTGGTATCTACCGATCTTCACATGCGAGTGCTTGCGAATCATCCCATCTGTGGGCAGCAGCTAGAAAGGGAAAATAAAATAATTTCACCAGGAAATCTGTCCTCTTGCAGTATGCCAGAAATACAGAATCCAGCCATCTCCACACTGGCACAGGGGAGGCAGTCTGAACAGGTAATATGAAAGAAAAAGCCCTATGTTTCAACAAGACCATAGGACTTCTTAGGCCTGGACCAGGGTGTGCTGGCAAACAAGTGCACTTTGTTGAAGACTATCCCAAAAGTAAGGGCCCAGAGCAGGGCAGATGTGTGGAACAAACCTCTCCTGTGAGCAGCTTCAGCAGTGTTGACTTTCCAGCTCCATTGGGTCCAACAAGAGCTACACGAGTATCCAGGTCAATCCCAAACTCCAGGTTATTATAGATCCATGGCTGCAAACCACAAAAACCATGAAACATTACGCCTTTTCAGTACTCTCCAGAACCTCCCTGCTGCACCTGTAATGCTGTGTCCCCAGCAGGCCCAGCATTAGCACTGCCAAAAACTTTGCTCCATTAGTCATACACTGCAGTCCCTCAGGAAGCTCAGCCAAAAGTCTCCCACTCCCAAACAAGGCAGGAATACAAGTGATCTCTGTATACACACTCCCATACTCACCCCATCCTTGGTGTATCTGAAGCTGACATTCTGCACCATGATGACAGGAGGGGGAATTTTCCCACAGGGTGGAAAGTAGAACGATAAAGTCTGTTAACACAGAATATCCACCTGTGAGACACCCCAAAACACGGGACACCCCAGTCATTCTACTATAACCATGCCTCACTACCCATCAGCTGTACACCGAGGCACTAGATTGTGACTTTTTTTAAGCCACTCTTGTAACTCACTCAGATTTATTCTGATCAGCTGCTTGCAAGCTCATCTGCTGGCTTACAAATGCCTATTTCTTTCCCTTTGAACTAAATGTTTGTACTTTTTATACAAGTTTGTACTCTTCACACAAGTAAAAGCTGCACTGAACATCCTCTTCCATCTCCTATGAGTCCGAGGCACTCCCTTCTGATTTCTCTATCTGCAAAATAGCCTTATTGGTATGACAACTCCACTTCCCTCCCCTAGGAAATTCCTCCTCCTCTTGTCATTGATCAGCATTACTCCATGCTGAGTACAGGGATCCTTGGCATCACGAAGGGTATCTCGTTCCTGCTACCAGCTCTGTCAGCCATTCCTACTGTCTGCTGAAGACCCTTCTCCTCCCATAGTCCATGTTTCAAATACAGATCTCTAGATGCAAACCCATGTCTGATCCTACCTTATCATTCACAACTCTCTCTGTCAAGCCAGAAGCCATCATTTTTTGAAGGGTCTTCTCCTTGCTCTGAGCTTGCCTGGCCAGCTTCGCGCTACCATGGCCAAATCGTGCAATGTAATTCTGCAAAAAGAGTTCACCGACAGCCATGGGGATAAGGTTGACAAGGCGCAGGGATGTCCATTAAAAGGGTAGGAGGGTGCTCATGCAGCTAGGCAGGTACCTTCATATGAGCGATCTGATCTTGCTCCCAGTGGAATCGCTTCATTTGATTTTCTTCTAGTTCTAAGCGAGTCTTTACATACTGATCATAATTTCCCTGGAAAGAGAGCATGGAACATCAGACGTGCAGAGTGAACAGCCCTGGTTTCTGCTGGTTACACGGAGCTCTGTTTACTCACCGTGTAGTACTTCAGTTTGCGGTTGTGCATGTGGATGATGTTGGTGCAAACGCCATTCAGGAAGTCCTGGGAGTGCGATATCAGCACAAGAATCCGCTTGAACCTGTGGCACCACGTAAGTTATTAGAAACTAAATTAGGAAAAGAAATCCTGTTCAGTGGCTCTGAGGGTGACAAAGGCTTTATATGAGAGCTCTGGGAAATCGGCAGTAAAGCAGCTACAACCAGCTGCAGTAAGTAAATCCTGCCAACAGTTTTCACTGTAGTAAAGCACTCTGCACCATTACATAGTCTTTGCCTGCTATAACAAAAAGGCCAGAGCTGGCTGCCTTTTTTTGCAGGACACTTGTGTCAGTGATGCAGTTGACTCCACTGGCATCACCTGTCAACCTTTGCTGCTTACTCTCCCCTCAGTACAGACTCCCATCCGTTACACACATCTGGCTCTGCTCCAAATCCGGACAACAAGGGGTTAAGCCTCCAAAAAAAGAGGTTCAAAGTTTTTTTCTAAAGCACCTCACTTCTAAAGCAAGGATGCAAAAGGTTCAAGTTGACAAAGCTGATGGAAAAACCTGTGCAAAGGCAAAGCTTTTTCATAATACAATTCTTTTAATGCACACCCCATAAGCCGAGCTTCCTAACTGTTATTAAGCTTTTTGCCTTAAACCTAACATTTTACCTTTGTTATGAAAACCAGTCACCTCACACACTAGCAAAAGATGAAACCAACACAAATACTACAGTTTGTGAAAACAGAGAAATGGTGGGCAGGAAGATGAGCTGAGAGCCAGGTGTGGAAAGCTCACACTTCTGGTACAGTACACAATGCTGGTACACAGGCTGCCCCGGCCTGCTCCTGGCTTTCAAGGAAGCATCTTTAACCTGGGAGTACAAACCAGAATTTCTCATTTCTTCATTGCCAGCGAGACAGGGCAATGAACTGAATTCTTTACCTTTTTATCGAAGGATCTCACACAGCAGCAAGCAGAAGGTGTCACTGGTACTGCAACACAGTCATGCATGCATCCTCAAGAACTCTACAGTTACTCCTGCAGAACTTGCTTACGTGTTGACAGGATATTCACACTCACGTGCTGACAAGCAAAAAAGCACAACCCACAGAAGCAGCAAACTCCTCCATGCTTACGTTTTCAACTCTTCCTCCAACCACACACAGGCATCCAGGTCAAGGTGGTTCGTGGGTTCATCAAGCAGCAGCATGAAAGGCCGAATGAAGAGTGCTCTGCAAGGACAGGGGACATGACAGCATAGGGTAAGTGTAGGTAACCCAAAGCCTCTCAACTCTGCTCGGAGTTCATAGAACTGTCTGTGGCTCTGCAGTCATGAGCAGGCATGCATTCTCAAGGGAGGCAGGTGCCACTATTCCACTCACCTGGCAAGAGCCACCCTCATTCGCCAGCCACCACTAAAGTCCTTCAGCTTCTTCCTCTGCATGGCTGGTGTGAACCCCAAGCCATGAAGGATACGTGAGGCCCGTGCTTCTGCCTTATCAGCATCCAGCTCCTCCAGGCGTTCATATAACTCCAAGAGTTTCTCACATTCCGCTGAAAGAGAGCCTGCTGGTCAGCACCTCTGCCTACAAAGGGCTCTCAGCTGCACTGCTGCACAGCTGGGAAACCTCACAGTCCCTCTGCTTTACCCATATCTAGCCCCCTCCATATCCAAGCCTGAGAGATTTCAGACGCTGCATGAAATAATTCATCCAAAGAAGTGTCATCCATCCCCATTAGTACAGAGCAGCTGGGGGAAGCAGGTACCACAACATGTGAAAACTTCCCCAAGGAACCCAAATTTTCTTTGGTAGGGAAGGAAATGGAGGAAATGTCCCCTGGGACTCTGAGAAGCTGTACCGTCTTCATGAGCTAAACGTTCCGCTTCTCGCTCCAGCATGGCCCTCTCTGTATCCACCTCCATCACACACTGCAGAGGGGTCTTGTCACTGGGAGGCATCTCTCGGGTCAGGTGATAGATGTCGATGTGCTCTGGGATGGGCACTTCTCGCTTCCCAATAGCTGACAGAAGCATGGATTTCCCTGTGTGCAGATAATCACAATTAATTGCTGGACTCAGTGAGATATAATGCCACAGTGAAACAGACGAGATACACTCAGATCCCAGTATGACTCCTTCCCTTTCCAACCTCAGAAAATCCTGGGGAATTTTTTTCCCAAAAAGCCAGAAGAACTGGAACCGCAGCAGAGCCCACTGCCTTGCTAGGATGGGCCACCCTCCTAGCTAAGGCTCACCACCCCAAGGAGAGGACTAAGAAATGATGAAGCTTCTTGGAAACCACTGTACTTCATCCCTTGCCCAGATTTGAGGAACTTTATCTCTGTCGTACTTTCTGCTTTCTAACCAGGAGTGACAGTTGGTATCAGGATCCCAGACTGCAAAGACTTCTAACATGGAGGAAAGTAATGCATTCATCCCTAAACAATCTGGGTTTTCCGGAAACTTAAACCAAATGGTCACTCTTACCAGCACCTCTCCAATCACACCTCTCAATGTAGCGACATTTTCTCCAGGGACTGTACAGTTGTTTTCCTAGTCAGGCCAAACCACACATCTTCTACTCCTCCATACAGTACAAGTTCTTTGACCAGCACCATCAGCACTGGGTTTACTGGCTCTACTAAGCTCATCAGGCAAACAGGAATCAGGCAGATTAACAGATCCTAGACATCTCACCCAATTCTCCACAGAAAAAAAGATCAAAAGCACAGCTGAAATCTAGAATGCTATCTCAGACTTCTATCAGCAGTCTTAGTAATTCCCATTCTTGGGTGGAGATATGGAAGAACAGAAACTGCTGGGTCCCTGCCATGTCTGTCTAAGAGTCCTCCTTCTGGTTCCCAGCAGCATGACACCTTCACTGAGCTCCAGGGAGCCATGCTGCTTCCCCTCAGCTTACCAATCCCATTGAGTCCAATCAGGCCATAGCGTCTCCCAGAGTTCAGCTCCAGTTTGGTGTCACTCAGCAGCTCCTGGCCATGAAAGGTCAGTGAGAGGTTGATGATATGCACATCAGTGCTGTTGGGGTGCGAGGCCAGCACTCCTGTCACGGCTCGGGCAGCAGCTTTCTTTAACTCAAAGTCCTCCAGCTCCTTTGTAAGAGCATCCACCTCTATACGTAGAGAAGACCAGAAGTTTTACTGATTTACAAACCTAAGGGAAGTCTTAAGCCCCTGTATTAAAAGGCCCAGGACCACAAAAAAATTCTACAGAAGAGTTTAGGAGACCCAGATGCAATGACACTCAGCTTTTCAGTTTAGCAGGAAAATATATATGGTCCAGTAGGAATTTCCACCAGCTAAATATCTGAATGTCATCTAAACAAAATAGGACCATCAGAACTAAGTGAGCAGCTAGAACAGCAAGCCATTTTCTGAATGTGATGGGACTAACACCCCTGCAGGAAGGACTAGACTAGAAACAGCGCGTACGAAGTATTGCCTGCAAGTTTAAGAAAAGGCTTGGCCAGGAAACAGATTGACTAGAAAATAAAAGAAGGGAAAGCTGAGAATAGAGAAGCAGGAGCAGCATTTGAGGAGTCCCTACTAATTTTCTGAGAAGCTATGATGTCCATCTGCATGTTGCCCTCTTCCTTTCCTCCTACAGTACAAGTAAATCATAGAATCACAGATTCCTAAAACAGTTTGGGCTACATCTTATAGAGCATTTAATTCCAAACCTGCTGCCATGGGCAGGGACACCTTCCACTATAGCAGGTTACTCCAAGCCCCATCCAGCCTTGGCCACTTGTAGGAGTGGGGCAGCCACCTGTGCCAGAGAATCACCACCATCCTTCCTGTCATGCTGACCTTCTGTCACAGGCCAATTTCACTCCTCAGTGAGAGATGCTGCCCTTTGAAGCAGCCAGGGGCACTGAGGACCTTGGCAGGCAGACCAGATTGTGACAGTGCAGAATGACACCTTGGTTGTCAGCACTCCTGGCAAAATCACTCTCCGCAAAATCACTACTAATACCATGGCAAATGTACCTTAGACAAGGAGCAAAAAACATCACTGGCACTGATACAGGATCCCTTTGGGTAATGCCATTAAGCAGTGACGACAAAGAATGAAGCAGGTGAGCAAAAATGGGTAAGGGAGTGTTACCTCGATGCATAAATAGCTCAGTAAGAAATGTGCCGGTAGCCACACACGTAGAACCAGATGATGGCCGGAAGGGACTCACAAAGATCATCGAGTCCAAGTCCCGGCCTGTACAGACACCCCAACCATCGCACGCTGTGGCCGAGAGCGCTGTCCGAAGGCTCGGTGCCCATTCCCGGAGGAGCCCGCTCGGTGCCCGTGCCCCCGCGGGAAGCGGAGCCTCTTCCCGGGCCGCAGCCGGAGCCCGCCGCCGCTCCGCCCAGCGCCGCGGGCTGCACCAATAGGGAGGCGCTATGCAAATGTGGCCCGGCGGAGGCCGGCGATTGGCCGGCTCGGGCCAGGCTGCCCCCGCGCGCGCCGGCGGCTCGGAGCGCACCGGGGCCTCCCGCAGCCCCCGCCCGCCTCAGCGCCGCGCTGGGCACCCACGGCCAGAGCGGCCCCTCCGTGCCTCACACCCGCTGCCTCTCGGCACAGCGCACCGCGGGATGAGCTCGGAACAACCTTGCGGGCTGCCAGGTGAGCTAAAGGAAGGCCCAAAAAGAAACTCCCTGTGTAAGCGTTACCTGCCCTATTTCCTTTAGGGCCAACAGCTCCTTGTGGCAAACCCTCTCTAACAGGCACAAATCCTCTTTTAGAGGCAGGCTCTTAGTTTCTGCAAACCAGGAACGTCTCAGAGAAACAGGCGAGCAGAGAGTCAGAGCAAATAGCAGTAAGAAAAGAATTAATTCAAACGCTACAGTGGTTTTCGGAAGGAAGAAAGAAAACTCCAAACTAAACGAAAACCCAAAAAACCCCCAAAGAGGTCTGAGCATCAAGTAGCAGATGTGTCTGAGAGGGGGAAAATACCATCAGCCCCCCTCCATCTTCACACTGCCATGCCTCAAGCGAGGGCCACGGGGCCATCCTTCACACACCCGGCCCACGCGGAGCCCCCGGTGCCCTGCTGCCTCAGGGCAGAGCGGTCCCGACGGCAGCTCCTGCAGCCGCCCGGTTCCGCGGAACCCATGCCCAAGGAGTTTCACCACAACATCAGCGTCGCGGCTCGCCCGCCCTGGGACACAGCCGAGCGCACACGGTCCGGCCGGGAACGGCTCTGGCCAGGCCCCCCCGCCCTGGAACACGCGGGGCAGACACAGGACCGGCCACCCTCTCACCTGGCAGCACCGTCCCGTTGGCCTCCGGGGGCCGGACTTCCTGCGGCTCCGTCCCGGCATCACCGTTCTCGTCCAGGACCCGGCGCGGCCGCTGCCGGGCCTTGGCCGCCTCCTTCTTCTTGGCCGCCTTCTTCTTGGCCAGGTCGGAGGGCATGGCGCGGGTGGGAGCTACGCCAGAGGGGGCGACAGGCGCCGTTAGGCCGCGCCGATCCGACCCGGGTCGCCCCGCCTCTGTTCCCCGCCCCGGCGGCCCCGTGGGCCGTCCGCCCCGGGCCGGAGCACACGGCGCCGCCGGCTCCTGCCGCGGGCTCCCGCCCGCCTGCTGGGCTGCCCGCGCCGCACCGCCCACCCCGGCCCTGCCCCGCTGCTCCCCGCTCTCGGCTCCCCAGGCCCGCCCGCACCGGCCGCTCGCGCTTTCCTTCTGTCGCAACAGCCCCGCCGCGACCGCGTGCGCGCGCCCCGCCCCCTCGGCGCCCCGGCCAATGGCAGCGCGGACCGTCACCGGCGCCGGGCGGCGCGCGGCCCTGGGAGCGCGGTCCGCACGGCCGGCGCGCCTCCCGGCATGCCACGCGCCGGCCCGGCCCCGGCCCCGCCCCCGCAGATACCATAGAGGCGCCGGTGGCGCTGGCCAGAGCGGCCGCCAAGCACCATCGAGAGTGGAGCGGAAGCGGAAGCGCGCGGGGCGATGCTGCAGGTGAGGTGGCAGCGGCAGAGTGCGGCCGTCACTCCCCGCGACCCCGTCCCGGAACAGCGGGTCGTCCTCCGTCCTGTCACCCTCCTGCGGGTAACAGAGGCCTGGGGCCGCCGTCCCGTGGGACCGCTGCCGCCCACGCGCCCCGCGCCCGCCATGTCCTTCGGCTTCCCCGTGAACTCGGCCCGGCCGTAGCTGCCGCGATGCGCCTGGGCGCGGTCCTGAGCGCGCTGCGGCCCGCGCTGCCTCTCTTGCTCGGGCTGTCCCTGGGCTGCAGCCTGAGCCTCCTGCGCGCCTCCTGGAGCCACGGTGCGGCTGAGGAACGCTGTCTGGCACCGGGACCGCCCGCGCCGCCCGCCCGTGGGGCTCCGCCAGAGGCAGCGGAGGGGAGGCCGGGCCCGGGCCACGAGGACTTCAGGCCCCAGATTGTGCCGTATTATAGAGACCCTAACAAGCCTTACAAAAAAGTGCTCAGGTAAGAATGTTTTTTTTCTCGCCTCGATTTCCTTCAAGCAAAATATTTTCGTTGGAGGTTCTGAATCTTCGTGTGAGCGAACACGTTCTAGGTGTAATTTGCTGTTTGAAATAGCTTCCGTAGTAAGAGCGTGGTGCACCAATGTAACCTCCAAGATGTTACTTTAAGAGATGGAAGAGATGTGTTCAGGAAATTAAGCTGAGGCGGAAAAAAGCAGCAAAATTGCCCAAGAAGACTGAGACTATTTCTTCTCAGTGCAGGGAGGGTGGTTCTGCCCTGCTCAGATGAGACACCCACCTGCAATGCTGCATCCAGCCCTGGGATCCCCAACATAAAAAGGACACCAACTTGTTGAGGTGAATCCAGAGGAAGCCACCAGGATGATTAGAGTGGTGGAGGAAAGGCTGAGAGACTTTGCATTGTTCAGCCCGGAGAAAAGAAGTTTTGCAGTGATCTAGCTGTAACCTTACAGTACCGGAAAGGGAGCAGCCAAGAAAGATGGAGAAAGACTATTTAACCAGGACATGGAGTGATGGGAAAAGGGGGAATGACTTCAAACAGAAGTGGAGTAGGTTTAGATTAGATATTAGGAAGAAAGTATTTCATGTGAGGTTGGCAAAGCACTGGCAGAGGTTACCCAGAGAAGTTGTGGCTGCCTCGTTTCTGGAAATGTCCAGAGCTGGTTTGGGCGGGGCTTGGAGCACCCTGGTCTAGTGGAAGATGTCTCTGCCTGTGACAGGATGTTGGAACTAGATAATGGTGAAGGTCTTTTCCATCCCAGACCATTCTGGGATTCTGTGGTTTTTTTGTTGCTCATGTTTAATTATTTTTCAAAACTTGTTTTAACTGGTCTGCTTCTTAGGAAAATTTTGATCGATTAGTTGTAGTGTATGTGTTAAGGAAGTTTTCCTGCCTGACCATGCAGGAGCCACTCCAGGCATCACGCTGGCACTGCTCTAGGCTGTCACTGCAGACACTGAGGCTACAGCTCGAGTGACCCAACAGGTGCCGTGCTTAGCTCCTTTCCACACTCTGTGCTCATACTACCAGACAAGTTTCCTTGGCCCCAGGTTTCCTGTAGTAGACTCCCTTTGGTTTCTCTAAGTATTTCACTTGAGGTGCAGCAACATCGTAACAGCTTAGGGCAGCGCCTGTGCAGAGTGACCCTGAACAGGGACTCCTGGACTTCTGTACCCTCAGAGTCTGTGTATTCTCTTCATATGTTTCCTCACATTCCTCTTGGTGCAGTGGTGGCTTTTGGTCTGCAGTCTTCCCATTGATCACTGGGTCCTGCAGGGCTTTGTGCTATTTGTGAGACCACCACTCATTGCTGGCTCATGGCCTGGAGCCTCAGTGATCTGCCAGCACCCAGGGCCCCGGCTGCTGCACCCCAGCACACCTCAGCCACCAGCACTGGAGACTCCTCAACAATCATTCCTGTGTTTTTATTGAACATACCTGCTAAGCTGCACCTCATACTAAGCTCCAAGTGGTTTGCTCTTGGTATTTTAATGACACTAGCACAGTTTTCTAGCTCAGATAGATAATGTGATATTGTAGCTGCCTTGAAGGAAGCAAATGTTTTTTACAGAATGGGATTTTTACTAGTGAGTCTTCTCTTAAAGTTCTGTGACTAGGCTTTTTCAGCCTGGGTAGATTCCAGCAGATAAAGACTTATCCCAAGTTACCATAATTCTTTGATTTTTTTTTTTTTTTCTCCTCCAGCTGTTTGTCATGTAGGTATGTACTTCCTTTACAGAACTCGCTACATCCAGACAGAATTGGGATTCCATGAGAGACTGTTTGTGGCTGTGCTGACCTCCAAGGCCACACTGAACACATTGGCAGTGGCAGTGAACAAGACAGTGGCCCACCACTTCCCACGCCTGCTGTACTTCACCGGGCTGCGCAGTGCCAAGGTGCCCCATGGCATGGTGCTGGTGGCCCATGGCGACGAGAGGCCCATTTGGCTCATGTATGAGACCATGAATTATATCCATCAACATTTTGGTTCTGACTATGACTGGTTCTACATCATGCAGGATGACACCTATGCCCAAGCTGAACAGGTCAAGGCTCTGGTGACACATCTGAGTATTAACCAAGATGTGTACCTGGGGCGAGCAGAAGAATTTATCGGGGGAGATGAGCAGGCCCGTTACTGTCATGGGGGCTTTGGCTACCTCCTATCCCGTAGTCTCTTGCTTAAGCTCCACCCACACCTGGACAGCTGTCGCAATGAGATCCTCAGTGTGCGCCCAGATGAGTGGCTGGGTCGTTGCATCATTGATTTCCTTGGCATTACTTGTGTTTCCCAGCTTCAGGTACTACCTCTCTGCTCTGGTTTTGTGTTAGCTTAGCATGACAAAGCCCAGAATCTTACTTGTTCTCTACTGCATAGCCAAGTGGCTTTTTTGTGAGTTGCAGAGGGCTCTGTGCTATGGCAGTCCTGGGGGAGGGGGCCCAGAATCACAGCTGGGATGCTGAGGAAGAGAGCACATACAAGATTTAATTTTCAGCCTTACTAGCATGGCTGATTCACAGGTTTTTGAAGGCAGTATAAAGGGTATGTTGGTACTGAGAAGCAAGTGGGGAATGCAGTGCAGGGTGGGAGGGACAACTTATCCTTTCTTTTTTCTGGGTACTACAGTCAGTATGGAAAGAGCAGCTGATGTGTCTGCGGTGAGGAAAAGCTGCTCTGTGAACTCAAGGTCCATGCCAGTCTTTATGGCTTTTGTCTGCTTCAGGGCCAGCATTATCACACTTATGAACTGGCCAAGAATACTGAACCGGAGAAGGAGGAAGAAGAGGAGTTCCAAGCAGCTCTTGCAGTGCACCCTGTTTCTGACATGACCCTGATGTACCGGCTGCACAAGCAGTTCAGCAGGATCCAGTTGGACAGAGTCTATCAGGAGATCCAGGACCTCCAGGTATGTGGTGAGGGTTACCTGCAAAAACTCCTTGACCAAACAGATTTCCTTCATTTTCAGCACACTGGAGGAAGATCATTGCTTCTCTCTGTGGGCATCAGTGAGACCCAGGCTATAGCATTTCTGATACTGCACTACCCAAAACTTGGTGTGACACTACCCATGTACAGTTGTTGGTGATGAGGTGGGCCTGGGGAGGAGCTGGCTTAGACCTCTTTGAGAACATAGTGGCGATCAGTTTGTGCTCTCTTTGCACAGATGCAGATCAGGAACCTGACAGCACTGACCCCTGCAGGTGAAGCAGGTGTGACCTGGCCTGTGGGCATTAACGCCCCATTCCTTCCAAAGTCCCGTTTTGAGGTTATCAGCTGGGACTACTTCACGGAACAGCACCTCTTCTCCTGTCCTGACGGCTCCCCAAAGTGTGAGCTCTCTGGAGCCAGTAAGGCAGACGTCAGTGAAATCATTGAGTCTGCGGTGGAGCAGCTGAACCGTCTGTATCAACCCCTGCTCCGCTTCAGCAAGCGGCAGCTGCTGAACGGCTACCGGCGCTTCGACCCCACACGGGGCATGGAATACACACTGGACCTGCTCCTGGAGGCTGCCACCCAGAAGGGTCACAGTCATGTTCTGGCCAAACGAGTGAGCTTGGTACGACCCTTAAGTAAGGTGGAAATTATTCCCATGCCATATGTGACAGAGGCCACACGCGTGCAATTGGTGCTTCCCTTGACAGTGCAGGACCTGGATTTTGTAGCCAACTTCCTGGATATGTTTGCTATGAACACACTGGACACACATGATAATGCCTTGCTGACTTTGCTTTTTATCTACCATCCCTATGATGCGCAAAGAGTTGGCCAGGTGGATGTTTTTGCTGGAGTCAAAGCCATGGTAGGAGAGCTAGAGAAACGCTACGCAGAAGTTAAAATCCCGTGGATTAGTGTTAAAACAGAGGTGCCATCACAAGTGAAGCTCATGGATATAGTCTCAAAGAAGCACCCTGTGGACACACTGTTTTTTTTGGCCAGTGTCTGGACAGAAATCAACATGGAGTTTCTGAACCGCTGCCGCATGAATGCCATCAGCAATTGGCAGGTCTTCTTCCCTGTGCATTTCCAGGAGTTCAACCCCACGCTGGTGTACCGTGGTGAGCAGACAGCATCCTCCAACACTGACTTCCTGAGAGATGGACATTTTGACAGACATTCCTTTGCTGAGGCCTGCTTTTATAATTCTGACTATATGACAGCACGTACCAAGCTTGCTGCCGATATCCTGGACCGAGATGAGGTGCTGGAGAGCATGGAGGTATTTGATGTCTTCCTCCACTACTCTGGCCTGCACCTATTCAGAGCTGTGGAGCCGGGGCTAGTGCAGAAATATACACTGAGAAGCTGCAATCCCCGGCTCAGTGAGGAGCTGTACCACCGCTGTGTGCTCAGTAACTTGGAAGGACTTGCATCCCGCTCACATTTAGCCATGGCCCTCTTTGAGCAGGAACAGGCCAACAGCACTTGAGAGATGAGAAACGTCAAGAGCTTCTCAGCACCTTAACACTTGGCACTTTCCATCCCCTTCCCAGCCTTGCCATGGTGAAGGGTATGTAAGGTTAAGGGAGGAGAAAGACTTTTTCCCAGACCCACTCTGAGGCACATTGGCTGTGGAATGAGGCTATTTCAGTAGAGGGGATTTGTTTTGTTTTGTTTTTTTTTTTTTTAATAAATTTAATTTTCTTTCCAGGCAGAATAATGTCATCACTTGTAAACTTTGCAGCCCCTGGGATGAGGGAGGTAAACAAGCTGTAGAATGGACCTTACTTAAAGCTATGTAATTCTGCTGAGCAGAGCAGGGAGAGAGTGAGTATGAGCTGTGTACTTGGACTAAGTTACCTTGACTGTGCTACTCTCAGGGCTGTTGCTGCACCCTCCTGTGTGTTTATGCATTTCACTTTTTCAAGAGGCATAAACACAACTTGTCTGGTTTAGCTGGACAAAGCCATTCAATGACTTTCACTTTTGTGGTTTTGGCTCTTCCAGAGCTGCAGAGTGTTTAAATGTCTTGGGGATGGAGATTCCATAGTCCCTCCCAGCCATATGTTCTGGTGGATAGTAACTTTTACAGTTCAAAACTTCTTTCTCCTGTTTAAATGAAATTTCTTGTGTTTCAATTTGTGCCCATTGCTTCTCTCAGCATCACTGGACGCCACTGAGTAGCAGCTGTTTGTGTCTTCCTTACACTTTCCTGTTACTGACACAAATAGATGAGACTGTCCTGAGCCTGTTCTCCAGATGGAACAGTCCCAGCCCTTGCAGTCTCACTGCTAGTTCAAACATTTGTTTCTCAACATTTCCACATCCCTTTAGTGGACCAACTCCATGTCTGTCTTGTATTGGGAAGCACTCTCGAGTCGTGAGAGCACCATGCTATTGGCCACCTTTGTTCTGAGGGAATGCTGCTGGCTTATGTTTAGCTTGGTATCCACCAGGACCCCACTAATACTTTTACTTTTTCAGCTTTCCAGCATCATCTCTCCAGCCAACATCCCAGAAATCAAAGCCCAAAACCCTGATGTGAACTTGTGAATTCATGTGATAAGCCGACAAGTGTGACTGACCCTGTTCATCGCTGCAGGGTCACTGCTGAAGGAGACAGGTTGTATTTGCTACACTATCTCAGGAGGTGAGCGAGATGAAAGTCTGGTGTTGGCATCAAAAGAGATGCTGAAAAATTAGAAAAGCTTAGAAGCAGTGTTCAAAGTCAAGAACATTGGTTCAAATTGGATAGAAATCTCAGATTTGCTTATTTAACAAGTGAAGTATGTTTCAGTTGCATTTACATGGGAAGAACGCAGATCTCTGCAGTGCCACATACAGGGATATGTGTTTGTTGCTAAGTGTACAAAGCAGAGCAATGCAGAGTCCCCAGGCAGGTGCAAAGGAGAGCCTTTATTGCAAAAATGGGCATTTTTAAGCTGTTAGCAGTTGCATTCCATTCTAGCATAACAAATGTAATTACAACTAACCACCATTCACCATAATGTGAACGCATAATGGTTGTATAACTTTTTCTACCTCCAATTGAGATGAGTCACTTTCCCATAGTCCTCTCCTACTTAGCTGAAGTAGCAGGCCTGAGCCCTGATTTTACAAGGTTAAAAAGGCCCTTATTTTATAAAGATTTAGCTATATGCAACATCTAAACAAACATTCATGCTACGAGGACAAGGGCAATTACCTGGGAAACCTTTTATTATTATGAGGGTTGTTCTGTAAGAGGAGGTCCTGATCCATTATGATCCAAGTAGGAAAGAGACTCAGGCTGTGCAGGGTGCTATTTAAAATGTGTTAGAGCTAACCTAATAGAATCCTTTAGATGTGGGGAACCCCAAGTAGACCTCTGATACGCACCCAGCATGTCCGGCAGATCCCATTTCAGTGCTGGTTCTCCCGTTTTTGCCATTCAAGCCATTATATGATTGCAAGAAAACAACTGTTCATCATTCCTGCTGTCAGACAGAAAGAATGTTTGCATGAGAATTTCTTGCCTCACTGTTAGACAAAAGCCAGGCTATATGAGTGACAGAATGGCTGGCCATGACCAAGAGCTGCCCACAGACATTTCTCTATGATGAGTTGGCTGAGACTGTATGGTGGCAAGCGATCTGTGGAGCAGACCCAGGTCTGACTGGTGCCCTGTGAGCAGCACAGACCTGTGTGTGCTCAGGTTAACATCTCCCTGGGATGCAGTGACTGCCAGGTGGGATCACGTGCCACAGCAGAGATGGACAGAGTGAAAACTCCCATGTTGCTTGCCTTGGGGGATGGTGTGCTCATCTTGAATGCAAAAGAGATTCTGGTGCATGAAAAAGAACATCCTGGTGTCAGTGAGGATGCAGAGCTTGTAACTGCAGGTTTCAGTACAGTGTAATATCCAAGGAGAATTCTTTGGATCATTGTTATGCATAATGCATCTGGAAGCACAGGCAGTGAACACTGGGTGCTGTAAGAAGCTAAGCAAGCAGCAAATCTTTTACACAGGGAAGATCTTGTCATGCCACCAAGCTGAGCATTAACCTGGGAGAGATGCAGGAATTGGCTGTCAGGAATTGCTGACTGGGAGCTGTAGGGGATGTGACCGGTGGGCATGTCTGGGATGTAAAGCAAGATGCTAAAGAAAAGGGTTTGAAATTACATAGGGCAAGAATCATTAGTGAGTTTTCATTAGGGAAGAAAGACAGTCATGGGAAATGGGACAGCGAGATTTGATGGATGTAACCCAAAAGCCAGGAATGCTGTCAAGTTGTTGGCAAGTCCCTGCATGTGTCAGGGCATGTCAGGTGATGATGTAACAGTACACAGAACTTAAAATTGTTAAGAGCTTCTTATATCTTGGGAAAAAACTGAGGGAAGCTGGAAGCCGATTCTTCTATTTTTTACCATCCAGTTCTGTGGGAAAGGAAAGGCAGGACATACTGCCAGCAAACTGCCCAACACATAAGCTGAAGATTCTGGTTTTTACCTGAGGGACAGTTCTGCCAATGTTGTTTGACACTTAATTGACTATTTTGAAGCAGATATAAGGTCTCTACAAAAAAAATCGGCAGATTATGTAAAAATATGCAAAAAAGTAATGACGAGAAGATAATCACGAAGTAGAGTGTGTAGCAGAGTAAGGCTCTTCACACAGACTTTTGTCTTGGAACGGTTGAATGCAAGCTTATGTGCTTGGGGAAGATGGTGTATCACTCCTCCAGAGAGGACTGCATGTTAAAAAAAGGTAAGTCTATAGAGATGTTGACTGTATTAAAGTGAATGCAGCTTCATTTTTCTTGGACCCACTGTTTTAGACACTAAAATCCAGGCTCTGTCCTAGGCCTGTAAAGTATGGATTTAAGATATTATACAACAGATCTTTTCAGGAATACAATCTAGGGGAAACAGGTGCTGTTGATGTGAAACAGCAGGAAGGGCACTGGTGGCATAGCACACAGCCTATTTTAAGGCTTCTAGGGAACAGAGAAAAGAAGAATGTTTGAGGTTCACAAAACTTAGCTGAAGATTGTAAGAAGTATTTTACAATGTGAGATGCAGAACCCTTGTAAGACGAGGGGTAGTGACTTTAAACTGGGTTTAATGGTTTTAAACTAGAAGAGGGTAGATGCAGACTAGATGCAAGAGAAACCATTTTTAAAATAAGGCTGGAAAGCACTGGCACGGGTTGCCCAAAGAACCTCATTTGTGGAAGTCTCCAAGGCCAGGTTGAATGGGACTTGGGGTGATCTTATTATGAGCTGGAGATGTCCCTGTCCATGGCAGGGTGGGACTAGATGGCCTTTAAATGTCCCTCCCAAACCAAGTCTTCCTATGATTCCATGAACTCTTAGAAAGTTGTGAGTGATCTGATTAGGGTGTGTGAGTACATATAGTTAGTGAAAACACTGGATACTAAAGCAGTTTGTAGTTGTCCAGGGGTAACGCATGACTGCAGCAGGTTAATTCCAAAGGAAAACGGGCACATACAGTGGTAACTTTTCCAGTGTGCCAAAATTTACTTGGTTTGTGTAACAGAGATTGTTGGAGGCAAGTGTGAAATTACTTGTCAAACGTAAGTGGGTAGAGTAAATCCTTCATGGCCTTAAATTTCATGACTGTCACTATATAGTGGATGAAATTTGCAAAAGAGAAATCTGCCAAAGGCTGTTAAACACAAAGCCAAAACCTCTGGCACAGCAGGTCTCTGAATTACAAATCTGTAAGAGCTAGGAGAGCATTCTTCTTCCCTATTTTTGTGGTTTTTTTTTTTTTTCTGGTTTTATTTTTGGTTTTTTTGGGAGTTTTCTTTGTTGTTTTTTTTTTTCCCTGGATGGACAGTGTTGGCCACTGTCAGGGAGAGGGTAAATGAGCCAGGTGTGCTTATGATTTGACTCTGTGCCACCATTTTTGTCTCTTGTGCTAAAAAATACTAGATCTTTTTCATGGATGCACTTTAGTTCAGCCAGAAATTATGAACTATGTGAGCATCATGATACAGAGTCTGTGTACTACAGTATGGTCATGTACTGGTGAGGAAGACAAATTACCATGAATGTCATGTTTGATCTTGTAGCCCTGAAGAAATGCACACCTTTATGTGGTGTCTCTGCTTTCCCCAACATGCACTGGATGTGTTTACTTTTGTGTATACTTCACTTTGTGGTCCACAGCAATGGATATTTTTCTTCCTTTCTTCAGTTGTGAAGGTGACGTCATCCATTGCATGTTTTAGACTGGCTGACTTATCCTATAGGTTGGAATAATGTGTTGATCTTAGAGAAGGATGTGTAGTATGTATTACAATCACAAGAAGTTTCTGTCCCAGCTGCATTTTTAACTTCAAGACACAGGTAAAAATAGACTCTCCACCTTCTCATCTGTGACAGAACTGCTACTCTATCCCAAATTAGTAAGTATACTGTAAAAAATCCCCAAAAAACCCAGATGCTGTGAACTCGGATACTGTATCTATCCATGGTGTCCATCAGTCTTCTCCAAGACTGGAATATAAATGATGTGCCTGCCATGTGCCTGGACGAGCAGCCCATCCTCCTTGGGAGATCTGCCCAGGGTGGCCTCCTCTCTGCTCCCTGGGGCACCTCTGACCAGCAGTTCGGGTCTATCCAGGCAGGTCCTTCACTCAGTCATAGCTCACAAGATGCTTTACCCCGAAGTGCTGCAGAGCCAATTCCCAGCACGCTGGAGAGTGCAACCCCAAGCTTGCAGATGGTCTAAGCTGTTCCACGGTAGTTCTGCTGTTGGTCAGTTGAGATGAGCAGATGGAGGACAGGATGCTCTCATTAACAAGTACACATTTCCCCAGCTACAGCAGGTATTTTTACTCAGCATACTCTCCATTCTCAACTCCAGCACAAAGTTCTTTTCATAGTAACTTGCTGTCTTCTATTTGGCTTCACCCATCCATTGTGAAATATTCTGTAGAGCACTGCAGAGGATGTGCAGGTGCTGGCTGCCAGCTTGATCTCAAGCCAGGAGTTGTGGCCTGAACCCCACTATACCAGCTGCTTTCATGGCCCTCTGTCCCAGGGCTCACCACTCTCTAGACCTGTATTCCAGCCAAGGCACTCACCTTCTCATTCTGATCTCTTTCCTGGATGTACTAGGCACTTATCTTCTCAGCATACATGCTGAACTGTTGCTCCTGGCTTCTCAAAGGGGGCAATTCGCTGGTGACAGGTACCACAGCAACTCATTTTCCATTTGCAACAGTGTTTTGCTGGCACAAATAAAATATAGAGGAAAAATCTTGAAAATATGACACACAAAATGAAAAGGCCAAATGCCTATGTACAGTCCCTCCTTAAAAACACCCACTGAGATTTAAGTCTACCTTGTGATCTTCATCTTCTAGACTTGCACTGTTCTTGAGCATGTGAAGCTGTCAGGTTTGCTTGGCTCCTTGCAGCTGCAGGTCAGTCCTCCCTCACAGCTCCCTGGAGCATCACCCTGAAGTATTCACTGTCAGTGCTCATTCTGTGCAAACTTCCCTCCTCATCCCCATGGACTGCAGGGCCTTGCCAAGTCCCTCTGAGGGTTCCTTCTAATTGTCAAAGTGCAAGTCATAGAGATCTCCCCCTGAGTGTTTGAGAAGCAATTTTCCTTTTCCTGTTAGAATGGACACTGCACCACGGACCCCCTACGCTGCCAGGCCCAGTACCCTCATCTTCACCCACCCGGGAGTCACCAGCTCCTTACACAAGCAAGAACGTGTGCATAGTGGATTACAGATCTGAGCCGATTCTGAATGTGAAGGACTGGACGTGCCTCAGAGCCCCCGTAGCCTGTTTGCTTTCTCACCCTTTTACTCTCGTCCGCGCCGCCACTGGAATTCTCATGGCCTCCCGGCGAAGCCCGGCCCGGTCGCTGTCGGTGTGAGCCCCGCCGGGAGTCGATCGGAAGCGCTCCCGAGCGTGTTGCGAGCGGGCGGTGCTCGGCCGAGGCAGGGGCGGCAGCGCGGCCGGGCCGGCACCGGGCGGGGCGGGGGCTCTGCGTCGGGCCCCGCGGCCCGGGGCGCGATGCGGAGCGGGGACGGCAGGCGGCGCTGGGGAGCGCGTGGAGGCTGCGGCGGCGGCCCGGGAGCGCTGCGAGAGCAGCGGGGCTGCGGCGGCGGGGGCGGCAGGGGGCGGCGGTGAGTGCGGGGCGGTGAGCGCGGGGCTGGGGGCTGCGGTAGTGAGGGGGCTCTGGCGGTGGTGTGGGGCGCTGGGGGGCAGAGAAGGGGGTGGCTGTGGCAGGGGAAGCAGGGGCGCCGGCGGACCTTAAGCCAGTCCGACCCTCTCTCGAGCTCCGTCGAGGCGGCAGAGCCAGAGCGACCCGCGGGGCCGGGAGCGTGTGGGCACCGCACCCACCTGTCTCCGGGAGGAGCTCCGCGCCGCCCCGCACCGCCCCCGCGGGGCTGGGAGCGGGGCAGGGGCCGCGGCTGCACCGCCCTCCCGCCGCAGCAGCGCGGCCGGGCTGGGCTCTCCCGCCGCGGGACCCTGTCCCCGGCGCGGCGGGTGAGCCGCACTTTACCGACGGCCCTGGCCACTCTCCGCAGCGCCGCGCAGGCGCCCCGCGTGCGGCCGGCCGCGGCGGGAGCGGGGCACGGACGGGACGGTGAGCGCCGTGCGGTGCCCCCGGCCCGGCCCCNCACACCGGCGGGACCCCTGCACCGGGCACGGACCCCGGGCAACGCTGCTGCCGCTCCCGCCCGGGCGCTGCCCGCAGGGTTCGCCCGGCCGGGAGCCTGGTGGGGTCCGGGCGGACGCCCGGCAGTGCCTCCTTCTTTCGCCGTCGCTCCCCCGCGGAGCCGCGGCTGGACCCCCTGGCGGCTGCTGCGCTGCGCTCTCTGATGCTCCCGCCGGACTCGGCTTGAGGCGGTGCAGCGCCCGCCTGGCCCCCGCCGGGTGTCCCATCGCGGGCCCCGCGTCCTCCGCCGAACCCCGCCGGCTTTGCTGCCTTGCAGGAACTCGGCTCGCTCGGGGAGGCAGGCTGAAAGGGAGAGCCCAGTGTTCATTTACCGCTCCCGAACGTGGGCTGCAGCCCCCCTCGGAAGGGTCTCCTTTAGCAGCGGCTGGCTTTACCGAGACACCATTACTCTTCTGGATTTGCCCATCCTACCCTGTCACGGTCCATGCATCCTCTGGAGAGGAGGGTCTCCTTCCTAACACCCTGTCCCTGGAGACACCCCAGCTCTGCCCTGCATCTAACTGACTGCTGTCTCTGGTGCTCCAGGAACAACCAGCCTTCACACAGGAGATGGCAGCTTTTGAGAGAGTAGTTGACTTGCTGCCTGTAAGATCCCCATCAGTTCTGGCTACAGAGGGACATACATGGTCCAAGATACTCTCTCAGGACTAACAGATCCGTGTCTCTGGGAGACTGATGCTCTGCGTGGCCTTCTGGAATATCTCCTGACTTCCCACACGTGCAAACCATCTCACTTTGGCACCAGGACTTTGCTGCTGGAGATTGTTTCACCTTCCCTCCCTCCTGTTTCCTGAAGTCTGCACTCTTCTCCATTTCCTCCATCACCGTGGTCGGTGGAGGATCCCTGAGTGCAAGCTGATGCTGGGAGAAACTGAGGTAGAATTGAAATGGGGGACTGAGGAGCAAGCATTCAGCAGTTAGCATGATCTGGGAGAGTGCCCATTATCCTTGCCTGGTCCTGTTAGCACTGCCCTTCTTGGAGACTTCATCCTACCGCCCATTCAAGTGTCTTCCCTCAGCTGAATCCCCTCACCTCTCTGTGAGGAGAAACTTGTAGCTCAGCCTTGCCCTTAAGGCAGGGTGAGGACACTCAGCCTTCATTCTCTTCCTCAGTGGTGCAGTAATGTTCCTTTCTGTGCCTCATGCACTCTCCCTTCTCACTTGCACTGCCTCCACTGCGGTGTTTGTCTCAGCCCCTGTGTGCCTGGACTCTGTCCTTCCTTGACTGCTACTCTGTTTCAGCAGAATTCACCGTTATCTTCTTTTTGCTCTTTGTTCTTCCCATTTCCTGACCTCACTAGATCAGATCTAGAGCCTTGGTCCTGTCCCTGCTGGAGTTGCCCACTCTGCTCATGCTGTGTGGCGCTGCCCAGGCTGGCACTGCAATG
The DNA here is from genome assembly GCA_013186435.1 of Turdus rufiventris. Lineage (NCBI taxonomy): Eukaryota > Metazoa > Chordata > Aves > Passeriformes > Turdidae > Turdus > Turdus rufiventris. The sequence goes on from PYHW01010088.1 coordinate 282,108, forward strand.
CTCATACTTCCCTTTCTTGACTATCCCTTCTTTGAACAGTTGTTTCTATCTGCATGTCTAGGTGTGAGCTTATGCTTGAGAATGCTATGTGTGCTGGTGCTTACACCTGTTCTGCTGTAATGCTGCTTTTCTTCATCAGCTACAGTACAGAGCTGTCAGAAGCAGCAGGGCTTTGTATGTGCAGGTGCAGCTGGCTCAGCTCTTCCCATGGAACAGGTCCCTTTTCCTTCTTTGCCTGGTTCATCTTCTTTGGGACCTGTCATAGCATGCTGGAGCTGCCTAACTATGCCCTAAAGCTGTAGGATCATTAATTACTGCAGTCTGCCACACTCTCCCTATCCTACTGGGGCAGCTAACGGTGCCTGATAAAATGCTGGAGTGTTCTGGTCAGAGCAGATTTTTTTGAGGATGAAAGCAAGCTGACTTGGTTAGCTAAACTGGCCTGCCTTCCCAAGATTGAAAACATCTGTTCGAGAAGATACACTTGCTTCTTGGGACAGGGAAATTCTAGGGGTCCGCTCCAATCCTACCCACTCTGTGGTTCTTATCAGAGCCTGCTCAATATTTTAACAGGTTATAGGCAAGCAGTGACCTTCATGTTCTTTCCAGACTCCACAAATACAAGCTGTGTCCTGTGGGGAAGGTGTAGAGCCCACATGGAGGGGCCAGTGCCTGGGCAAAACTGCTGTGCTGGCAGCCTGGATATGCACCTATGTGCACAGTCTCCAGAGAAGTCTCAAACTGCTATGCCAGTTTCATCTTTCCTTTCTTCCTCTTCTCCACCCTTTTTTTTTTTTTCCCCAAGTTGTGCTGCTTATGAAAAGTCACATGGGTTTATGCTGTTCTAGGAAATGTTATTTTTATTGTATGTTACTTCCCTCTCACCCAGTATGTACCTTCTCTTTTCAGAGCTGGATCCACATGCATCGTCAGCCTGCTGTCTTAGGGCCGTTCCTCCTTAAGGTCAATGAGAACATCTCCTGCTAATTCATCATGACTTAATACCTGGTGTCCTGCTCCATCCGCAGGATAAGTTTCTTGCTTCCTCTTGGTCTACACAGATGTGACTCCAGGTGTTCAGCTGCCTTGTCTGCTACAGGTAGGTTTTAGCTCTTTGAAAAGTGACCTGTTGTAGTCAGGAAGGATGTGTCTGGGCTTTGTACTGGGAATGGAAAATGTTTACCTTTGGGCATATGGAAATACTATGTTGTTAAATAAGTCCTAAGATGCCAGCTTGCTGCTGCTGACATAAACTGGTCATTTGAATAGGCAGTTACTTCTGTGATAGTTTGTGCTGGCGCTGGCAGGAAGATGCTGATCTGGCAGAGCAGACTGTTGAGAGTGTGCTCCCTTCACCGACAGCAGACTGGCTCAGAGGAAGTGACATTGGAGGATGCAGTTGCTAAGAGGAGGAGTAGTAGTAGCAGGCATGCTTTGTGGTAATTCATTACTCCATTTGCCACAATTAAACATGATTAGTTCTTGTCAGATGGTTATTGATCTGTGGGGTGCCCATGCTCCTCAGTGCAGGTTTAAATTAGCTCTTCCCAGCTAGGAAGACTTCTTCAGTACCTGTGGTTGCTGTATGGGCATTGGTTATCTCCATGATAAGATGCTCAAATCTGCCACTCAAATCTTCAATTTCTACCATTAGTTACATTCTTCTTGCTGATTCCACTGTGAATATCTGCATGTACTACCTGTCTGTTTCCCAGCCAGTACACAGCATGCCTGTAGGGGACTTCTGTTTTTTGCCACACCTGGACTGGTGACTTTTCACCTTTCACAGCCTGCACAGGTCACCTCACTGGCAGTGTCAGTTGTGTGGCAGAAGAAATGCATACTATTTTGGCTTTGGAAATTAACAGCCTAGGCTGTAACAATTCTCACTGGAATTGGAAGGGCTTATATATGAAAACTCCTTCAGTTTTTTGATGAAGAAAGATGTTAATGTTAACATTCTGTTCTCTGTATTACTTGGTGCTATCTCCTTGGCCAGTGCAATGTTGCCACAGTGGTTTCCAAGCAGAGTGCTTGGGCTAACACCTGGAATTCGGTGGTCTCTCCTTGAATTGAACAGCATTCCAGGAGCTTATATTTTCTGGAAAGATCCAGCTGGAGGGATTGAATGGTTCTTAATTAAACTGTAAAGGATTAAGAGTTTGGGTGTTCTACCAGTTGTCCAGGTTTTGCATTTTTATAGAAATATTCTGGGAACATGGAAACAGGCAGGTATCTACAACTTATGTGCCTTTTCATCTAGCTCACTGTGTTCTCCATAGTGTTTTCATAATGCAGACACTGGCTAATAGGCCTTGTTCTGGGAGTGTTCCTCAGAAGTCATCAGGTGAGGTGTGTTTGATTTCCTCAGCGGTCATCAAGTGAGGTGTGAATTAGCATCCTGAGATGCCCTTGTCGAATGTTTCCAGTATTCACTGAGTAAATGTGGAAGTGACAATGACAGTGTCGTTTCTGTACCTGGATGTATTGGAGAGCACTGGCAGCTCCATCCTGGATAAGAACCTCGTGAATTTTATGAAAAGCTGTTTTAGTCTTCCTTCCATTTTCCAGAAAACTCTGCATTCATAGGTTCCAGAGTTTGAGAGACAAACTTCCTGTCCTTTCCTTTGTGGCCTCTTACACTCCTGTAGTCTTCTCTGTTTTCTGTACTGGCACAGAGGTGGTGTCTGTGCCAGTCTGTGATCAGTGCCCAAGACAAGGGATAGAAGCATTTCTCTCTGAACAGAGCTAGCCTTAGCTAGACTGAAGAATTTACCTGCTCCAAGAATGTCAGTGTAAGATTCTATTCAACATTGTATCTTTTATCTTTTTTACCCCCAAATTTGGGACACTTACTCTCTCCCTGTGAATAAATGTTATAAAATTATTTTTTTTAAAGGTTTTAGCTCCTTTTGAGATCCTAAACTGCAGAGAGGAAAACGCAATTTACCAGTTATATATTTTTATATTTACAGGCACAGATATTGCACTGAAGTGGGAAATCATGTAAACTTAACTTTTCAGCATGTGGCCTTTGATTTGCAAATATGGTTTTGATAAGCACCTCCCCTATGGAGACAGGCTGAGAAAGTTGGGACTGTTCAGTCTGGAGAAGAAAAGATTTTGTGGAAGTGTCTGAAGGGGCTACAGGGAAGCTGGAGAGGGATTCTTTGTTAGTAACTGCAGTAATAGGAAAAGGACTAGCCGGTACAAATTGAAAAAGAAGAAATTTAGGTTGGATATTAGGAAGACATTTTTTACTACGAAGGTGGTTAGACACTGGAACAGGTTGCCCAGGAAGATTGTGGATGCCATGACCCTGGCAGTGCTCAGAGTCAGGTTGGATGAGGCCTTGAGTGATCTGGTCTAGTGGGAGGTGTCCCTGCCCAGGGCAGAGGGGCTTGGGACTAGATGATCTTTAAGTCCATTCTAACCCTTTAACATTTTATAAGTCTATGATGTGAAAGAAATTTCACTTCACTTGGTGAAATTGCAGAGCCCAACAAAGTGTGATATTGAAAATTGAAAAATTTTAAATATTTAAACCAGTCATTTTTCCCTGGCAAAATACTGTGATTCATGGCAATGGCAGAATTTACAGTTAATAGGTTGTGTCTACATGGAATGGAAGAGCTGTGTTTGCATCTGTGAGACCAGTGAGGAATGATTTTAAAATGTTACTTGCAGATTTTTAAGATTTCCATTTTCATGGTAGAGAGGGGACATAGTGGAAGGTTACTTAAGGAGTTTTATTCTTGTTTGTTCCTTGAGATCATAGGGATAACCACATAATAACTGAATGAGCTGGCAGGCTGATCACACTATGTGGACTGGGGCCACTCTGAGCAGTTGCAGGAGAAAGTACCAAGCTCATTCACTCTGGATCACAGAGGGACAGAATGGTATGGGCTGGAAGGGGACCTTCACAAATCACCTAGTCAGTTCCAGTGTCTCACCTCACTCATTAAAAAAAATGCCTTCCTTAAGTCTAATCTAAAATTGCCATCTTTAAAATAGCAGTTTAGAAGTGTTGTCCCTTGTCCTGTCTTACAGGCCTTGGTAAAAAGTCTGTCTTTCTTACAGGCCTCCTTTAAATTCTGAAAGGCTGCAAGAAAATCTCCCTGGAGCTTTTTCCTCTCCTCTCCTCTCCTCTCCTCTCCTCTCCTCTCCTC
>PYHW01010088.1:286663-298416 GCA_013186435.1 Turdus rufiventris
CTCCCCTCTCCCCTCTCTCTCCTCTCTCATCTCTCTCCTCTCTCCTCGTTGAATACCCTTGTCTCTCTCAGCCCATCTCCACATCAGAGGAGCTTCAGCCCTCAGAGCACCTCTGGGCTTGCTCCAACAGGTCCATGTTTGTTTGTGCTGTGGGCCACAGGTGAGGTCTGACAAGAGAGACAAGAATCATCCCCCCTCACATGCTGTCCATGCTGTGGGATCAGCCCAGGACACAGGTTGTTTCTGGGATGACAGCCCACGTGGACAGGGCTCTCGTGTTCCCCCAATAAATGAGATGGAGAATTAGTGACGACCAAAATGGAGAAGGCCGAGATACTCAACGACTTTTTTCCGTTTCAGTTATCACTTGTAGTTGCTCTTCCCAGATCTCTGGAGTCACTGAATCTCAAGGTAGGGACAGGGGGAACAAAGTCCTTCCCACTGTAGGAGTAGATCAGGACCTAGACCATCTGAGGAACATGTACATACAGAAGTTCATGGGCCTGATGAAACACATGCCAGTGTCCTCTGGGAAGTGGCTGATGGTGAATCCTGTCTTTCCTTAGTGATCTGTATTTATCAAAGAACATCCCATGACTAGAGAAGCCAAAGCCTTGATATCATCACCAGCCATGAAGCCAGGTGCTGATCTGCATTGATCATGGTTGTTTACACATTAATGGATCTTATGGCTAAAAGAAACTTTTGGATCATGTGACACCCATATTTTACTGAGCACGAATTGATTTCCACTGGTCCTTACTCTAAGCCTTGTACCTTCCACAAAGACAAGCTGGTTAACCGCTGGAAATTTAAATGCGATATACTGCTTGTAGATCTTCTAGCAGTGGAGGGTTTAAGAACTTGGACAAATATTTGTTAAGAAAGGCTTTGGCAGATCAAGGCTGACTTGGGACAAGGAAGAATTTGAAGTTCCAAAGGCCATGCCAGCCCCTCTGCTTGTTCTCTTAATACTCAGCATTCTTGTATGAGTGAAAGTCTCTAGTCCAACAGTATCTGTATATATTTTGTAAGTAAGTCTTGTGCCAGTTTTATGCTTGATAGTCCAGACCTATCTTACTTAGGAAGTGAACCGGTGTGGACTGCTAAGAGCAGCATGCCTAGATCTCCTTGGGACGTGCACAGACCAGCTAAGGGACCAAGCCAGTGTGCCCTAAGACAGGGCACCTGAGAAACATCTGCTGTCATAACTTTGCTGTGGACTGTCTGGTACTTTTAGTCTCCACCATCCTCTGAAGTAAATGATGGTGTGTGTCTCATGGACATTTGACACATCCAGGTTTTGCCAAGTGGTTTAGAAGTTCAAGAAAACTGGATGCTCCTTATCTACTTACTGCTTTTTGCATCTTCAGTGTCTCTTGGCAAGTCCTACATCTGTTAGTGCCCTAGGGTGACTATTTTGCATGGAAAAGATTTCATTAATTTTGAACTTAGTCCTTCAATTTTGTTGGTGATCCTCAAGTTCTTCTATTACAAGATAATGGGCTCTTTTCATTGCAGTGACAATTTTCATTCTGTATATTTCTCCTCTGCAATATAAACAGGCACTCTGCTTCAGTTCCTCTCCATAAAAGGATTATTTTGTACCTAGTCTTTCTATATCTGTATGGTTATAATTCTGCTGTATGCTTTTAGAGATGTGACCAGCACTGGCTGCTGTGTGATAAAATACCAGTACTGACTGATACCGTGCTGTGTAATGGCTTCTGTCAGGCTCTTGGTAACTCCTTCAGATTTTATTTTCTGAGTGGATGCTTCTGGCAAGTGCTGCAGCCATCCTCACCTGTTAATATCTTTAACAGTGTAAATTGCACAACAAGTTGTAATTAGCGGAGTCCTGTTTTTTTGTTTGAAGATTTGGTGTGTAAGTGTGCCAGTGCAGGAAAGGAGTCACCATGTCTTCTGTAGAGACAAACATATGTGTCCCATGGGTCTGTTATGTTCTTATTCTATTCTCCATTGTGTCCCTATTTTATTAGGATTAGAATTCTTTGATAGGTCATGTAAATAAAAGTAGGTTTGTCAGCATATTGCATTTCAGTGTTTTGAAAATGGCTCTCAGCCAGGTTTCTAAAGAATATAAAAGCTAATAACGGAAATATTCAAAAAAGAAAGCTCGTAAGCAGTAAGAAAAAGCAGTGGCTCATACAATGGTTAAGGTTGGAAGGGCCCTCTGGAGTCATCGAGCAGAACTGGTTGCCCAGGACCATGTCCAGACAACCTTTCAAGATCTCCAAGCTGAGAGACTCCGCCACCTGACTGGGCAACCTGTCACCTTCACTGTAAAATATTATTTGTTGATGTGCCAAGGAAGCTCTTGTGTTTCAGTTTGTGCCCGTGGCATCTGGTTCTGTCCCTGGGCACCACTGAAAAGAGCCCAGATCCATCCTCTTTGCATGCCCCATCAGGTATTTCTATACATTAATGAGCTCCCCTTTGAGCAATGCTCCTCCAGACTGAGCAGTACCAGCACTCCTGGCCTTTCCTCACAGAAGAGATGCTCCAGTCCCTTTGTCATCCTCACAAAGGCTCTTCTCTGCACTCCCCAGTATGTCTGCGTCTCTCTGGCACTGGGCACAGCGCTGTGGTCTCTTCATGCTGCACTGAGGGGAACGATCCCCTCCTGTCACCATGGCCAGTGCAGTCCAGGAGCCCTCATGTTCCACTCAGGGTCTCTGTTTGACAAACTGCTCCTGGGCTGAGTGGCCCCCAGCACATCTTGGTGCCTGGGGTTGTTCTTCCCCAGGGGCAGCAATTTGCACTTCTGGTGAATTTTGCCCAGAAATGTAAGGGTATGTGCAAGGCAAGAGTACACCTCTTCTTCACTAAGGTCAGGCAGGCAAGGAGGTTCTCCATACAAAGGGGATAATAACTAAATGGGGAAGGTGCTACAGAAAAAGAGAGACACTGTTAGGCTGTTAGTCGAGGGATCATGGCCCAAGAGCAGCCTTCCACTGCCTGATGAGCCTTTAGCAAACTACAGGCATACCTTTCAAGAGGTCTGTGCTGGGTTAGTGCAATCCCTGGGACACTGGGAGTTCCTGAAGGGTGGTGACTGTAAAAGGATGAATAAATGTTGAGTTTCTGTACCTTTTTTGGTTCCTCACTGGTGCTCAGTGTATGATGAATGATTTCCAAAGGTCTAAATAACAAAGCAACAAAATTAGATGATAATGTGTGATATTTGGTACAGTAGAACCTAAATCTGTCTCTTAGGTTTGGGAAGAGTGTTTCAAATGGATGATAATATGGCAGAATAAATTCCAGGTTAATGAATGTATATGTAAAGTGCATAAAGAAAATAAGCCTACTGATGTAGCCACATTGTTGCTCAAATTCTCTCTTTCAGCTTAGGAAAGAAATCTTGGCATCTTTATTGAGAGTTCTCTGTAAGCATGAGCTTAGAAGTAGTGATTAAAGTGGAAAATTTGATGTTAGATATTACAGGAAATGAATTAACAAAACTGGAGTTAGTGTTGTAATGTTGTATAAATCTATGGCTCTCGTGTTCTGAAGAAAGAATGTAGTTCTGTACTAGAAGAATTCTAGAAAAAGTGATTAGGGTAGTGAGAGGTAGAGAGATTTCCATCAGAGGAGGCATGTGAGAATTCTTTAGAGAAATTGTATAGGAAGGTAAAAGTGCTAGGGATCATCAGCCACCACTGAGGAGAAACAAAGCACAAATGGACTTGGGATTTATAAAATATGCAGACATGTGATGAGATTATGAGGCAACAGGCTTAAAATGAGCACAAAGTATTGTGGGTGTTGGGGTTTTTTTTCAGTTGAACATAAGCCCAGATGTGCCCAGGTGGGCACCGGACTTGTCCCCGCACTGGTGTGGCACAGCCCACAGCCACCTCCAGTCCTGGGGTCAGTTCTGGGCCTCTCATGACAAGAGGGGCTGGAGGGTGTCCAGGGAAGGGAACAGATCTGGGAAGGGGCTGGAGCCCCAGGAGGGGCTGAGGGAGCTGGGAAGGGGCTTAGCCTGGAGAAAAGGAGGCTCAGGGGGAACTTGTGGCTCTGCACAGCTCCCTGACAGGAGGGGACAGGGGAGTCGGACTCTGCTCCAGGGAGCAGGGACAGGAGGAGAGGGAATGGCCTCAGGTTGTTGGGAAGTATTTCTTTACTGAAAGGGTTCTGAAGCCCCAGTACAGGCTTCTCAAGGAAGTGTCAGGGTCACCATTCCTGGAGGCAGGAGAAAATACATGTCGACGTTACACTTGGGGACTTAGTGGTGGACTTGGCAGTGCTGGACTTATGTTGCATTTGATGATTTTGAAGGTCTTTTCCAACCTAAATGATTCTGTCATTCCATTCTGTGGTTGGTAAGTGGAGCGTGTTCCCCTTCACTCTTAGGGCACTGCAGCGCCTTCACTCAGTAAATGGAGGTGTTAGGCTGGAGAGAATGTGAAACGGGACTGGGTGGCAGCAGCAGTGGTGGGCACTGCCTGCTGCAGCCCAGGGACTGTGTGCTGCTCCTGCATGGCTGCAGTGCAGATCCCGCTGCAGTGCAGATCCCGGCTGCACGAAGGTGCTGCAGCAGCTCTCCCTGCTGCACTGGCCAAGGCCGCAGAGGGGCAGTAGGGACCTGCCAGGACCTGTCTGTGCTGACCCCGGCTGCGCSGAGCTCCAATCTGCCTGTGCTGCTGCTGCTGCTGCTGCTGCTGCTGCTGCTGCTGCTGCTGCTGCTGCTGCTGCTGCCGCTGCTGCCGCTGCTGCTGCCGCTGCTGCTGCTGCTGCTGCTGCTGCTGCTGCTGCTGCTGCTGCCCGGCGCCTCCGGTGCTCGGAGCCTGCTGATTTTACAGACGTGTTCTGCTTAAAGCTAGTGGCGAAGGCAGAGGAGAGATGGACGCTGCCTTTTGCCAACCAGCTTTTCTGGAAGTGCACTTCTAGACCACAGGAAGCCCATGGAGAGGAATGAATCAGTTTTATTGCACATTAGATCAGTGAGAGTGAATTGAAAGAGCAACAGGACAACAGGAGGAAAGACAGGCAAACAGAGGTGTGTAGGCTGGCAATGTCATTTTAAATGTTGATATCAAAACCAGATATTAGGGATAATCTGACATATTATAGCAAAATGCTTAAAACGTATTCTGAAAATAGGAATGGCGGAATGATTGATGTGCTTAACTGGGGGAGGTAATTATGATTGTGTAAAACGCTTTATGATCTTAAAGATGCTGAAATGCTTTGGGCACAGTCTCCAAAAGCAGTGGCTGTTCCTTGGCAACAGGAAGGCATCTTTCTGTTCCCATGGCAACGGACTGGAGGGGTGCTCAAGGAGGGCTTGTGCAGAGCTCCTCGGTGCAGGCTCCCAGCTCTTTGCGGCTCCCTGGAGCAGAGGCTGTGGGCACATTCAGGTGCTCCGATCCTGCAGCTGACAAGGAGGAGTGAACTGGAATAGTGTGGTACTGTTCCTGCTCCCTGTCTAAAACAGATTAATTGTGCAGTGTTTTTCGTCTGGGGAGTTTCTTTCTCAGTCCCTAATAGCCAGCATTAAAGACTTCTTTGCAGGATTTTTGCTATCCAGAGAGGCATCAGAAAGTGTTTGATGTTGATTCTTTCAAAGGCGTGCACAGACAAATATGAAAAACAAGAAACGACGTGTATGCAAGGAGTCTGCATCTCAGCAGCCCTTTCTGGTGTCTAAAAGGAGAATTGTGCAGAATCACTGACAGGGCCTATCTGCACTAGATCACATAATATTAACATGCTAATAAGGTGAGCAAATGATGTATAATAGCCACCACTTCTTCTAAACCCACTGTGATACTCTTCTAAGGGAGCCAACTCATACTTAGCACCAGAAGTAGGACTGAAGCATGGTTTGATATTTCTATCTTTTTAAAATATGATGCATGGGATGCAGAAGCACTAATGTAACAGTGACTATTTCAGAGTGATGAACTGGGAAAAATATTTTAGGAGCAGTATTTTGAATGCATTTCTAAGTATTGTGTTTAGGTATTATTAAGCAGTGTTTGTTTAATTTTTTTTCTTCAATAGCCTGCTTTTCATTCCAGTAGCTTCTTCCTAGTTCTGCATTAAAGGATAACAAAATAGAAATGCATTACTTACCTTCATTATCATACTATTTTGCCCCATAATACATACCTTTTAAGGCAAAAAGCACTTTCTATCGCTGCTGCTGGACTGGCATATATGCTTGCAGGTAAAGGCACTCCAGGTGTTTTGTCCTTGCCTTGTTTCTGCTCCAGCCTCCAGGCTGTGGTTCCTTATATGAATTCACTGCATGTTGATTGGGCAAATTGATTGAGTTTCTTGTTCGTGCTTAAGTCTTTCCTGAGTAGAATCATAAAATCATAGAATGGTTGAAGTTAAAAAGGACCTCTGAGTTCGTGTGTTCCAACCTCCCATCTCAGACCTGAGTCAGCTTGAGCAATTTGCTGAGTACGAAGTTCAGTGAACTTCTGAATATCTGCAGTGATGGAGTGAACTTGCTCGAGGTGGGCTGTTGGTTTGGGAGTAGATATGGCACCACTGCTTTAGGAATCCAGAGAATATGTCACAGCTTCCTCAGTCTGAATACAGTGACTGAGGGCCTTCTGTCCTCCAGCCATAGGCAAATGGCAGAAAAAGCATTTCACATGGTCCTGCTCTCTCAGATGCTTTGCTGCAGGGAGACTGCAACGAGATCAGGAACTGAAATATTAACTACTGGCGTTATGTGTAGTCCATTCTTCATGAGCTGCCAGACAGAACAGTAATTTTCTGAGGGTGTTCTTCATGGCTTTGTCTGGTTTAAAATGCCAGAGACCTCTTGTTTCCGCAGGCAGGCAGGAGGGTTCACAGCACTAGTCATTTGATACACAAAGGGAGTTGAAATGTAAGGGAAGATCATAAGCCTTAAAATAAGGCCATAACCGGAGAGGGATGCAGTTCTGCAACTGATTTTTGATTAAATGATTTCTTATGAGGAACTGTGATTGTTGACTCTTTGCAGCACTGTGGGAGAGACGAGGCATCCTGGGGTTGCATGGCAAAGTGGATGCAGGGCAGGGTAAAATAAGCAAATGCATAAGGCTGATGGGATGCAGAGGGATGCAGAATTGGGCCCTTATCTATAGGCAGTATCTGTACTGCATATAGACAGTTTCAGAGCAAAGTTTTGCCTGTGGCATTCCAAGAGGATTTAATCAGAGTGAAAAAAGAAGTATTTGCCAAGTTCAGAAGAGACAGAATTTGTGATGTGCAACAGCAGGAACTAGAACTGGGGAGAGAAAGGGTTGACTTGAATATAAGGAGGTAGAGAAACAGAAAAAAAATTAGTAACTGTCAAAATCAGCTAAATGGAAGAGTTGCTAAAGATCAGATGCAGCAGAAAAGGAATAAGTTACATGACAGACAAAAGAACCTCTTCTGAAGAACAGAAATACGACAAACTTGTTTTGTGTTGGAATATTTCTTAGTTCCCAGTATTTCTTATTATTGGAATATTAGTTATTAACTTTCCATAACATAAACTTTTCACTGTTTTTTTAGGTTTGTTTTATGCTTCTTTAGATTAGGTGAATACCCTACTGGACATTAATATCCAAGATCTTAACTAAAAGGATTTAAAGAAATACTGTTTTAATTTTCATGGTATCTCAGACTTACAATAACATTTTAGAAAGCCTTACTCTCTATAACCTTAGCAGAAATTTATGTATTATTATTATTAGGCATCATATTTATAACTAACATTTGGTGTTGCTTTATCATATGCATACATACCAGCCTGGCTGTATATTCTGATATATATAAGAATACTAGAGAATCTTTTTGAAGAAGGAAGCACAGTTATTTCCCAAGAGACAATAAGTGCCCCCACAAGTGCTTTATTTCTATGGTTTCAAGTTGCAGGCTGGGTATAAATTTATCAGACAACAGGTGCCAAGGATGGGGTGCACAGGGTAGGAATTTGGTGGCTACTCCAAGTGTAGCCAGACAGCTGGCATGCCTGTCGGGATGACTGGTGCTCTCTATTCCACTGTGCTCCTTCTATTTCCATCTGTTAACTTCATCTGTGAACTGTCAAGGTCAGAGACTACATTGTTCTTTGCTGTACCTCCTCTTACTCTCAGGCACTACTGAGTCCCAAGAATGGGAGGGACTGTGGCATGTGACAGAGAATGTGACAATAATAAAAAATACAACACTCAGCTCTTCTCCCTCTGACAGTTCATGGCCATGCACAAACACGCCCCTCTCCTGGAAGTTCTCCAAAGTAAACTCTGTTTTGAAAAGTGCTGAATGCCATAGTGATTCAACTTACATTTCTTCTGCCTGTGTTTCTTCAGCACGTTCAGCCGTGCTTTCTGCTGGGATGGCTGCAGTGCGCACCGCATGCCCGCTGGCCCCAGTGCCAAAGGTGGGCTGTGGCTCTGAGCTGGGGGCTGCCAGCCTGCTGTGCTGTGCTCTGCTGAGGGAGAGGAGCACACAAACCTCGTGTTGTGCTGCAGCGAGACACTTTCCACTTCTGCAATACTCAGTTGCTCAGATGAGCCTTAGTCAAAAGCCCAGTGTCCAGTTGGAACCCAAGTGGTGTAATTGTGTCCCTGTGCCATGAGCTGCTGTGCTCACGCTCCTGTGATTTCATACATGTATTTATGCACTGGGTGAATTGACACTGAAAGGATTAGCAAACCATCTTACGTGCTGCACAGACATAGCACAGTTCTTCCACCTCAGGATTTATCTTCCACCAGCTTGATTTTTTCCATCTTAAATCTCCTGTCTAACATTTTAGGCTGAGATGAGTTTTTTATCCTCTCTCCTAGTTGGCTGTGAAACTTCCCAAAATCTTCTTATGTGGGGATTTAATCTACATATATTTTTGCTTTTCCCTTTTAGATCTTTGAAGGAGGTAAAAAAAATCTGTATGTAACAGCCCACCTTGGAGTCGATAGTAATCACTTTCCTTCCACTTGTTTTTATTACTTGTTTATAACTTTTCAGTAATGTTATAAATTGTATACAAATTATGTTCCTATTAAGAATTTCAGCCATATGATAATGTTTTACTACATTGCCTCTAAGCCACATTTGCCATTTCCTGCTGGCTGCCATTGTTTCTTTCCAACGCCATTGTTTGCTGTAATGATGTACTGTTTGAGATTAACTTTGACTTTTTGGGGTAATCTGTAATTGCTGTAATTATCCTGCCAAATAAAATAATTTAAAAAGACATTTGGCTCTGTCTGGCAATGCAGTTTTTTTATGATCACTACTATTACTTGCTCTCAGTTCCATCATGTTCTAAGGCAGATATGATTGTATTCCCCTCTTAATTGTCCTTCCAGTTCAGCTGAAGTGGTAGCTGGATTTATGAGACACCCATACCAACATTGCTCTGTTTTCCTTTTTTGGTTCTGTGCTTTCTCCAGCCTCCTAGTGCTCAATTCTTAGGCAGCTTTGCATATGAATACATCCTTCAGTCCATATTTACTTACTGTCGATTTGTTTAAACTATAGATACTTTTCAAATTATTTTCAGTGAAAATAGGACATAATTCTTAGCATTGCTAGTATTAATCAAAATGGACTTTAATTTTTTTCCCCCAGACAAACAGGAAATCCTGTAGGTTTTCTAGCAATAGAGAAGGGCAAGAGTACTCCAGGCAGATGCACTAGCTTCATCCTAAGTCCGTGCAAGGCTCAAGAATGATTTTTGAAAGAGAAAATAACTGAGCATGAGAAAGATATGTGTGGTATGAAAAAGCAGCCTAAGTTTACTAATCTGCACTTTCTCAGATAAGTAATTCTCTGCACAAAGGAATCAATGTCTTTCTTGTCTAGACTTGAGTGAAGCCTTTGATATACAGTATGATCTGAAAATTTGGCTGGGATGCAGAAGACAGGTAATAGCAGAGCTGCAGAGTAGGTAAGGAGCTCAGTAAATAAGGTACAGAAGACATTGCAGTTTCTTCAGGATTTGTCTTGCCATTTGTGTAATTTAATATTTTCACTAATGCCCATGGCACAACAATAGGCAATGTAATAATTAAATTTGCTGATGATGCAAAGTAAGTATTGTTGAAGCAGAAGAGAGCAGGTTATATGGGAAGAACTGCTTTACTGTGAACTACCCAACCAGAAACCAGCTGGTATCTGGTGACAGTAGAGTGCACAGCCGTGTACTTGGGCCCTGCTCATAGGATAGGCACGGAAGTGATCTAGTGACAGTGCTTGAGAAGGAGAAGCAGCCTGGTACGTCAGTTCACATTTGAGTGTGTGGAGCTGTCACTGTCAGGTTGTTGTGGAAGGCAGCTGTGAGCCTAGCCAGGTTTGATGGATTTCTGCTCGTGAGGAAAGTCTTAATGGCACATGAGCGTGTGGCCTGGACACTGAAGGTACCCTTCTGTCTGCCCTTATTCTAGCCAGGTTAACTGGGCCTGGCAGGAAAAATGGAATGATGAGAAATGGGCACAGAGTTTTAAGAATGCAAATAAAGAGTTTCATTTGTTCAGTCTGACAAAAGGAGGAGTGAATGTGGATGTGACAGGTATGTAGAAATGCTTCAAAGCATGAACATTAGACATATAGGACCATTAAGAATAATGTTGATAAGAGTAAATGAATATAGCCACATATACAAAACCCCAGAACTCAGATTTTTAGTGGCTGTTCTGTAGGAATATTAAGATTTAAAGTGCTAAGCAATAAACTTATTTCTGAAAGAGTTATATGTGAGTTGGTTGCTGATTGATTATACATAGAATCAGAGAATTGTAGAATGGTTTAAGTAGGAAGGAATTTCCCAGTCCAGCCAAGTAGATCAGGTTGCTGCAAGCCTGTCTGAGCTGGCCTGGAACACTTAAGGATGGGGCAGCCACAGCTTCTCTGGGCAACCTGTGCCAGGGCCTCACCACCCTCACTGGGAAAAGAACCAACGGTTCCCAGTTGCCCAGTGGTTCCCTCAGCTCTGTTCTGTCAGTGAGTAACAGCAGATGAATCTTTTAAGATGCTCTTAGCAAACACACCCTGAAGCCATTATTCTAACCACCAAATATCATGAAGATACACTTTTTGGACTAGAGGGCAGTTGGTTTGAGGGTAGTTGTTAAGAGATCTTTTTCTCTACTCCCTCTGGATTACCCACCAAGAATTCCTCTTTTTCCTTCAACTTTTGAAAAATTCAAATCTGTATTCCCAACTGCTGTCCTTCTAGGATCAAATTCTTACTACTAACTTCTCACACTTTGCAGCTGTGCTCTGGCCCTTGGCTGGAGGATGAGGATTGTAACTGCTGCTTGTAGTGCTCTGGTTCTTTGCTCAGATGTTTGAAGCTGTGCACAGCTGTTGCTGCACGCTTGGTGTAAAGAGGAGTGGTGAGGATGGTGATGATGGAAAAGTAGAGATAAAGGCATGAACTAGACAGCTTACTATGAGGTGAAACAGAATTGGGCAAAACTGGCTAAAATATTAGTGTGGCTGATGACATGGTAATTCTGAATACATTATTTTGTATCCTATAATATTACATATATATCTTATCTTTTTCTCTGTCTTTTAGCATCCCTGTTGTTGCCTTGATTACTTTAAAATAATCACAAAATAAGTTTCTCTATCTGCCTTTGCACAATAATGTTTGGAACCTTCAGAGACAGAGACAAACATTTTTCTTTACCTTAATCTATCTTCCTTCCTTCCTTCCTTCCTTCCTTCCTTCCTTCCTTCCTTCCTTCCTTCCTTCCTTCCTTCCTTCCTTCCTTCCTTCCTTC
>PYHW01010088.1:298820-357242 GCA_013186435.1 Turdus rufiventris
AGCTCTTCCCTGTATTTGCAGCAGCCTTTTGGATACCTGATGACTATTGTTTTCTCTTTATCTTCTTTGGGCCTTACAGTTCTTGTCACGCTTACTGTCCTTCCATTCAGCATCCTGGTTCCTCTCACATTTCCTCTGATGCACAGAGCCCCTGACTGCAAAGGTTGGTCTGGATGAGACACTGACAATTCATACCACGACAGAATTGCTTTGGAAGAGTTCATCAGCAATTCTGGCAAAATTTAATTTTGCAACCTTAAGGAAATGTTGAGCTGGAACAGCTTGTTCCCTGAAGAGCTCAGGGGATGGGGAGAAGGAGGAGAGATGAAATGAGGAGAAAAGAATAATCTGGAGTATTGTTGTCAGTGTCGATGCTGCCACCAAGGGGATGAGAGCAGTGGGGCAGCATTCCTACAGTTCCTGATCTTTTGGGGGTTTATCTGTTTATTTTGTGACAGTGTAGTACTGTGAACTCACATCAGCTTATGATATATCGTATCCCTAGATATTTTTTCTGAAAAAAACTCTCTTCAACCAGTTGTTCCCTATCTTCTGTTTAGATAGTTGTTGATTTATATCCTGATGTGGAGCCCTGCACTGTTTCTGATTGACTTGTGGTTTGAAAAAAACCAGGACATATCTCCAGGTCCTCATGATTTTAATTTTAATCATCTCTTGTAGCAAACTTGTAACATCTCCAAACTGTATGTTGCTGGGAAATTGAATAAGCATGTTCTCTAAGTACATTATCCATATTGGTAATGAGACTATTGAATAATTCTGAACTTAGGAACAAGTGGACATTTCTTTAGATGAAGCAGAGCCTCAGTCTTGGGATATTTTCTGGTTCCAGCGTGTCTTCTATGCCACATTGCATCAGTTCCAAATCTGTTGCGAATATTTTAAGTTTCAGTGAAAGGACGATACTGCCTTTAGTGAAACCTGGATGGGGGAAACCACGCCTGCTTAAGGCAATCAGCACCTTAATGTACTTCTATAATTACCTACAGATCAAAAAAATCACAAGTAGCAGCAAACACGTCTTCCTAAAACAACAACTTTTGTTCATCTCTTTTCTAATTGTACCATCTTAGTTTAACAGCCTGAAAAGCCGAATAACAGCATAGAAATTAAACCAAACCAAACCAACCAACCCACCTGGGACCAGGTGGGCTCCCAGTGCCCCAGGAAGTACCAGGGAACGAAGTCAGCCTTTCTCTGAAATGAAATGGTCTGGGAAAGTGATATGAAGTGAGCTGACAGTGAGTATGAATGAGGTCCCACTGCATGCTCAGCTTTCAGGAACCACTGGAGGAACACAAGCCTTGCAGAGAGCCCCATGGCACAGAGAATTTCCAGACCAGAGATACTTGCAGCAGCTGGGAGCTGCCAGGATATTTGCAATCGTTGGGGATGACTTGGGTTGAATCAGTCACTTTTTCGAAGAACATTGACAACTATTTTCTACACTTCTATGGAAAAAAAAAAAAAAAGTTGGGAAAATAGAAAACCAAACAATTTAAAATAAAATTATATGCTGTTTCTCTTAGTTTGGGAAGTTACATTCTTGCATGGTAACCTTCCCCCTTTGGTGCAAATGCCTCGCACAGTAGTTTTCCTGGACACTATTGTGAAGGGCTGAAGAATCACAGGAAGTGGGTTTCATTCTCAGCTAGGTGATGTTGGGCAAGTCACTTCCATCCATTTGTACCGTATTTTCCATTTGCAAAGTGTAAGAGCTGCATGTAGTGATTTATTTTCTAAAGTGCTTGGAAAGCTACCATCATGCTAAATAGGAGCTGAGTGTTTATTGTTACAGGGTTTTTAAAGTTTTTAATATTTTTACATTTACTCAGTCGGCGGCTGAAGCGAGACAGCCATTCCTTAATTTTCAAGTGGCTGGCCTTGGAATTTGATGTTCAAGGAAATCTGGTTTTGGATGTCTGTTAAGAACATCCAGCTAGATTAAAATATATATTGTATGGTTTTCAGCTTTAATTAGTAGCACTTCATAGCGAATGTCCTCCTGCTCCGGAAGGTATTCAGTGGCTGTCGATGGAGATGGGGGCAGCTACGGCTCCAGGGCGTATCTGCAGCTAAGGGGAAGAACAAGAGGGGGCTGAAGCGCGCAGCCGAGCGCATGCTCCGGCGGGGGACAAAGGGCCGGGGCGCAGCGCTGCCGCCGCCCGGTGCCGCCCGCCCGGGAGGGGTTAACGCGCTCCGCCCGCGCGTCCCCGCCGGCCGCGCTGACCTTCACGGGGCTGCGCCGAGCATGCGCGCGGGGCCGCGCTGCGCCCGCCGCGGTTCTGCTCGCTCGGCCCGGCCCGGCCCGGCCCGGCTCGGCCCCGGGCAAGCGGATCGGCCCGGACCGGTCCCCGTCCGCCGCGGCGGGGCCGGGACCGTGGCAGGCGCCCGCCCTGCCCGTGCCGGGCGCGCCGTTGCCATTCGGTGCCGATGGTGCTGGCGACGGAGCGCGGGGGGACGTGAGGGGGGACCGCGAGCCGCGCCGCATCCCGGAGCCGTCGCCGCCCCTTCCCGCGCCGTGAGGGCGCGCCGGGACCGGCACCACGGCTGCTGGAGGAGCCGCTGCGGCCCGGCCCTGCTGCCGTTTCACGCGGGGAGGGCCCGCGCGGCTCCCCGTGAGCGGGGGAACATCCTCACGGGCCGGGCCGGTGATCCCCACGGCCGGGACCGCTGGGACCGCCGGCCAGTGCGGCACAACAGCTACTGCAGACCGTGAGGAAAATGCACGGTGTCTGCTGGGAGCAGGGAACGGGCTCACATGATGGGAGCCAACCTTTCTGTGTGAGTCTGGGGTCTGAAAAGAACATGCCAGATACGAGCTGGATGCTGCCTTGCCAGTCACTCTGGCATGTAGAATTTAGAGTCGTTTAGGTTGGAAAAGGCCCTCCACATCAAGTTAAGCTGATATTACCACATCCACCACATAGCAGTTGTTTCCAGATTATATGTGCCTTTAGTTCAGGTAGAGCTTGAGGAATTTTTCCAGCACAGAACTAGACAAGGCTGTGTTGATTTAGCTTGGCGTATTCCCTCTGAGGGGCTGAGAGGGGGAGCGGGATAACCACACTCACCCTCCTTAAATTTCTGTGATTCTTAGGGCTGTTGGCACACACTAGCGCTTAGATTGGAGTGACCCTAAAAATCAGTGGAGGTCACTGTCTTCATCCCCATGTACGGAAGGCCATGTGACCTTCATGGCTTGCCTTTCGTTGCTAGTCAGTGCAGTGTCTTCTGTGCTTATTTTTAGTATTGGATGAGGGCAGAATATTTTTTATTTGTTTCTGATCTGATTCTGTTCTGTTTGCAGTCTTGCCAGAAAATTCACAACCCATAGACAAGAATTTCAAGCAGAGGAATAGAATAAACCCCTCTTGTAACCAGGCAACATCTCGCCTATTGCTGTGCTCAGGGAGACCAGGGAACATCAGCCCTTGTGAGCCGTGTGGAGCGGCCGGGAAGCAGAGCAGCGCCCCAGGCCCTCACTGCGGGCTCGGCCATCATGGAGGAGCCACGCTCTGCTTGTGGAATGGCCGCCGTGCTGCCAGCGCCACGCCAGCCCCAGGGCTGCCGAGGGGGTGAGCTGCTGCTCTCTGCTCCCTTCCCCTGTGGGCTTCATGTTCCCAGCAGTGTCCTGGGATATCACACACTGTCATGCAGGGCTTTGTGTGACAAGCAGTGAGCTGCTGATGTCTTACAGCAGCTGTGGTGTTAATAGTTTCTCTGCGTCTGTCAGTCACCTGGGTCTCTAGAGGATCCATCACAGTGGTAGCAGAGCATCCCGAGAGTGATCACTGGGGAGAGGCCGTGGGACTGGAGGGTTGGAAACAAGCCGTGGGAGCTGTGCCGCCATGCTGCCCCCCATCTCTTTCCTCCGCTGATCCCACACACTTTCGTTCTCCTCGCTTCCACATGTTGTCCCTCCCTGTTCCCAGCTCCGGCCTCCTGCTGCTTCTCTCTTGTCCAGAGGGGTTAGCTCTCATCTCTCATGCTGGAAACGCTGCCAGCAAATGTTTCTGTGTGCTGCCTGCCAGGTCCCTGGGGAAAAGGCCTAGAAATGCAGTGCGGGAGGAGCAGTGGGAGCCGGGGAAAACCACTGCTCGCCTGCTGCATTTTCTAATGGGAAAACATCTCTGCGAGGTTCTGAGCACTGTGTCACTGCTGAAGTTGCCCCCTCCCCCTTCCCCTTGCCCCAGAATTTCCCATCCCTGATGTAGAGGAGGAGAGGCTGCCGCACTACCACGGAAAACTGAGATGTGTTTTTCAATTTGCCTCCTGCTTATCTCTGCTGTTTGGACAGAGAGGTTTGAAAAGCTGGATTTTCTGTCCCTGCAGAGTAAACAGACAGAGCCCGGCAGCACAAACTATTTCTGGCTTATCAGTGGAGGAATGCAGCAGCTGAGGCTGAGTGCGAGTGGGCCGTCAGGAAGGCCCTGAAGGGGCCCCCTCCCCACTCCGCGCTATTAGAAGTGTGAGAGCCCAGCAGGACTCAGAGGGGAGAGTTGGAGAAAAAGGCAGAAAAGGGAAAGAAAGAGGAAGAGAGAGAGTGAGAGAGGCTGAGCAGACCCTGATGGCTACAGATGAAGTTACAGGAGGGGCTCGCAAAGCTACGAAAAGCAAACTTTTTGAGTTTCTGGTCCATGGGGTGGTGAGTCGGGAAAGTTAGTGAGCTGGCTGGCTCTGAATAGAGGGATGAGTGGAAACTGGAGGTTCTGTGCTGGGCTGGATGGGCTCCTGCAGTGTGCGCCTGGGGCACTGGTAGCTGCCTCACCAGGAGAACACCGGGGTCTGTGGAGCTCCCAGCCTATGCCCTGATTCATGGATTATACGGGCTTGCGTCTGGGGGGATGTGTGCTGTGCTTTTTGCTGTGATTCTCCATGAATGGTGAATAGCATGCTTTTCCGCCTGATCATGGTGCAGAATGTGCACTGGATCTAACCCAAATGGGCTTGTAGGACACTTTGTTCTGTAATCAAACTTGTGTTTTGAAAAACAATTCTGACGAGAGCCTGGTGAAGCCTTGGGGTGCTGCCTCTGGTTCTTGTCTCCAGTCTAGGCTCGTTATGTATCCTCTGGCTACTTAACAGGTGACTTTCAGGGGCTTGAAGAGATTAGCTCTGCAGATCTGTAGTAGTCTATGGAAACTCACCCACTAGAGAATTTCAGGGTGCCATGCTTAATTAAACCAATCCTTCAGGTCTTTAAAAATGTTCCAGCTTTTGTTTAAGAATCAGGTCTTCGATCTCCATTTAAGGGGAAATGCTCACCCTGTTTTGCTGCCATTGGAAACGTTCTTTAAATGACTGTAGCGTCTGAGAACAGTCACCATTTATAACATTTGGATTTCTAGCATTGGTACACATTTAACTGAAATAAGCCTGTTAAAGAGCCCCAAGGAATGTGGTATTGTTTGGATACTAATAGTCCTGAGTTCTTCTTTCTTAAAGGATTCTGACACCTCCTGTGACACCTTTTTGAAGACATCTGGTGGGGGCTCTTGTAGAGAGATCATAGAAACCTGTGGGGCTCATGGCAGACTTCTGAGTAGTCTCCATGACTCAGGCTTACTCCAGATGCGTAGGATCTTGCGTGTGTCCTTTAGATCCGGGCTATGGTGGGACTGGCAGGAGGTGGCATTCTGTGTTGGTGAGAGCTGCGAAGAGGTGATGTGGTGCCAGTGTACAGAAGCAGGCTGGGCAAGATTGGCAGCTGTTTAGGACTGATGGAGAGTAGGTATGCAGGTGGTAGCAGTGGTTTTATTGTGGACATGTGGGTTTGTCAGGGTGGTCTAGGTTGTGATGGCTGTATCTGAGCACAACCAGAACCAGATTGGGAGGGTGGCAGATGGGATGATTTTGCCTTTTCTAAGTTTCCCTTGGCATTTGCACACCAGTACTCTTCCTTTAGTATCAAGAAAAGCAGCAAAAATAGTTATGTGAATTTGCTTATTCCACATCTAGCTGGCCTTCGTGTGAAAGCAGCATGCAAGGCTCTTAAGCCTGGGAAATTTTAAATTTATACTGGAGTGCATATAGCAGAACTCATTTCCATTACTTATTTGGATGCCAGGAAAGTCTGCCTTTTCTGCCCTGGGAATTTTGTTGCTAGTGGTGTCTTACTTGAATATATGTATTAGCCTGGAATATCTGTGTGTAACTTCCTGCTTCTTATTGCCGAGGCTGGGGCTTCTTGGCTGTTGTTCTGATGCCTGAATACCTCTTGCATGACCCTCTCCTTCCTTCATTATCATCTCCTTTAGTTCTGCTTTGGTACCTGGTTTGTTCTTTCCTTTAGTTTTTTGATCATGTCAGGTTCATTTTGATCAAAACATGGGTTGTGGTAATCACTCTTCCATTACTTAAAAAAGATGAAAAGAAGTTATAACTTCATTTATCTCTCCATGCCTTGTATCCTGCCAAATAAGAGAATGTACCATGCCAGCCATTGCCTTGAGTTCACCTAGTGCTGACTCCCCTGTTTTATTACTACCCAAAGTGTGTCAGCCCCTGAATTAATTCCTTGAAAAATCAAGTTGCATAGCAAACTTTAGTGGAATTTCTTGGAGTCAGATTCTGCTCTAATTTCAGGGAGCAATCTTTTCTTCAAATGACTATTTTTTTTATTCTACTTATGATGACATTATTTAATTTGGTTATTGAAAATTATTTTCTTCCCCCTTCCACCCCGTGCCCCCCCGAAAAAAAAAAAAAAAAAAAAANGAAATCTTTTTTTGCTTTGTTGACACTTAAATGAACAGGATAATTGTGCAGTATTTCCTAAGGGCAGTTAGCTCTTGGATTCACTTGATCTTTCTGGAAACGTATGAACATACGTTCCTTTGCTAAGGTCACTTTGCCCTTTGCTCTTGTGCACCTGATCGTGCTTTTGTGCTTTTCCATATTGCCTGCTTAGATGATGTCTTCTTCCTCATTTTTCCCAGGCAGAAAGGATCTTCCTGAAAGGTGAAATCTCTCAAAAGTTGAAACTCTCAAAGGAGACCCTTCATTCTCTCCTACTTGAGACCTTGATAGTTTGTTACACCTTTGGTTAGCAGTCAGGCTTTTAGAAAGGTTAAATTTCTTTCAGGTATTTGTTTTTACTATGCTTTTACTCCTGTTCAGTTTCATCAGTGTCTTGTACATAATTTTTGTGGGAAGAATTCTTTTCCCCCCAAAGGCTTCATCCTGTACTAGCTCTTTTTTATTGTTTTTGTTGTTCCTCTCTTTTTGTAGTATTTGCATGGACCAATATGGCTTTAATCACCACATTTATGTTTATTATCTTTTTATCAATGCATTTTCTGCTGTCCAGTAGTACATTTCAGGCAGTCTTTATGACATTTCTCTAGGTGTCCAGCTGTTGCTTTATATTTTGTTGAACAAGTTACTATTCTTGCTGCTGGTCATTCCTTTCCTCAGTTTCCTCTATCCTCTGGTCCCTACCATAGGCCTCATTGCTGGCTGGGTCCCTTAAATGGATCCTGCCTAGGTCTCCCTCCCCTGCTTTTTGATTTTTTTTTTTTTTTTTNTTTTGTTGTTGTTGTTTGTTTTTTTTTCCTTACTCAAACAGGAATCTGCCTGTTTAGTCTTGAGAAGGTCTGTGGTTCTGGTCTTCTCAAAGTTCTTGTCCAGACATCTGTCCTCTTGTGACTCAACTACAGGAACCTTCACTTGGTGCCTTGTGCTGGCAACCTTGGCTGTGTCATCTGCACACAAGAACCTGCTGAGAGGTTCATTTTCTTCTCCTGTTGTTCTGACCTTTTTAATCTGCTCCTGTGTCCTTTTCCCGTTCCTACTTTATCTTCCTTCCAAAGCCAATCTTCTTGCCTTTTATCCACCAGATACCCCTGTAAAGGTCTATGTGCCTTTCTGGAGTCATAGCTGTATTTACAATGTACTTGCTGTCAGTTCAAATCACCTTCTTTTTCCCATAGTGATCTTGCTCTTTGTCCTCTTTGCTACGCTTTGGAAGCTCTCTGTGGCAATGTAAGTCCTTATCCATATTTATTTTCTGCTAATACATGTTATTTGGTAGTTCCTGCTAATCTCTACAATTTAATATTAGTTACACTCCAAGATTGCTAATTCATACAAACCTGTGTATCACTGATGTGACTCCTTTGCTTATCCTCTGTCCTCTTTTTGTTGGCTATCTACCTCTCAAATTTGGTCATAGGATTTTATGGTAAATGCATAAACTGTCTTATATGAAATGGCATTTACATCAGTGAAAGAAGAGTATCAGTATGCCAACAGGGTAACAAGTATTTAATATATATGATAAATAACTTGTCAGTGTTAGAATAGACTAAACAACAGGTCTGATGGGTATGGAGGATCTGTAAGAGGGTTTATCAGTGATTTGAAAAAAGGGGTAAGCAATGAATTTAGTAAATGAGTTTTGCATCCTCTGATATATTGTGGGTTTAAATGAAATGTCACCATTCAGGAGAAATACTTGCATGTCCTGTGAGCTGCCTAGTGTTTAACTAATATAGAATCATGTAAACTGTTAGCCTGACTGGGAAGTGGGGCAGGGAATAATGCAGAAGAGTTAATCCATGGCATTGGAACTGTAAATCCATGGCATATAGTTTGAGAATGTTTTTCTGGTTTTGGTAATCTGTTTGACTAACAAGCCAGCTAGGAGGGCATTGCTTAGTGAGAGACCTCTGAAGGCTTCATCAGTAAGGGAATAGTGGTGTCTTTGGTTTTATTTATAATATTTAAGTATAGAGACTGATTATGTAAGTGGTAAATTCTCTGTCATTGGAGGCTCTTAGGTACTGGTTAAAGAAGTAACATCTATCAGAGATGATAGAGATGCTGGTGATACTTCTTTGAGATGAAGAAGAACTGTATGACCTCAAGGACTCGTATTTCAGTATATTATAAAAATGATGGAGGTTTTATTAGAAGAAGAACTAAAGATATTTTCCCAAAATTGAATGGTGGTCTGTTTTAGTTTTAATTGAATAAAAGTGACTGTTTTTCCTAGCCAGTCACAGGTAATAGTGAGGTAAAGAGAGCATGGCCACGTTTGAAAACAGTAGAGCTTTGCTAATGAAAAATATCCTGATAATTTTTCCTTTGTCATGGGTATAAATACTGACTTGTCAGAGCATAAGCCAGCTGACAGTGGAATGGCTAGAAAAGAGCCTCATGAACTGTTTGTTTTGGACAGTTTGTTCCACTTTCTACCAGAGAGCTCCCTGCGTGGTTCTCTGTGCAAGGGCATCCTCAGGGAGTGGGGCCTGGCATGGAGGCACTGGTTTGCTGTGTGCCTGTTCCCTGTTGTGGTAAACAAGGAGGTATTTGGGGTGACTAGGGCAGCCTGAAGGAATCAAGGGACCTTACAGCTAGGAATTTGATTGGGAAGGTAGTTGCAAGGGACAGCTATGGTGAAAACCTTGTACAATGTTCAATTGTGTGAGCAAGCTGCTGGTAGAGACTGAAGGTTTGTCCTTTTCTAGCCATGGACTGGTTTCAGGCTGTCAAATAGAGAAAGGTTCATAACTAATGAAGAAAATAAAATCATATTAATGCTAGTCAAGGCTTTAATTGTGATCAATGTGATTTTTGTGCCATATGGGCTTGTTAAACAAATTTGAGTTGCTGGTTGAGAAAACTTGGATTTGCCGATGCATGTAGGTACGTGGATAAAATGGATCTGTGAGATGTTTGAATTGCTCTTCTCTTTCTAAAAAACCAAAAAATAAACAACTGCAGGAATATGAAAATAGTCAGGATTGTTTAGTTCAGTATCCCGCGTAGAATGCGGGCAGTGAAAGGCAGCATGGAAGTACAGGAACGAGGCAAAGCCTTAGTGATCGTTCATAAGAATACTCTGATTTGGAGCTTTGGAGCTTTCTGGCCCAAAGCTGCCCTCTGTCTAGTGCCTCTATGTGGATTTTATTTATGGAGGTTAGTCTATTGATGTCTTCCTGAACTCTTCTAAACTTCTAGCAGTCAGTGTTTTGTGTCAGGAATTTTTTCAGCTTATCTTGTGTAAGGAATTACTGATCCTGCCAACTGTTGTTTGATTATTGTAAGGGAAGAGACAATGAGCTCTTGACCAGCTTCTTCTCTCTCCAAGCTAGTCATAGTGCTGGTGAGCTCTGTTGTTCCTCTCCCTCCCAAAGCCATCCTTTTCAAGAGGCACATTCTGATAGTTCTTCACACAAAATCCCTTCCATACATTTGAACACAGTAGTGGTATGATCAGATCTGTTAAAGCTGGTGGGACTCAAAGATGGTCTGTAAGGTTTATTTGTTTCAATTCAAAAGACTTTTTTGGGTTGTTTTTTTTTTGGGTGCCATCCAAGTGCTCCACTTGAGTTTGGTGGCAGATTATTCTAAGCTTTGAGCAGACACACATGAAATAGAACTGAACTTCATTTCGTGTTCCAATTCACAGTTCTGCAAATGGGATGTATTCTAAGTTAAAGACTTCTGGATTGTTGTGAACATTATTAAAATGTGTGGCACCTGGAACACTTGGACTTACAGACTGAGAGCTTTTGGGAGATGGCAGAAATTGAATATGGCAGGAAGCAAGAATTCTGATCCTGATGTTGCAGCTTACTAAGCCTTTAAATGATTCATAGACATTAAAAAAGGGAACTCAGGAAGTAACATCTATAATTGTAAGGAGGAGAGAAACCTTGTACCTTGTTTATGTGTTACACTTCTAAGAGTCCATTTTGAAACAACACATCCAGTTGGGAAACCATTTGTGCAGTCAGAAACTTGTTGCCATCACACTGTATCGATATAGTGTAAATATCTTAAGGGTTCCAGGTACTTCTGGTTACTCATTCTTACTTCCAGACAGCATCAGGTATCTTACAGAAATCATAGAATTGGAAGGGTTTAGAATAGAATAGGTTTGGATTGTAAGGGACCTTAAAGATCATTTTGTCCCACCCCTCTGCCGTGGGCCGGAACACCTTCCACTAGACCAGATTGCTCCAAGCACCATCCAGCCTGGCTTTGAACACTTCCAGGGATGAGGCAGCCACAACCTGGGCCTCATGACCCTCATCAGTAAAGAATTTTCTTCTAATCTAGATCTACTGTCTGTCAATGTGAAGCCCTTCTCTCTTGTTCTGTCACTCCAGCCCCTTGTAAACAGTCTCTCTCCATCTTTCTTGGAGGCTCCTTTTTAGTTAAGAAATATGCTGTTTGTATACTTGGTGGTGGTGGTTATTCTCAGAATCTGTCAGTGTCCCTGTTTACAGGAAGCTGGTGGCTGTTCTTCACAAGCCAGCTGTAAGAGCCTCCTGTGTGGTGCTGAGGTGGATGGAGTCTGTCAGGACAGGAGATTGCTGTAAGTGCAGCTCAGCACTCAGCTGCAATGCAGCAACTCCTGGCTCTCTGTTCAGTCTCTTTCTGAGTCCTCTTGTGGGTGTTTTTGCTTTACTTTTCTTGACACTTTCTTTTACTTTCACCTGTCAGGTTATTTTCCTCTTACTGGTATGTCCAGACAGGTTTCCTTTTTTCTGCTTCTGTGTTTTGACTGTGATGCACATCCCCTGATAAAAGACTCAGAGGTAAAAGAATGTGGAAAAACACTGCTCTAATGTTGTCTTGTTACTGCTGTCAGACAAGTTCACTTAAGGATGACAAAGAGGACTGAGGCAGAGCTCTGAGGTGACAGGATGTTCAGGCAAGGAAGAGAGCAGACAAGCCAAACATGGCTTTGGAAACTGGTCAGTGGAAGGCAATGAAGGCTGTGGCAGCAGGGGTCGGGGGGTGATGTTCTGCTGCACTGGCAGTATACTCAGGCTTCAACAGCTGTGGCCAGAGCAGTGATGGGCTGTGGACATGTACACAGGCCATCAGCAGAACTCCTGGGGACCAGGACACATGAATGAAACAGTGCTCGTGTGCCTTTGTGCACTGTACTGTCTTTGCCCTGCTGGTGTGCCTCACCTCTGCTCTGCTCTCTGCTTCACCTTCTCAGAGCTGTGAGAGTGGTCCCTTCAACTGGGGACAGGCTGGCTCTTCCTCATTTCCTGTAGCCCACAGTGGTTTTGCCCTCTGTCCAGTGAGGTGTTTGTGCAGATTAATACATGTAGTGGAATCAATGAAGGTAAAAAGGAGATTGGACTGCGGGTACAAACAGAGATGAGTCAGGGATGGTGGTCTCAGGTAGATGATTTCCCAGGAAGGAGGATGTGTCAGTGCTGTTTTGCACTGCAGTGTTTCCCATGGATGCTTCTTGTTTAAGACAGATTCCATCTGAGGAAGAGCGGGAGAGACAGATACTAACCTCTGGACAGATGCACCTTCAAGATCTCTTTCTAAAGCCATAATGATATTGGAATATTCTTTAGTATGGAGACTTTTTTGTTTAATGTGAAAAAATTGGTGTATTGTCCCTCACTGTCTTGTCTCACACGTGTTTGAGAGCAAAATAAGCTTTTCGTTAAGGTGAGATGCTGCTTGTATGTTCTTCTTCTATAAAAGTTTAAATAGGCAAAGCATTTCTGTATCTTGGGAGTCTGGTGGGCTTGCAGCAGGAAGACAGTTGCACAGTTGCATAGTGAGTAATATTTTATCTGAGTGGTGTTGAAGGTAGGAACATGAGAACAGAGGCAGAGGAATGAGGTAGTCAAGGGATGAGATCGAATATGCTTTTGCTAGAGCTGCCTCTATTACTGTTTGTTCTTTCTCTATGTTTCTCTATTTTAGTGCTTAACAAAGGAAACTGAAGGAAGTTCAAAGACATAAGACCAAGACTGAGAGTAGATTTAGCTTGCTGACCTTGTTCTTCAAGCCCTAGGTTGTCCTGTAGAGAAGCACCAAAATGGGCCTTCAGTTTTATCCGTGTGGCCAGTCAGTCTCCATGAGATGGCTGTGCTCAGGATCTGGGCTCCTCTGAATGACTGTCAGATGTCCCCAGCTGACTGACAAGCAGCAGCTGGCCCGGTGGTCTGCCTTTTGCTGGAAGGAGGCCACATTGTGTGGCTTGACAGATGACAGATCTTAAATGCAGGCTTAAGAGAGAAGCATTTTCTGGGCCATTTCTTTCTGCTGACTCTGCCTGGGTCAGAGGGTAGGGGTGCATACATAGTAACAGACAGCACTGTTCCCTTCCAGCTGTTCTCAGGGCTCCACACTCATGGCAGAAGACTTTTGGAGCTTTGCACAAAGCTGCAGTTTGGTCTGTCTGCTGCCTGCTGCTCTCTCCGTGGCCATACCTGCCATTGCTTTCTTCTGCTGACACTTGCTGAATTCACCTGCCTGGATTCCTGCGCTGGTGACTCTCCTACCTCCTGCCTTGCTTCTCTGTCCGTACCAGTTATAGCTCATATTGGCTCTTTGCTGATCATCCATTCCCTTCCTTTCTCCAGTTTCCTTTATAGCTACAAGTGTGAGGAATATCTAAGACTTGTGATGATCAGGGAGGCACTGAGCTGGCCCTTTAGGAGCTATAGTGGATTGGAGTGGTTAATTTGGAGATGTACATCCAAATTGTTTTTAGAATTATGTTTTATTATAATACATAGTTATATATTTGGAAATAATAGAAATTATGAGATCAAGATGAAATAAACTTTAAAAAATAATTTTATATGTTGACTCTGTACTAAATATTGTCTTCCCATCCCAACTGAACTAGCTTGCATACCCTCAGGGCTGCACGCATCTCACTTGGGGATCTGGTAGTATATTTCTCCCAAGTAGTTTCTCAATAGTCTGCAACTATTGAGCCAAGCATGTCTCCCATGTTGTCAGCAGCCCTTTGGAAGAGAGTTTCACAGGCTGATACCCACGGTGTGACAAACTCACCCCTCCAGTGGTTTGTGAGCCTGACCCCTCTGCTGATGGCCAGGGTTCACTATTCTAGCAGGGGCAGTGAAGAGTCAACACCTGACTGTCCTCCCCAGGCCACGTGTGATTCTGTGGAGCTCTG
Source organism: Turdus rufiventris (assembly GCA_013186435.1). Classification (NCBI taxonomy): domain Eukaryota; kingdom Metazoa; phylum Chordata; class Aves; order Passeriformes; family Turdidae; genus Turdus; species Turdus rufiventris. The sequence goes on from PYHW01010088.1 coordinate 312,763, forward strand.
GCAAATGCCCCTTTAGATCACCTTGGATCACCTCTTTCCAGATGAAAATTCACAGTATATTTACCTTTACTTCCATGGATGCAGTTTCATATGTTAAGAATTTCTGTGCCATTCATTGTCCTTGTTTCAGCTCTGCTCTGCCTTCACTGAGCTGCAGGAGCCAGAGCTGCACACAGACCTTCACTTGTGGACACATCATAGCCATGGCACACTGATACCCTCTGTTCCCTTTGCTCCTATTTCTTATTTCTTTATGACTTTTTTTGACCTCTAGTAACCAGCAAACCAATATTTTTCTGGAAGTGTTTGTTTAAACAAGATTTGGTTCTGCTGGAGAGCAATCAGCTTACGGCCCATCACTTTGTCTGTGATTCTTGGATTGTTTTTTCCCCTTTTGTAAGTCAGTTCAATATGTATTGAACTGCATTTGCGTCTTCCTTTTAAGTGTTCATTCTGTCTCATAAAGTCTTTCTGCAGTTCTTGAAGCTGATTTTCATCCTTGCCAGTGTGAATAACTTAGCATTACCAAAAAACTTTTTCACTTCCTTGCTTTTCTTCCTGGCTTTTTTTTGGTTCTTTTTTTCCCGCCAGGTTGTTTTAAATGTGCCAAAAAGGAGGAGTCTCCGCAGAATTTTACATATGCCTTTCTTTTATTTTCAGAACCAATTACTTTTGCCTCATTTCTATCCTTTAACCAATTATTTATCCATAATGGATGCCATTGCCTCTTGGTTTCCTTAAAAGACTTTGTAGAGAGACTTGGCTTTCAAAGACCTTTTGTTGTATGGTTTTTCTTATTCTCATCCTGGTTCAAACGCCTAGGGAGTGTGTGTGGCTGTATTTTGTGGACATACACATACTGATTTTTCTCAGTATGAGACTGTTCATCTCTCTGTTTTGAATTGCATTTTATGGGCAATAATTATTTTATTGGTGTTTTTCCTCAATGACTTTTAAAATTCAGAATTGGGTTTACTGTGTGTCTTGTGCAGCATTAAGTTTGTGATTTGAGCCAGTCTCTCTCAAGAGCATGCAGAAGTCAACATAAATGCCAGGGCTTTAGAATGCCTACAGGGGCTGCTGAGAAACTAACGTATCCATTTCTTTTTTTAAATTCATTTATTTTAAAGACTTGATCAGAGACATAACCTTTTTCTTAGGGGATTTCTGTTGCATTATGAACTTACACTGCTCTCTGGTGTAGGCGAAGTAGAAGGCTCTTAATGGGAAATGTTTCTCCTGCTGGTTTGTGTCTCCCAGCTGATCAGAGCTGCCTGCTCGGCAGCTGTGGGCGCGTGCTCACAGCTCACAGCTCTGAGAGCACGGGAGCTGCACCAGTTTGTGCTGCCTGGCGCTGCCATGGGCTGTTCTCCTCGAGCTGAAGGTAGTGTTAGTGTTGCCAGCTGTGACCTGCTCTGGATATGCTACTGACCACTGAGTGTTCTCCCAAGCCTCGTATTTCACCTCTGTTTCCTTGCCTGCTTTATCCCCGAGTGCCTCTTCATGACATCCAAGATACACCAGTCACGGAGTTCGCGTGCTTTGTGTTGCTTGCTTAGTGCTTCTCAGAATGGTCAAAACGGGGAACCTGTTGAGGCCAGTGTCACATGATGTACAAATGTCTTGACAGCTGCAGAAACAGGAACCAAACTGGCTTTTCTTTCTGTTTTGCTTTTCCTCCAGCGCCCTGGGATGCCATCAGGAGCTCGAATGCCCCATCAGGGGGCTCCCATGGGTCCTCCAGGCCCCCAGTACGTTGGAAGTCCCTCTGTGCGACCTGGGATGCCCCAGACTGTGATGGAAACAACAAGAAAACGCACTGCACCACAGCAGGTCCAACAGCAGCAGGTGCAGCAGCAAGTGCAACAGCAGCAGCAAGCCACTCAGAACCGAGCTAGGAGGTGAGTGTTCTGGAAAGAAAACACAGGAGAGCAATTTGAGGAAGCAAAAATGCTACCTGTTTAGCAGTAGTTAAGAGCTTTAAGATGAGACAGAATAGAGGATCTATGCATTGTCAGTTTTTTAAGCGGGAAAAACACTGGTAAATTTTACTCTTTTTTTTTTTTTTTNGGTCTTAAACAAATTGACTTTTAGTAATGTCTGGTTTTGAAGTTACTCTGCTTTTGTTAGGCCATAAATCTGTTTAGCCTGTAGAATTAATGAACCGGTCTGTACTAATATAGTACAATTATTGTATTATTTGTTGCCTGTTCTCTTCTGTATGTGTATATATATATAAGTTGCTCTGATTTCGAACTGGCTAACATAGTAGTCTGTAAATGACACCAGTGGAAAAATCTTTGGTTTGTCATGTGAATACTTGTACTATGGTCACTCAGAAGAGTCGTCATAAAACTTGCAGTTGTCCCAAGCTTTTTTACGTATAAGGTAAATAAATATGCACTGGAAATAATTTCATAAAATTAGAGGGATTTCTATAAGGCACTTTCTTTTTGAAATATGCCCACCTTGTACATTGCTGAATACATGCTCTCTTAAATAAGTTAACTAATTTCTTTTTGCAGTGTATTAGACCTCATCATTCTTGAGCGTTGTGTGTGATCTACACACTCACAGGGTGTAGTCATCTGTGTGGGCTACCTTTTGCAAAATCATTATAGATGTATATACAGTTTCAAGCAGTGTTCTGGTGGTGTCAGGGAATCCAGCTGTAAGTAAAACATGACTCCCTAAGCTCAGTTCTTCAGGAGCCCTGTTCTGTCTAGGTTATATACCTTGGATCAGCAAGCCAGATTTGGGAATGCTTGTGTCTGGGTTGCATCTGGAAAGGACACTGATCTTGAGAGTATTAACATATGACAATTGAAAAAGGTTAAACACAGAAGGAGTGTGTGTGAGTGCAGCACGTGAGCACAAGCAATGCATGTGCATCTTGGAGGCCTTGCCCAGCATCAGCCAAAATGCACATTCTATAGCACCTCCCAGGAAGTTCTCCAGGGAACTGCATAAAATAGTGACCAGCCTTCAGGTACTAGGATGGATATAAGCTGAAAAATTGCCCCTGCTGGATAATTAAGGTAAACTTTAGTCACTAACTAGTTTCCAGGGAGCATTAAAGCACAGTATTTGCTAAAAGTTGGTGGCTTGTCTCACAGAAAAAATTCCCCTCCCCTCTTCTTAACTTTAGTATTTCTAGTTTAGGACTCAGCTGTAATATCTACTCCCTTGAGTCCAGTTCACACCAGTGCTCCCTGGGTTCTCAGAGAGTTTCTCTGTTTCTTCTGCCATGCCTTCCCTTCAAATAATGTGTTGAATGTTTTTCCTTTTTTCATTTCCATGTCCCTGTCAATTTCTCATTCTGTTTTTTCAGGCACTTTTCTGGCACTTCGGGTCCAGTTCTGGGGGTGAATGAGTTCCATGTTTTCTAGCATGGGCCAAGAAAGTTGCACTTGTCCTTTCTTGGCAGGTTTGGTGGAGACAAAAAGCTCATTTCTGTATCAAACTATTGAAGAACTATTTGAGATCAAAGATGTTGGTTTATTTTTTTCTTGCTTTTTGTTTGCAAGCCTGTGGGGTTGTTGCAGGTACATGCATATCCCAATCCCTTTGGGAGGCTGGGGCTTTCTCAGCCTTTACTTCCAGATTCTGTGAAGTATTTCAGTGCAGATTTGATTTTGTGAGCTGTGGAAGGTATTGGAGTTTCACACTGTGCAACATTCCATTCCCATTATTCCTACACTTTTTAAAAAGGACATTGTTCACCGATTAAGTTGGGGGTAACTGAATTTTCTGCCCTCTGCACCTCCAGGCACAAAGAGTTCCTCAGCTTGGCTTATGTGGGGATAGGGAAGAATCTTAGGAATCTAGTATTTCAGCCCTGGCTTATCAACAAACACAGGAAGAGAATATGCCACACCAATGTGTGTGGAAACACTTTTATGTGGACACGGCTGGTGACAGACTTGCTGTGTGAAGACAGTAAGGAGGGGTGTCCTTGTGACATGGCAGAGTGGCAGCAGGTGGTTTGCTTTCTCCCATTTGTCTGTCACAGATGGAGTGATTCATCTCCTGCTGAAGATAAAGGCCTCACAAATTAAAGAGATGAAGAATAGGACCTGAATTCCCTCTTGGCCCTATTAGAGAAAGCTGGGTGACAGGTCTGGTGGGCATGAACAGTTCTTAGAATCTGAAGACAGTCTTCCTGACAGTGCCATTTCTCAGACACATACACATATGTGTTTATGTACATGAGTACAAGCGTGTTTTTAAAAGCACAGTTGTAGAAATGTGCCTGTGCATGAGAATGGACACAGTATGTGTACACATTGCACGCACACACACATCTTCCCATATGTGTGTTTGTAAAGATGAAGAAATGTGGAAATGTAAGGTCTTTTACCTTTGTCCATCACTTATGCAAATGTTACAGTAAAACAGGTGTGTATGTACATAAGGAAGGAAGGGTGTGCATATATGTGTGTTTTCATACATCATGTGAAATGCACACGTATCTGTGGGCATGATTGAATAAAAGCGTGTTGTCTGTTTGAACAAGTTGCCATGCTGTTTGAAGGCACTGGCCCACTCCGATGTGCCCATGCACAGGTGTGTCTGTGCTCGCCACACGTGACACTGTCCCCCGCACACTCCTCTGGACCTAGAAGCGGTGTGTGCACATGCACTTGCATATACTGCCACCCTGCACCACAGACGCTTTATCAAAGAACTTACAGACTTCTTTCCAGGATGCATAACAGACAGCCCTGATTTGTTCTTACCTAACTGCCTCCCCAGGCTGCTGAGAGAAGGGGTACGAGGTCCTGGGCATGGGTGAGACTCTTTTGCTGATGTATGCACAGCTGTGCACCAGCATGTGGAGATGTCAGGATAATTTAGCAGGTGGCCTCGTTACTCCTAGATCTGTCACCATGGTAACGTGTTTTTTTCTTTAAAAAATGTACAGTGCCAAGAGGAGGAAGATGGCTGACAAAATTCTCCCTCAGAGGGTGAGTCGCTTTCATTTCCTATTCCCTTCACAATCAGTTCAGCATCTTAGTGCAATTAGAGGAATTTTAGAAAATTCTTTCACTTTTTGTTTAAAAATCTAATTAAAAAGTAAGTAGGCAGTGGATGAAAGTCTGGAGAGGCAGGTTGGGGCTGGGCTGGGGGCTGGGAGCGTGGAGCAGCCCGGCCTGTGCGGCCTCGTGCCTGGGTTAGCCAAGCCAGCACTGCCGCTTGCTGGAGGGACCGTGGTGCTGGGCTGCCACTCGGCACCGCCGCCTCTGGTCTCCACAGTGCTTCTGATCCATTCTTGAGCCTGGCCAAAACCTGCTCCAGAGTGTGGCTGTACCTGAGGGGCTGGCCTCAGACTCAGGTCTGTGGCCCAGTAGAGCTGCGGGGTTGTGATTTTTGTGGTTGTGCTACTTTAGGGCCGAAGTGAACGTGTGTAAACAACAGAGTCCAAGGGGTCTGTACTGTCTGGAGAGTTACTAATTCTCTTATCCTTGGGGATACATCTAGCTTTTGGTGTCTGCCTATGTTTGATCCTCAATGCTTACGTCTTCTTCTACTTCCTTTCTAAACATTGGAATTTCTCTCTGCTCTCCTCTCTCATTATTCCCATACTTTTCCTTTCCTTTACCCTCTTCAGTACAGTTCCCAAGAGCCTGCTTGGTCCCTAAAGGCTCCAAAACACACACCCTTGTCACATCCTAGTCTCAGTTGCTTTGACTGCTGGTGCTTTTTCTGGGCTCAGAATCCCTTGGACAGATGTGTCCTTTATTCCATATCCTTTTCAAGTTTTCAAGCTCCACTGCTAATGTGAGCCCAAACTTCCTGGCAGACTCCAAAGTCACTTCTGGGACATTTCACAGGTGCCTACTACCAGCCATCCAAAGAGGTGAGCCCAGTTTGGCACCCCTGATGTTATATGATCACTTCTCTTTTTATTCCTGCCACTTTCTGAAAGCAGAGCCTCTCATATGTAAGCCATTAGATCGCTCATCTTGCTGTATTGAAACGACTAAGCTACTATTAAACCCAGACCTTTGAACTACTTGCAGCCTCCCTGGTAGTTGTGTTGAAGCCTCATTCGTGCTCTTCTGGTGGTCTGTACTTTTCTTATAATGGAAGCTAAGTTTCTTGTACTGTCTATTTAGTCAGTCCCACACAAACTGTTTTCATAGACAATGATACATCCTCTATAGTGAGGCTGTTGCTGGAAATACATGTCCATTTCAAGATGCTTCTAGTGTTTTGATGTTTTGGGTTGGGTGGTTGGTTGTGGGAATGGTTTTATTTTTGGTTTTTATTTTGCCTTTTGCCTTGATAAGATTAAAAGATGTAAGAGGTAATCAAACTTTTTTGCCAGCAGAAGATGACTGACTCTGTTTACCAAGTCCATGATAATTCTTTAATAGGTAGAATCACTAGGTAGAATTAGTAGATAGAGCCTTATACAGGTATGTAAAAAATCTCTTCAGATGCTTTCAGAACCATACTGTCACCAAATATTCTTGCTTTTCAGTATCTTTATTGCTGCCAGCCAATAGCTTTAATGGATGGAGTAATAAGGCATTTGCTGGAGGTCTCTGGAAGTGGGGCTTTTATCAGTGCAGCTGCAGTGCTGGTGTCAATGATGTGACCGCTGTCTGGGTTAAGGTACTCTGTTAGGCTGCAGTTAGTGTGCAAGAAATCCCTTACACCATCTGTGGGATGGAGGTGTGCTGTGCACATCATTGTCCTGTCAGGTGGAGGATATGCACTGGTGGCTGTGGAATGCATGTGAAACACGGGGTAAAACTTCGAGCTTTCTAGAACTACCTCTGGAGTGCTTTCAACCAGTCAGCAACTGTTACCCGCAGACTTTTCACAGACCCTTGCTTATGTTTTCTAGGAACTTTAAAGGGGAAATGTGACAATATTAAATACATTTGACTCTTGGAAATGATCCTGTGTAGTAGTGGGAAAGGAGGTGCATTCTCAGTATTCCTCACTACGGTAATGACTCAGGCAATTGGCACAGGTAACCTCTTGTTGGATTTCTCTATGTTCAAGCCTGTGCCATACTTCTGGAGTGCTGATGGGGTAGAATCACTGACAGACTCTAGGTCAACTATTTGAGAAGGATTTAATTTTGCAGGAATATAATTGTATGAAAAAATCAAGCCAGAAAACTATTGTACATAGGAAGATTGGATTAGGGGAACTGCATGGGATATCCTGGCGCTTCCAGTCTTGTTCCCTCTGTCAAGGAAGCCATGACACAACTGCCACTTCAAGACTAGCTAGGTTTCTCACTTAAGACATACTTTTGATCTGGCAGCTTGGCTTTTTTTTTTTTGTTTTGCTAGGCTCGGCAAGGGAAGTGCTTTTAGTTTGCCAAGTTAGAGGCTCTTCTCTTGAAATCCTCTTAGTAATTTGTTTTATCTGTTCCAGGTTGAACTAATGTCTTTCCAACCTTTTTAAATCTAACTAAAACTATACCTATTATTACAGATAGCCAGTATCACCAGTGCTTGAATGCCACTCCTGCATTTTTAGCTCTATTAGAAATAGCACTGCAAATTTGGGTTGCTGTGCTTTTTTTTTTTTTTTTTTTTTAATGGCCTTTCCACACTGATACAGTCTCTGGTCATTCTGTGATTGGCTCATACAAGTGCTTCTGCTTTCTGTCATGTGCAACTGATGAATTCCTATATTAAGAGTAGGATTTAGACTCTGAGGCATGATCCTGTGCATTGTAATGCTATATTTCATCCCATTTCCATTATACAGTTCTGAGCTTCCTTACATTCTCTGTACTATCCTTTGCCTTGCAATGACAATGACAGTGACACCCAAATTTATCATTACTAAGTTTTCTTAGCATACTTCTCCTTTTTGTACAAGAACAGTTTTTTTCCTATGCCAGGTCTTGTTCCATCTCCCATTCTTCAGTCTTAAGGAGTGGTTCCCTTTATGACTGTATATCAAATGCTTTACTTAAATGTAAGTTGATTGTATCAACTGCCTAACTTTTGTCTAAAGTGCAGTTTTAATGAACTCAAGGACTTGATTATGCTCACAGTGACGTACTATAACATAACAAGGCTTAGTATTTTTGATATTTAACATTAACTCCAGTTCTGTCCAGCAAGCTCTTTCCTGCCCTATTTTCCTCACTTCTGGATCTTTCCCTTGTTCACGCTTGGCTGTTGCTGAAACCCTCATTCAGTTTTGTAGAAGTTCACAGGCATCTTCATTCATAGCTGGGGACCTAAACCTCTGGAGTTGATGTCGTCCTTGTGGCCCAAGTTTAGCAGTTGTGCCTCAGTTTTGACCTTAGACCACAAACTGTCTGTAGGGACACATGAGTGCACCTCAAATTGTATCTCTTTCTCCACGCCTTGCTTCCTCATTATTTCTGGTCAGTCTTACTTTCTCTTGGTATTGAGTAATTACGTTTTTTCCCAGGGAGCTGTGAATGTGATCCACCATTCTGTTTCTTTGGCTTTCTTGCCTACCCATTCTGATGCAAGAATCTCAGCTGAGAACCATTCTGGCTCCATAGCTGTACCTGTCTCTGCTTTTCCTGGTTTAACTTGCTAGCGGGTTGTAAAACAGCAAACTGCCCCTCCTTCAGTGGCATGCTTGTCTCTTTAGTATTGGCCGCTGTTCTCACTCAGCCCCAGATTTCTGAGGACTTTTTGTGTAGCTGTGCTGGCTGATCTTTGTACACCTGTCCTCTCCTTTTAATCTTCTCTACTTAATTTTCCTTTATACAAATATTTAGGCCATTTTTGCTGCTGCTGTTCACTGATCACCATGTGGAATTCTCTGCACAGATCCCATGCCATAATAGCTGTCCTGCTGTGGTTTGGTCACTGCATTGCTGTGCACTTCTTTCTCCATCTGAGCCAACCAGAGGTGAGGAACACCTGGATCTGCCATACACTTGTAAGAAAGAGGAGATTAGGGGTGTGATAATCAGTGGTAAACTTGCATAGAGCAGCTGTGAAATAAAGAAATTCAAGATCTTGCAGGGGATGAGGAAAGAGAGTAGTCAAGTACAAACCCTGGACTTCAGACAAGCAGAGTTTAGCTTATTCAGGGAACTGGTAGGTGTGATTCCTTGAGAAGCAGCTCTGAAGGGCAAAGTGGCTCAGGGAAGCTGGGAAGTCTTTAAGGACCTTTAAGAGCAGCCTGTTTTAAATGCAGGAAAATGAACAGATTTATGAGGAACCCAGAATAGAGTGCTCACAGTGTTGGTCCCAACATCAAAAGGCAATGTACAGGTGTGAGCAGGAGGTATGCTTTGTCAACAGAATGACTAACAGCGTCCAGAGCTCTGTGGCCAGGACCACATCCAAGAGATTGAGAGACTCGATTACCCTCCTTTGCTCAGTACTCGTTAGCTCAGTGGTAGAGCACTGTGTCCAGTTTGGGATCCTGAATTCAAGAAAAACATTGACAAGCTGGACTGAAGTCAGTGGATGATTATTAGGTTGATCAAAGACTGGATCAGCACATGAGGAAAGACCGAGACAACTGGCCTTGTTCAGCCTGAAGGAAGGCTCTGAGGGGACCTAGCAACAGCAATGTCTAGCCAGCTCCTAAGAGAGGAGGACAAAACATGTATTGCTTTTGCCAATTTGCTGGACTGTGTTACTGGCCCTGTGGCTGTCAATAAGAAATCCTCCTCAAACCACTCTCTCTCAGGTGTCGCAGGGTTGCACAGTTGTGATTTATATGGAGTATCAGCCCTTAGCTGTCTTTCTTTGACCGCCATAGAAGCATCAGTGGTAGAGACACTTTTGTCAATAAGCTATAGGCTAAAGTTTCCTAGTAGGGAAAACTGTCCAGTAGCTGCCAAGTCAGACTTCAGTCACTGACATTTAACATAAAAATTCTGTTTCTCAACAATACCTGTGAAATGTGTGGGTTATGTCCATATGCCATAGGCAGTAAAAAAAGGGCTAAGGATCAAATTGAGCTTGTCAGACTTAGGGGAGTAAGAGATCTTGAATGTTGTTACCTCTCTCAAAGATGGGAATTCTAGAGTAGCCTAATTCTAAAGAAGCTGCCAAATCCCTATTTATTAGTGATTTTTTGTGGTTTTTTTTTAAATCAAGATTGCTGAAACTGTTTTGTTTGTCCTGCTTAGGCAGTGAAGAATGCAGCTTCAATTGTTGCTACCTGAAATAGATCAAATTTCATTACTGTGTTTTTTCTGGAACCTTCGAGGTGCACAACATTAGGACCTGTGAAGGTTGTGCAGACCAGCTGTTTTACAGAACAGGTTCAAATTACATCAGCTTGCTCAGGACCTTGTCCAGATGGGTTCTGAATGCCTCCAGCCAAGGATGGACACTCCAGAGCATTTTTTAACAGCCTATTTCAACGTTTTAATACCATCATGTGTTTTGTTTGTTTTGTCAGAGGTTGTTTTTTACAAACCACTTCCTTACAGGGAGTGAATTGCCCATTCTGCGGTGAGTTTCAGTTGCCTCTCACCCTAATCTCGTGCACCTCCAAGGGGAGGCTGGCCTTGTCGGTGCTTCACCCGTCCATGTGGCTGTTGCACTCGCCCAGGCGATCTCCTTTTCTCTTGTCTTCTCCAGGCTGGAGAAGCTCTTGCAGCTTCTCTCGGTAGGTCTGTGCTCCAGCCCCCATCCTACTGAGCGTCTCTGCAGGCCTCGCTCCAGAGCATCACATCTTTGTGGTCCTGTGCCCACCAGTCCAGATCCAGATCCAGTTTCACCAGCGTGGCCTAGCAAGGAAGAGCCTCTTTCCTGGCCTTGATGGCAGCACCTACACTAATACAGTCCCTTTTGCAGCTGGCCTTTGCTATGGCTGCCTTACCCCACAGACATCCTTCTGCACTTGTCTGTCCATCAGGGCCCCCAGGTCCTCTCCTGCCAGCCTGTTTTCTACCCCACCGATGCCCACCTGTCCTCCTGCACGGTGTCATGCTGTGCCAGGAGCAGAGCTGTTCCTGTGCTGCACTTTTACCGTGCTGAAGTACCATCCTGTTTCTGCAGCCTGTCAGGGTCCCTCTGCACAGCCCTGCTGCCCTGGCTGGCTTGGGCTCAGGACTCAGCCAGGAGCAATGGAGCCAAAGACAACGTGGAGCCTTCTCTGTGGCTTTTGACACAANNGGTGGAACCAGACCCGGACCTGGGTTTTTCTTTAGCTTTCCTTCTGCTGCTGATCATCTTGCAGAAGGCATCCTCATTGCTTTCCCCAGCCAGCTGACTGCTGTCATTGCCTTCCAAGATACCGTATTGTGACAGCCTTAGAGGCTATCCAAAGATGTTGTTCGTATCCCAGGATTTTTAGTGTTGCAGCTGTTCCTTGGTTTCTGATTCTGTCTCAAAAGCCTTGCGCATCTGTTTAGAGGCAGATGTGGTGGGGTCCTCACATTGTGCTGCTTCTACAAGGAAATTGTGAGAGACTCTCCCATCATGCCATTCCTTCCACAGTGTCCTTGCTGGCCTCATTTGCAAGTTGACCATTTTTTTGGTCACAATTGAATAAAAAACATGTGGAAATCAAGGATTAAAATGTGTAATTCAGTAGTAATTGCTTTTTACTAATCTTTAAAAGTTTAAAACGTTTGAATTTTTGTAATAGAAACAAGTCCAGCCTTAAGGAAGACACTGTCTTACTGATGTGAATAGTAATCTCTTTCAGTTATCCATGGAATTCTAAGATAAAGTATAGCTATGTATATTTCAAAACCTTGGCTGACTAGATGCTTCTGCTAGGTCCTCTCTGGAGTTTCATCAATTAGATAAAGGCCAGAATGGAGAATTTTAGTACTGAAATACTCTTTTCACGTTTATAGTTAGAACTTTTGTAGAAGAGTGTAGACCTGCATGGAGCTATGAACATTTCAGTTAGGGCAAACCATTAGAAGAGAAGTAATTAGGCAGGCTGCACAGATCCTTATCACATAAGCAGTATCATGCCTCCAAAAGATTATTTAATTAATAGAGTGAGAAAGCAAAAGACTGAGAGCTGCCAAAACTGGCTTGAGTGAGCCTTTGATCTAGTCCAAAATTCCATCTTTGCTGTCACCACAACACATCCCTAGAGAAGAATATAAACACAGCAAGTACAATTCTTCTCTCAAATGCTCTCCCAACCTGCAGCCATTTGCAGTTGAAGGAATTAGATGCAGTTTTGTCTTCGGCTGATTTTAAGCTGTTCATGCTTTTTAACATCTTATAGTATTCAACATCCAGTTTGGTTATAGGAATGGAATAGGAAATAACCCTTTCACTTTCATATGATAAAAGATGTAAAAGTGTGGAATAAAAAATACTTATTGGAAGTTTCTGCTGTTTCTACAAACTTAGTAGAAATTTTGTTCAATGCTGGATGTAGTACCCTTTGAACCAGCCGGAAAGGTTTTATCAGCTGTGTTGTACAGGCTCTATCTTAAGGACTCTGTAGGCCTCTCCCTGCTTCACCATGTGCCCCGGGGGCAGTTCACGAACTCGTCTGATGGAACTTGGCATTAAAGGTCTGAAACTGCTTTCTCAATCCAGAATTTTTAATTGACTGCAGCACACCATGATTAATTTCCTCAGGCAAGGAACTGAAGAATCTTTTAATCTGTGCAAAACAAGAAAAAAACCTTGGGGTGTTCTGTTGTGTCCCAAGATTTGCACTCACTGTCTCACTGCCCTTACTCTGCAGGCTGTCTGTCAATTCCTTGATGTTTCCAGGGTAGTGCTTGCTCTTCTTGCTCGTGTTTCTTTTATTATTCTGCTGATACTAACATTTTGAGAAAGCATATAAGCAGTTAAAAATATAGTAGTTTGGTTAAAGCTGAACAGTTTTTGCTCTGCTGGTTTCTGCTTTTCCGAAGTATCGAATTTGCTGTAAGTAGAGTGGGTATTCTGCCATCTCAAAACAAATAGAGTAGGTCGAAAGAGACATTTATTTGATAATCTTAATCAGTCTAAAAATACATCAGGGAGAAATTGTTCCTCAGGCTGGAAAAGAAAATTATTAAGAAAGGGATGACAAAAACCTGTAAAACATATGTTAAAGGTGCCTAGGGAATGCCTGCCCTCTCTCTGCTGCTCCAGCAGTGCAGGGAAATAGCAACAAATGAAACTCATGCATAGCAGGTTCCAAATGAACAAAAGGAGGTTCTTCCTCCTACATTACCTGGTGAGGTTCTGGAATGGTCTGCCTTGAGCTATTGGGGATACTAAAAGGCAGCAACTTTGAAACTTTGTCAGAGACGCAGTACTAGGAGAGCCAGATGTTGGCATGATCTCGTGCAATAGTTTTCATGTCCTTGCAGGACACAGGGAACAGGTGTGTGCCTGGTGTCTCTCACATAGGTGTTTGTGTCTTACACCAGATATAAACTGTAATTTTAACTGTAACTAATTCTGATTTTAAAGCAAAACAGAAATACAAACTCATTTTTAATTCTTAGGGAAATGTTATAACAGTTAAATACTTTAGTTAAATAAGTGAAAGCTAGAGTGAACACTGTAGAAATAAAAAAAGATTGTCTAATAGATCTATTTTAGTTAGTACCTTACAGTACTTTTTTTTAATGGTTTTCCTGCATGAGTTATTCCAAACTAAGAATCAACAATTTAATTTAAGGGTATACTTATCCATTTCTGAGCTCAGTTCATGAGGTCTTCCTTCCAACCTACTTCATAGCCAATCCTCTGCTAACTTCCTTGTAAAAGAGAAAATAAAAAGGAAGGGCTGTCAGTAGAACTAATGTAGTTAACTAATGTACTAAAATACCAATGAAAGTTGGCAGGATCGTAAGTTGACACCTGATAGCTGGTTCTGTTGAAACTTTGATGTGAAGGTCGATTCCACCTCAGCCAGTAAGATGTACTGATAAAGGCTGGCATCCTATGTGGCAGCTTTTACTTAGAGTGGGTAACACTTGTTTTTGAAATGTCCACATGAACAGCACCCCCTCCTCCCCCATTTTAATCTAGGGGTGTTCTAACACTGAAATCTGTATTTTAGTCTAGACAGATGCAGCACTCTTCTAAGTTTGAACAGGACAAATTCACTGTACTTTGGATTGCCAAGAGTAGTGACTCCCTGGCTTCTGGTAGCTAAGTGTCACTTGAAGAAAACAGGCCTTGTGGATTCAGGTGGGCTCCTCCAGAATGCATTGGCCTCAGTTCTGTGTTCCCACTTTCCAGTCTGTGCTTGTCCCATGCCACTGAGACCTGCCCCACTCTCTGGGAGCTGCTGTCGGACGGAGGATTCCTCTGGGCACGTCTCTCCAAGGGCTGGGAGTGTGTCAGTATTTGTGTTCTGCTGCTCGTGCTTCCAGTGCTTGGATATTCCTTACTTCCTTCTCAGATCCGGGAGCTGGTTCCTGAGTCCCAGGCCTACATGGATCTCTTGGCCTTTGAGCGCAAACTAGACCAGACCATTATGCGGAAGCGCGTGGATATTCAGGAAGCACTGAAGAGGCCAATGAAGGTATGTTGTGAAAAACTTATGGATTGTGTCAGGGGAGGAAAATAATTCTTGCAGTAGATGGTGGAAATACCTTTCCAGTAAAAGTGCCATGAGCAGAAATGCTTTGGAATGGGTCAGCCAAAGCTCCTAAGCGCAAACATCTAGGAATCAGCATGCATAGAAAATTGGTAGGGAAAATTCTGTGGCTGTTACCAGCTCTAGCTTCTGAAAGTCTTTAATAAGGGGAGTAATAGCCTAGGGATAAATAAACAATAGATGAACACTGGTTTGGGAACTTTGTATTAAAATGATAAAAAAAGAGAAAAATAAGGGATTAGAGGAGTGTGCCGAAGGTATGTATTACGTTTCCAATTCAAATTTGGTCAAAAGTGGAGCTTGTGGAATAACAGAACATACAACGGGAAGAATTACTTGCAGGAATTATTATTTGTGTAAGAAAAGAATGGATGACATTTTCTGCAGTTTTTAATAGATGATGTCCAGCACTTCTCTCTTCCTAATATCTCACTGAAATGGTCTAAGTTTTCTGAGTCTGTTCATTGGAATTGTGGAAGAGTTGAGATAGGAGGAAACTGGAGGTTATCTGTTTCAACCTTCTGCTAAAAACAGGGTTGTCAAGGCCTTGTTGAGTTCTGAAAATCTGTAAGAATGGAGGTTTCACAGCCTCATCAGGCAGTCTGTTACAATTTTTGCCTACTCTCATTGTGAAGAATTTAATGTCTCATTTAACTTCTTGTGTCTGTATTGGGTAGCTCATAGTCTGTTCCTCTAACGATTCCCATAGAGTGAAGGGTTTTGTAGCTGTATGTCTGCTGTGACATAAAGCTATCAGTCTTGTCTGCACCACAGTGACTGGGGTCAGCCCAGCAAAGATCAATATTCTGTTGTCTTTGTCACTGTACAGATATCTGATAAAATGTGTTAGACTTTTACCTCTTGTTGTTTTTCCAGTTGATATATGTGAAACAAAACAAAAAAAGAAACAATTAAGTTCCGTTAACACCTAGATAGTTTGGAAACTGAATTGTGGATGGTCTAAATAATGAATTTATTCTTAAAAAGTGTTGCAGATGGTAGATTGTATTCTCAGAAGGAATCATTTGTCTTACCTTCTTGGTATGGGTAGAACACCATTTTTTTTAAACTAGATTGGAATCTGGCCATATTTAACGGTAATTGAAGACTTTGACTTGAATTTGTAAATCAGAAGGAAGTTATTTATTCCGTGACAAACTCTTTAAAAAGGAAATTAACCGGAAATAACAAGGTCCTAGCTGTAAGCTGTGCAATGGAGATATTCAGTGTCTGGGATAGAGAAGAGTGTAGGAGGCACAACACTCTACAGAAACTGTAGACAGAAAATTCTGTTTCCATCTCAGGACTCAGCAAACACATTTTCAGTATCAGTTACTCAGTTAACATCCAGAGAATGATCATACAGATGATTTTCAAATTCATGTGTAGGTAGTCCTAGCATATAGGTATCAGACCTGTCAAAATAGAACTAAACCTAGATAAACTTGGATTTTTCTTAATGTTAAACATTTCCATTTTATTAGAGTTGCAGAATTGGTAACAGCAATAGATGTTATTTCTGCATTTCCATCTTTTGTTAAAGTTCTTGTCATTTTGAAATATTTGCTTTAAAACAGTAATTCTCAAACTGGAATTGTAATCCTAGAAGAAATATGAATTTTTCTGAGGTGTGTGAAATTATGTAGGGAATGTGCAGGATTTCTCAGAGTTATCAGCTATAGTTGCAGTTACAGTATTCATCACAGTGATTGAGCTTAGCTGGAAACAGTCATAGAGAATCACAGATTTATGGTCTAGTGTTGCTCAGGCTGGAGTTTTTTTCTGTCTGAAGACTAACTATTTGAAATTTTAGGGAGAAGTAGTTTAAGATTTTTGTGGGTTTTTTTTGTTTGGTTTTGTTGTTGTTGTTGTTGTTTTGTTGTTGTTTGTTGTTGTTTGTTTTGTGGTTTTTTTGTTTTGTGAGGACAGTGCATAAAATATGTTTGGTCTTTTGATCCTGCTTGGATCTCCTGAGAGTAGTTGCATTCTTGAACCAGGTGACAGCCGTGGGATGGCTCAGGAAGTGAAGAGAGCTGGAGTTTGTGCAGCTGTTGAAGGGGAAAATGGCCTTCTCCACCTGTCAGCTCCATTGACTACTGTCAGCAGCCGCCTTTTCCAGTTTAGCTCCTGCCTCGGCAGTTTGCTGCTGGTTGGGCACTGCTGTGTACTCTCATCTTCTTCAGCCAGTCCTGCAATCTTGGATTGCATCTGTCATAAGAGTCTCAGAATTCCTTGTCTGCAGAGCAGCATTAGCAAGAGTCCTTGTACTGACTTCATGGAAAACCCACATGGTCAGAATTCAGAAAGAACTTTTAGGTGGTAGTCAGACAGACAGGGCTGTTTGATAGATACAGCAAGCTCCATGGCCTGAAGGAAACTGAAACTGTACACTCAACTCCAGACTGGTAGATGTCATTAAAGAATGAATTACTGAAAGTCTGTGCAGCTCTAAGGCCATGGTGGACTTTGGGAGTGGGATTTATTTGGCTAAGTGTAGACATAGCCATTTTATTCATTTATATGTGAGTTAGTCACTCTCGGCTCTCTTCATAGTTGTGAGATTAAGTTGGTGTAGGCAGTGGTGTTCAGGGCACAATTCTTCTCATAGAGAATGGATGTTTAAAAGAATATAGATAAATACCACCCTAAAAAAAATTCTCTCCATTGTGTAAGCCTGAGATAGATGGTTGTGGCCATAAACATAATTTTAAGACTGAGATGATTTTCATCCCAAAGCTTGAACCAGGGTATCCCGACTGAAAGAGGGATGTGACCCATGTCACCAGCAAGGCTCCTACTCCCAAGTGCTGGCACCACAGCCAGTACTTTCGTCTCACCCAAACCAGAGACTGTCATCCAGGAGCCATCAGTCTTTTGTAGCAAACTGTTGTGAGACATTCGGTTTACCAGATGAGTGTATAGTTGCAGTTTCAAAACTAAATTATTTGCTTCCAGGTTTCCAATTTTTAGGTGAAAAAGAAGTAGTAGCATCAGAATACTATTATTGTGTCTGTCTCCCTAGTTTCATGAATTGAGATTTTTTTTTCCCCATTTTGAGGTTTTAAGATGACTGAGGAATTGATATCAAATTGTTGCCAGGAAGCAATTTGTGGGTTTTTTTTGAAGTACTTGTCTTGTGGCATAATTTTATGTGTTCTGCTTTTTGCATTATAAGGAAAATGCAAACACCTAATCTTCTTTAATCAGTCAATGTTTTAAATATATCTTTCAGGTTCCTTAATGCTCTCTCTTCTTATGTAAAACATTCAAATCACTGTAGAGAAACAATTTTTCAGTGCACCTGGCTTCTTCTTATTACCTGTCAGTATACAATTCCTCATTCTCTCCTGAAAAAGTACAATATACAAAAACCAAATATGCTGCTACAGCTGATTTTGTAGACTGTTGTGCATACTAATTTCCATTTTATTCCTCAGTTGCATTTGCTTCATCTTTTTTGACTTTCGTTGTTGTTTAAGCTTTTATAGAACTGTCTACAGGTGTTTTTCATGTGTTGGTGCAATTTTGAACTCAGTAAAGGTTGTCTCGTTCCTTTTATTATTCATGATGGTTGTGTAGTTTGCCAAGTCACTGGCTTTTCTGCTCTGGGTTAGCCATTTTTAGGTTCCTGTCCATTTTTTTTCTGGGGGTTACCTAACTAATTTTGTTTCCTCTACAAATTTTGACATATCTTGCTGGTGCTCTGAGTGAGATGCCTCTATATTCCAGCTCTGATATAGACACTCTTTGTTTAATTTGGGTCTTTTGTAATGATTAGACAGTGGTCATTGTTTTTTCTGTCTCCTGATTTTTAGTTTCCATGCTACCACTGTTCATTTTGCTTCCTAAAAATTTTTTGTGGTTTTTTTTTTTTTTCCTATGAGACCAGAACACAGTTACTCTATATGCAAAGGCAGAAACACAGATTTTAATCTTTTCTGTGCTTTCTGCTTGAAGTTTGTATGCTATGTTGAGGTACACAGAAATTCTATATTAAGAGAGTTCTTAACACGATACTGCTTATAAATTGGCCGTCAGATTTTCTTGAGTCTTTCATCAATAGATTATCTGTTAATAACTTTGTTAGCTTGTTTGAAATCCCAAGCACAATTTCCCTGGAAGCATCCTGGACGTTTTGCATCCAGTCTGAGAGTTCATTGAAGGAAACTAACTTCAGCAGTTGATGGAGATTTCTCTGGAGGATAGCACACAGGTCATGGGATCATCAGATACTTCCTGATTCAACTTGTTAGGGATTCAATACTAATGAGGGAAAAAAAATAACACTGTAAACCAGGGCAAGTTTTCTGAACGATTTGACAGATCTGCAGCATTTCACCCGTTTACTTGAACTTAAAGCTGTATTAATTTGTGTGAACGTGTCATCAGAGAACTTGGAGAGAGAGAACAAGCTGTAGGTGTGCTGCTCCACCATTCCTGTCAGCCTCCCCTTCAGATCTGTTTGATTTCACACAAGCTCTCCCACCGGTTTTGCTGAGACCTTTGCAGGAGTTCATTGCTGACATGACCTCTCATCTGTTACATATGATTACTTTTCTTTCCTTGTCATTTTCTTAAAGAGAAATTGTAAGTGAAATAAAATAGGTTTAGGGAAAGACTTTTCATTTTAATTTGACTGCTGTTTAAAGTTCGTTTTTCTGAAGCTGAGTCAAAGATCTCTATCTTACTCTTAGAGAACAAGCGTTTACTGATTTTTGGAGAAGAGATAATTTGATTCACTATGTTGATCAAGTTTCTGTGAAGTTCCCCATGCTTAGCTTTGCCTTTTTGGGTAGTAAATTTCTGGCATGTCTGAAGAGATGAAGTGTGATGTTTTCTTTTTGTCCTAGAGCTGTAAATCTCTTCAGTTTTTGCTCCCAGCTACTGAGAATCCTTTGGTTGCTTGCTCTTCTGGTCTCTGAGAATCCACCATACAGAGAGGAGAACAGATTTTAGGTCTGTGTGATAAAGCGCATGGCTAAGAAATTTGCAGAATTTATTGCAGGGCAGTGGTTTCTTGCCACTGCTTTATTTAAGTTGCAAAGCAATCAAGTTGCTCATAAATTTTATCATTTCCTGCCTGGATGAGATGCAGTTGCTCAACTGGAGACAGAAGAATATGTCATTCTGAGAGCCTTCTGGATATAAACTTGATATTATTGTGGAACACAGGGGTCTGAGAGTGAACCAAATGCAGTGGTTTTTGATGTGTGTCAGCAGCTGAAGAGACTTAATGGCCTGTACTCTACAGCACTATGTTGGTTGGTGTCTTTCTTTCTTGAGCTCAGTTTTGACTAAATCTCATCTCTGAACTGGCATCTTCCAAGACTGGACATCCTTATGGTAGTAGTATAGCTGTGCATGCTGGAGTTGCTACTCACTGGATAGGTTCCTTCATGTAGGATTCAGACTTTGCTCTTGGGTCTCTGCCAAGGGTCTTGCTTCACAGGATCCATGGTAGTTTGGATCAGCTGCCAGGAGAATAGTCATGGTAGGAGAGAAGGAGCTTGAGGGTCCAAAGTAACTGTTCCTGGCTATAGAGCCGTGGTTCTGAAATTTTGCTAGGGATTACTCAATTTATTTTCTTTAAATTCCACTGCATGAAATATGCATTATCACTGTTAGTGATAAGGGTATGTAGGGCAACTTCAGGTGCCACTGTCTAGTTCCTGGACCTGGAAGAGGGGATAGCCTCCCAAAATGTCTGGGAGCAGAACCGTTCCCAGGTAGCTCTTACAAGGAGCTGGTGGTGCTGGTGACACTAGATGTCTATTAGGTAAAATCCTGCTATTGTATGTAGGTACAGTTCTGCAGGTCATCTGGATGGGGGTAAAATTTGGGAATGGTACGTAAAATGTGCAGGGTAATTTGAAGAGCTTTGAGTTTAGAAATATGAAGTCTTTCACAAGTCTACCACACCAAACAGAGATTTGGGGTCATTAAAATAATTGTATTATGAAAGAGTACTTTGGCAACTGAAACCCTGTGGGAAAGGATGGAAAAAACATGAATTCACAAAAATATTTTTCTGCCTATCTGCCTGTTCTTACCTGTGTAAATCTGTCATTTTCTGCACTGATGGCACTTTGGAGAATCCTGTTCCCTTGTCATAGTATACTGTTGACGCTCCATTTCTATCAAACCTCCCTTACCACTGTCTTCTCCAGATTGGGCAAACTGTAGTAATTTTCCTGTTCCTCTTCAGCCATACATCTCTGCCTTCCCCATTCCTCTGTGCCAGATTATGCTGTATAACCTGCTGTATGTAACTTTCTTCTCCCCTACGCGTGTGTGAAAGCTTTCCATGATTGCTCCTTGCTTCCGCCTTTCTGTCAGCATTTACTTGGCAACTGTAGCCTTTTTTGACATTGTGTTATACGTAGATATTGAAAATTAGAGTCCCAAAGTAATTTGGTAATAATATTTTCTGGAATCCATGCATCAGGCTTAATGGCTGGGTTTCCACGTGGTGCATTGAAGGAAGGGCACTGAGAAATGACACAGCCATAAGCCACTACAGTGACTGGGAAACTTCAGGTGGTCTGTAAAAATGACAGTGGATGGGCATGATTGTCTCTCTGACAGAATTGAGCACCTGGGTTAGGGATGAAGCAGAGCGCCTTCCTTCAGTCAGGTCTCCCAGCAAGCTGAAGCTGCCCCATGTTTGCTGAGGGTGAAGGCAACTGGGTGGGGAGGAGGGGGAGGCAGCCAGTGTGTGTGTGTCAGTGTGTTAAGGTGTGTCTGCAGGAGGATTATTACCAGATGCTGCACGATGGTAGAATGCAGATGGGCAGAGATGTGCCCAGCAGTAGTTTGCAGCATGAGCTGTATTTGTGACTGCCATTTACAAATCTGAACTAATGCTACTATGAAAGACATTTATGTTGCAATAGAGTTGCAGCTGAATTTTAGCAATCTAGCTAGGTTGAAGGCAAAAAGGACATCATATCATGCTTTTCTCACAATGATTTCTCAAATATCTAATCCAAAAGTACAGGAAATACCACTTCTCAGGCTTGGCAACCTCCTGTCTTCCTCCATTTACAGTGAATTTTAGCATGTTCGTATAGCCAAGAGTTTTTGAAAGGAATTTTCCGATTCAGCTCTTCAATGTATTTTCGTACATGTAACAGAACCTTAAATTCTAATGCAACCAGTGCAACTGTACAAAACATGGAGATTCCCTATTAAATGTGTAATTATCACCTTTCCTGCGGCTTCCTAGGATCTTGAGCTTAAACTGGATGTGTACTTTTCCCTTGTGCATAACAGCAAAAGCGGAAACTGAGACTTTACATCTCCAACACATTTAATCCTGCAAAATCAGATGCCGATGACTCCGATGGCAGCATTGCTTCGTGGGAGCTGCGCGTGGAGGGCAAGCTCCTGGATGATGTATGACTTCTCTCTGCTTCACTGGGTCTGGCAGGAGTCCAAAGATTGTCCTTTGGGGTGGTAGGTTTTACTGGGGGCATCAGCTGAGACAAAACATATCTGAATGGCGGTGTTGGCTTGTTGCTGCTGGGAAGGCACTGCTCCCAACCTGAGTGAGGGAACACGCTCTAATGGGAATGTTGGAGAGTGCAGCAGAAAATGAGGCAGACATAAGGACAGGATAGGTGGGAGGAAGTGGAGAGAAGAGGGCTGAGATGAATTCCTTTAGAGAGATGGCAGGGTTCAGGTTACAACGGGTGTGATAATTCAGGCCTACAGTGGGCATTGCATGTTATGAAGAGCAGGCTAATGAGGAGAAGGCAGTACTTGATATTCTTAGGGGGTTCAACACGATGTATGAATGATTAGAGCGAGGATGGAAGAAACATTTTACCCTTATGAAGTCCTCAGAAAACTCACTGGTGTCCTTGGGGAAGGCTGGACTTTCCCAATAAAGGCATCATCTATTTGAATAGACTTCACAAACAAGTGTTTTATAGGCTAAACAGATGGAACATGCATGCATGGAGAGGGCAAGACCTTCAGTCTGTCTGGAGGTAACTGTACATGAATCAGAGTCTTGCTGGAGGAGGAAGTGGTGACAAAGTGCAACATCTGGGAATTGAAGTTAGACAAATTCAGTTTAGAAATTAGAACATATATTTCAATAAAGAAAGAGATTCTTTATTGGAACAACATAGCTTTTCAATTACCAGCATTTTTTAATAAAGTATTATCTGCCTTAAATACAAAGAAATAAATTGGAATCCTGTGGCCTGTGTTCTGTGGAGAGTTAGTGTAGATAATCATAGACATTCTATTTTTAAGTATAGATAGTATGAACTATGCAGTAAACAACAAATACTGATAATTAAATTAAAATTTAAAAAATTAAAAGGCATTAGTTTTTCTTAGTGTATGAGCAGTCTGTAAATTTACTGTAGTCTGATAAACCAGACCGAGAAATTAGCATTCATCAAATTAACCCCAGGCTGTTAAAAAGAGAGATGACTTAGGATCATAGAAAGAGAACTTTGGATCATAGAATGGTTTGGGTTGGGAAGGATCTTCAAGTCCATCTCATTCCATGCCACTGCCCTCGACAGGGACGCCTTCCATTAGCCCGTGTTGCTCAAAGCCTCATGCAATCTGTCCTGGAACACTTTCAGGGATAAGTCTGCCACAGCTTTTTGGGGCAACCTGTACCAGGGCCTCACCACCCTCTGGGTGAAAAATGTCTTTCTTAAGACCAGTCCAAAGCTACGGGCTTTCATTGAAATCATTGCCCCTCATCCTGTCACTGCAGTTGTCAGTAAAAAGTCTCCCTCGATCTTTCTTACAAGCCCCTTTTAAATACCCTCTGGAACTGTGTTTCTCTTGGCTAAACAACCCCAGCTCTCTCAGCCTGTCCTCACAGGAGAGGTGCTCCAGTCCTAAGATAATTTTTATGGCTGTTCTCTGGATCTTTCTCATGCCATTTTCACGTTACAAGCTAGCCCTTTTCAATAACATTAAGAGTCAAGGAAATCTTCCCTAAAGTGTGCACTTTTCCACTACTGTTGAGGTTTTTGCATCTTACCCTGTGTTTGTCAGAGGGAGAATTCAATTAGATCACACTTGTGGTTTACATGGGATTTAATGTTCAAGACAGAGAGACTGAGAAGAAAGTCTAGGACACAAGCTAATAAATGCAGCCTTATACATGTCTGGTTCTTCTGCTTGTACAGCTCAGCAAACAGAAACGGAAGTTTTCATCTTTTTTTAAGAGTTTGGTTATTGAACTGGACAAAGATCTTTATGGACCTGACAATCATCTCGTGGAGGTGAGAAGGCTGTGCACCCTTTGCACACAAACCAGTTACTGGTACACATAAACACCTGGTGCTGTTGCCTCCCTTGTTTAAGGGAACCTTGCATTCATTATGGCATTTAAGGTATTTTCAAAGTTTTCAGAATTCCGTGCTTCTTGGGAATTTTTGCTAAAGGAATCTTCTCTAAAAACATAGATGGATTAGTGATGCAGTGCACATCTTGTAACAGAATGTATGAAAATCTTGTGCACACTTCTCCTAACAAGTAAAGTATGTTAACAGCAGAGCAGATTCTGCACTAAAGCTGAATTGAAATTACTGGGGGAGTGGAGGTGGGGGGGTGTTGTGGTTTGGTTTTGTTGTTGTCGGGTTTCTTTTTTAGATTGCCGTATCTTCTGAAAGCTTGTACTTGTCTGATTCTGGCATGGTATTGCACAAGATGCACCTCTGTGGACAACAGTGAAGAAAGACCAACAACTTTGGTTTTCCCTTTGTTAGTGGCACAGAACTCCTACGACCCAGGAAACGGATGGCTTCCAGGTGAAGAGACCCGGGGATGTCAGCGTGCGATGCACATTACTCCTCATGTTGGACTACCAGGTCAGTGCACTGCTTTTAGCCTGGAACTTACAGCCACTGGGAACTAGTGCAACCAGACAAATTCATCTTGTCACACACCTCAAAACCCAGTATACTTCTACGTGCAATGCCACATGGTCCATTGAAGTTATTCAATGATTATTTAAAATTTAAAGGGGGCAAATTCACTTTCTAATATAGTCTAGCAAAATACTGGTCTTGGCATTATGATAGTTAGTATTTTTATTGTCCACCTGCAGAAAAAATATGTGGTTCCTCCTCTACTTTCTTAGAGAATAGTCAGATAAGTTGCACACAAATTACATGTGTGGTTCTTTAAAAGAAATTCAGAGAAGTAGCTTTTGCTAGTAGTACCTGAGCTAGCTGTGTAGCTGTGGCAGCCTTACCTTGGCAGAAATGATGGATACTGCAGTTGTGGAGCTCACTAATCTGACTGAAACCATACCTGGAAGAAATGTTGCTGTCTTAAGGAAACTGTTGAGAATGCACTGCTCCAAGTAGGTGGGATCCCCCTTTTCAATGACAGTTCAGGCTCAAATGCATTTTGGTGGTATAACTTTAAGAATTTGTTCTCTGCCACCTTCTGTTGCCTCCAGGCAAATAGCATCTATTCAGGATGTAGACACTCAATTTTATGTTAACAGAGAGAAAATTTTATTAACTTTAGGGTGCATATGAGCTAACTGAAATACTGATATAGGCAGTAAGAAGTTTTATTATTATGACAATATAATGTGGTTTTTATGCTCACCATTATTATAAATTTATGCTTTAAAATAGGTGTTGTTTTATCCTTAGATCTTGATCTGTTATAAAGCTAGCTTTGGCTGACCTGCTACCCATCAGAGTAATCCGTGCTTAATAATGTAGTGAATACTAAACCTGAGTATGAATACACACCTGAAGAAGCATCAAATTCCAAATTGTCTGACGAATTCATGTTAAAAGAGATGAAGAACGGGAAAGTTGAATTGTATCACTGAGATCAGGAAGAGAAATAAAATCCATTGACTGGTTGTGGTTGGTAAAATGTTTTGGTGTGAACTAGAATGGTGGGAACATGACTGAGCAAACAGTTCCAAGACAGTGTGTTGATGTGAGACAGCAGTTATTAGCAACTGTGGAAGTGTATCCTGCCTTCCTTCTCCCATTCTCTGTGGTTAATTTCCAGTAGTTCAGAGGAAGGGCTGTTCTTTTTCTTCTCCCATTCCCAAAAGTCAAATTCTGCATCAGTGTTGAAAGGGAAAATCCTTTCTGCAAAGTTTTTCTGCAAGTCTTTCTGCAAGTTTTCATTATTTAAAACATGCACTACATGTAGTCTGTGTGCAGGTACAGTGTTCCTCTTCCAGAACACCAGTGGTGGGCTACAAAAATACAAACTTGTATTTTTGCAGTCTCTGCCACTGAACGGGATGCTTCTCCTTGGGAACAGAGTCCCGTGAGAATAAACACTGAAACTTCAGACTTGTGTATCTGTCTGTTTTCCTCTGTATTGCCACCTCCTTGGCTTTCTGTTGCAGCCTCCCCAGTTCAAGCTGGACCCGCGGCTGGCCCGTCTGCTGGGGATCCACACGCAGACACGCTCAGCCATCATCCAGGCTCTCTGGCAGTACATCAAAACAAACAAGCTGCAAGACTCCCACGATAAGGAATACATTAACTGCGACAAGTACTTCCAGCAGGTAACTCTTTTTTTGGACACAGCAGCTCTTTAGAAGCGAACTGTAACAGCCACCCACAAACTTGGGATGAATGAAAATGACTGATTTTTATTTTCCCTTAATAGTTTGCGGTATCCTCAGTACCGAATGGCTTTCAGCAGGCACTACAGCTAATACAATTAGCACCCTCTCCACGTGCCAGTGTTGTCAAAACCCCCTGCATCTGGTGGTTCGGAACTCCTACAAAAGTTGTAGCCTTTCCAGGAAGGAGGACTTCTGTAATGATTGAATGGTGTTTTTTCCTCCATTGTATCATTTTATACTAAGAAACATGAAATAATCTGCTGAATCTCATTATCAAATCATGTGTAGACCTATCTTTTTCCCTTCTCTTTCCCTGTTTATGAAGGAAGGAGCCATGGAAGATACAATTTAAAAAGCTATGTTTTCTTAAATGTTCTTCAGATACTGAAATACCCTTAATGATCTACATGATATTTTGAAAGTAGCATGTTAAGACTTTTTGTCTTTCACAATGACCTCTAGAATTAACCAAGAAGGCTACTTAAAAGCATCTCTGCCCTTTCTGTAAATATGATTATGGGGTTTTTTTTGAAAGGTAATGTTAACTGAGCTATCACTGTCTCACCTGGCTTTGTTTTTCAGGCTTACTTGACTTATTGTGAAAGTAATTGAAAGTAGGGTTTGTGACATACTTCTGTGTAAGGAAGTACTGGCAGTTACAATGAATAAATAGTGTTTTAGCAAGCAATGAAAGTAAATGTTGTGATGAAACTTGTGACCTGGTTTTCTTTTTAAGTTTTTATTTTCTGTTATGAATTTGTCCTACAACAGTTCAAAGTAGCCAATGCTTGAAGTAAACCTAAAGACAGCTTTGCACATTTGAAAATACAAAATGCAACAAAATAATTGTGAGACTCATGGGTATTTTTAGGGATATAGATCCACAGTGATCAGGATTATATAGTTACTCACTTGTTCGTTTGGATTTTGGTTTTTTGAGAATTACAGCATACAGTCTTGTTCACAAATAGCGAAAACTCCATAGTAAAACCACGTATGAATTTTTGACAAAATTACAATTCTGTTTTTCTCTTGATTAGAGGATTTTATTCCAATATTTATTTTTCTATAGCCAATTTAGTCTGAGTTTTGTTTCTGCCAGCCCAAAGAGGAAATGGGGAATGGGAGGTGAAAAACATTTGAAAAATAACAAACAGAAAGAAAAAGGTGGAAAAGGAGTAATTTTTTATATTTTGGTCAATAATTACAGTCCATCAACTAAAACTGGCATGTAGCAAATTGAAAATAAATGGACTCAAGCATATTTAAACTTCAAAACTCCTTGCAATAGAACCTTGCAAATGCTAAAAGTGTATATAGGTTTCAAAAGTGACAAACCATTGGATGAAAAATCTTGGGCTGTTTTAAATGCAAAGCTGTGGAAGTTTGGGGGAGGTTTTTTTGGGAAGAATCAGTATATGCTTCTCCTGTTCTTACATTTTTCCTTTAGTATTCACTTTTGGCCACTACCAAGGGCAGGATAGTAGGGTAGATCTGCAGCAGATCCTTTGTGTGACCCTGTACAGATGTACATATCTTATTTTTAGTAAGTAGGAGTGCCTTGTCACTTTTATTTATTCTAACTTTCAGTTTAAGAAGATCACTAAAATAAGAACTTGTTGAAGCTGTCTTCTCCTCATGCATCTCATTAGAAACTTATCTGTTCTTAGGTTTCCTTTGTCTTAGAACTCTGCAGGATAATTGTCTTCTCATCCTCAGAAGATGAGTCAAGTGAGAGAGTTGGGAAGTAGCTGATTGCTTTTCTAGAAGACTGAATCTCACACCCTGCAAGAGCTGGCTAATCTGGAATAGTTTCATAAGAATGCAGTGCTTGCACAGATTTAAATCATAAATGGGATTGTTTTGAGTATTTATGTTTCCCTTAGGTCTCTGGCAAAATTGTCCTAATTAGCTGATCTTGCTTTGAAAACTGATGCTACTGCTTAGGAATCTGAATCCTCTTACAATAAATGAAATATTTCATTATGAGGGGGTTTTTTTTTGTTTTTCACTCTAGTACTCTCAGGTTGAGAGATGGAGGCCAAAGGAATTGGGTTAGTAATGCCTTCTAGTTTGGTATTTCTATGGATTCCATAGTTTTAGCTACGTAACTCCTGGAAGAAAAAGTGTGTGTATCACTCAGGGGAGCAGTATATAATGCACCAGTGCCTCTGCCATTCCCCTTGTGATACTGGTCTTCTCATTTGGTATGCCAGCTTTTCTGAATCCTGAACTGCTGTATTGTCGTTATGTCTAAAGGCAAAACAGTACAGACTAAAAAATTATCACTGAATGAGTTACCTGACCCACCAGGATCACTGTAGACAGAGAGGCTTTCAGAGCCTTACTTAGTTTTGACCACTAACTCCAGTTAGACAGGAATGTGAGAAGCTTTAGGGAAATTCCACCCACCTTTTGTTTCCAGCCTCCCATCCTCCTCTCACTAATGTGTGCCCTTGATCCCTTTTTCCTTCTTAAAGCTCTTGTCACTCGGGCATGCATCCATGCCAGGACTTTGACACTGAGTGTTGAGCCAGTGGTGACAGCAGATGGGATGGAGCTTGGTGTGGAGAGATTTTGCATGGGAATTCCACAGTCATCTCTATCAAGTGTCAGAAATCAGAACTCAAATAAGGAGTGAGCTGCCGACTCAGCAGGTTTTGTTACTTCCTTGTTCTTCAGAAACTAGCTGGCTCAATTCCTGGATGAAGATGAGTCCAACACAGATTTTAGAGCTGATGAAGATGGATCCTTTTCTGTTTTAAAAACATTGTTTACATCAGCAGGGAGACTGTAGCACACAGACTGTTACAAGCAAAAGCAAGAAAAAGGGTTCAAAGGTATTTCAAAAGCAATAGAACCTTGCAAATGGGTCCTAGTGCTGGCTCCTAGGTATTTCTGCTGCCAAATTCACTCACTTGAGAAAACTCTGAATTTCAAAAGATTCCCTATCTGAGGACCTAAAGCATCTGACTTTGTATATCTGTTCTACAACCTGTGAGAGTCCTTTATTTTCAACCCTGCCTGCATCCTTTGTCTCTGGAGCTGCAAAGGTTGTTTCTAGATACAATACCATGAGTAGTGGATCTCTTCTGTCAGGTGAAAATAGTTTTCCTAAGAGGCATTTGCATAGGCCTGAACATGTCAACAAATTGCTTCCACAGAAGAGAGCATTTTAAGGCAAATGTTAATATATAGGAAGTTCAGATTTGGGATTTTTTAAGGTCAGCTTAAATTGAGTATCTTTAGAGAAAAGTCTGTTTGCCTGTTCAGAGTATTAAAAATCTCAGTAGGAAACAAAGGCTATAATAATTATATTTCTGAAAACTCCAGGTGTAAAGAGTCTTTCTACATTCATGGCAATGCACTGCAATTGCTCACAGAAAATTTGCAAACTCTATGGCTTTTAACTCTTTCCAGAAGATGGGGTTTCTGTCCCCTTAATTCAGTAGAAATTGTGTGATTTTTTTGAGTTTGTCCTGTGTAGAGCCAGGAGTTGAACTCAATGACCCATGTGAGTCCCTTCCCACCAGCATATTCTGTGAGTCTGTGATTCAGGACCATGGTAAAGAGAAGGTAACCATGAACCGTTGTTTGGAAAGGGGTGAATCCCTCCCAAGAGGCTGTTCAGGCTTTGGTTAAAAATAAATAATATCACATTGACTTTATTTTTCCATAATCCTAAAACCCCCACAAATTACAAATGGTTTTATAATCCAGAAATGTTTTCTTGTCTTTTTCTTTAGCATGAAATATTGCGGAAAACATTCCTTGGGGGGAAAGAGGCAAACTGTTTTTATGTTTTCTCTAGTAAAAAAATTCAGTCATTTTCTTTACAATATGCTGCTGTAAACCCTCAGTAAGAGAGGGAGTATTTGCTTCTCTCCCATCATTGATACAGTTGATCCTGATGTCCCAGTAAAGTGTCCTGTTCCCTCCAGCAGCTGAATCAAAAGTGAGACACCTGAAATTGTCACGACCTGGTGGATATGTCTGCAAGCCCAGATGAAAGTACAGGGGCAGAAGTGACCAAAAATTTAATCTGTGCAAGGAACCTGAATTACAACTTTCAAAATCACCTTCCGTAATTGCCTCAGTTCCTTGTGATCTGCAGGTTTCTTACTTTCTCATTAAACTGCAAGGTAAGCTTTGGACAAACAACACTTGTTGTTTATTGTGTTCTAGATCTTTGACTGTCCACGGCTAAAGTTTTCTGAAATTCCTCAGAGACTCACTAACCTACTGCTGCCACCAGACCCAATAGTGATAAACCACATCATCAGGTAAGCTGGTTGATCAGCTCAGCACTTTCATGTGCAAAACACTCACTAGATAAAGTACAGAAACAACTGCAGTAGATGCAGGGACCAGAATCCAGTTTTTATAACCTCCAGGTGATACCTTGGACTTTGTTTTGTGTTTGTTCTGTGTGTCATTGTAGTTTGTATAATTCTGAATTATTTTCACTAGCACAGCACCAATTTTCTAGGAGTATGAAAAACAAGTTTAATATTTCCTAGAATACCATGGAGAGAGTTGCTTGGGATTTTTTCCTGAGGAGAGGGGAATGAAAGTTGGAACCCACAAAAAAAGATAAAAAAGAAATTGAAATGAGGTATTGTACATCATGGGCAATCATTCTAATCACGGATATATCATGTAAAATGTACAACAGCATCATGATTTCAAATGCAGGGCCATTCCATTCATGCTTTGTTGGGATTGGGTCAGCTCTTTGACTGTTAGTCTTATCCTGAGGATGCCAAGGAGTCAAGGGATCTCTAGAGATTGACAACAAAGAATGCCTACATTCGGAGGAGGTCATTGTGAACAAGATACTGAACTCTCATATCCTTGTCAAAACAGATGTCTTTGTGGCATAGCAGATGAAACTCTCAGCTCTCTAGGGCTCTTCCAGCATATGCCTTATTTAAGTGACAACTGTGTTACATGGAGGAGGGGTTGATAAAGGGACTTCTGGGGATCGCACCTTTACTGTTCATATAGTTCAGTCCTTTCCAAGTCACTTTGTGGTCAGGGTGAAAACTCTGATTCTGGGTGTTTTAACATTATTATTTAAGTTACTGATTTGATTTCCTACAGAATATTGACAGCCAATGTCTCTGAATTTGCTTAAAATTGGGCTCTTTCTTTTAAATTTGTTACATATGTAATAAGAAGTTTAAATATTACATAGGCTATGACAATAAAATTTGCTTTTTGATCCATTTGAATATATCAGAGTAATGAAAAAGCAGCTTAGCAGCTGTGCAGATTGAGAGCTGTGTACGTACGGTCATTGGGCACAACTCAGTGACCTGTCTGATGGACCACCATAAAGCTGAGTTCCTCAGAGTTAGATAGTCATTGCTTAGAGAAAAATGACAAGGAACTGGTGATTATGTTTCGAGGGGCAGAGAGATGACAAAAAGGTACTGGAGGAAGTGGTTTCTGTCAAATACCGGCTAAAGAGCAGGTGTGTGTGACAAAGCAACAGCTTTGTGTCTCACAGCATTCTGTAATACACCGTGTGCACCGCACAGCATCTGACAACCTTGAACAGTACTGATATAACCGTGTAGAAAAAGGAAGAATTCATTTCCTGGGAACAAGCAGTACTTTTGCAGTGAAGTCTTTACAGTGTCGGGCTAAGCTAAAATAGATCTGAATGTCTGTCACTGAATTTAAAGAAAGTAAGTAATTTTTAGACTCATCACAGAATAATTTACCGTGGAAGGGATTGCTGGTGGTCACTTAGATCTCCCCCGTCCAAACTCAAATCAGGTTCAAAGTCTGTCCAGGCTACTTAAAGGGCCTGGTCCAACCAAGCTTAAAACAGGATCATGCAAATGCTCTGCCTTGTCACCCCTCATTCAGTTTTCCAGAGTGAATGTAGTAAGCCACTGAAACAATATGCCAACTGCCTGTCCTGGTTTAATCCAATCTTCAGCTCAGACTCCCCATCCGCTCGTTCTCTCTCCAGCAGGGCAGGAGGAAGTGTTGAAAAGGTAAAAGGGAGAGAATTCATGAGCTGAGATAAAGACAGTATAACAAATGATAATGGTGATGATGATGATGGTGATGAATGAAATCCAGCACTACAAGTGATGCAGATGAGAACTATTGCTCACCACCAAGTGATGCCCAGTGAGACCCTGAGCAGTGAACCCCTGGCCCAGTTTACTGCTCAGTATGGCGCCACAGGGTTTGGAGTAGCCCTGGGGTCAGCTGTCCCAGCTGCGTCACTTCTCAGCTCCCAGCCTCCTCGATGATGAGCAGTGTGAGGAGCTGAAAAGGTCTCAACGTGTTGTAAGCAACGATCAGCAATAACAGAAACATCTCTGTGTGAGCCACAATTTCCAGCACAAATTCACAATGCAACCCCATACCATCTGCTGTGGAGAAAGTGAGCTCTATCCCAGCCAAAACCAGAACACTACTACAGGGAATTTTTCATCACTAGTGATTGCAAATAATATGTGCTTTTAATTCAGATAAATCCTCAGGCCTGCCTTTTGCAGGAAGATCAGGTAGATCAAAATTATGCATTCTAGTTCTAGACAGTATGTACAGAAACAAAAATTTGAAGTATTCTAAACTTGTTCTAGAAATTATAATAGTATTGTAGAATCACTCTTTGGGCACCAACAACCTTCCTTTTGAAAAAAAACAGAAGAAACAATACAGTGGGGTTAAAGTGGGCAAAAAATAGAGATGAACAAAAAAGTTTTTGATGTTAACAAATATATTAAATACTAGGTAGAATGCAATTAAAAATATAGATTCTGTAGTGGTTTCTGATCCCCATGATACTGAATGCATAAAATTTAGAACCACTGGAAATCACATGTTACCTGAGCTCAAGCTAGAAGTGGAGATTTTCTGGGGTTGCACTCCTAATTGCAGCTGGTACACCTGAAATCAGAGGTGAAAGGACTTACAGCCTCTGTGGGATTTCTGCAAAGAACCGAGACATCTTCCACACTAGTAAAGAACACAACCAGATTGCAAAGCATAGCTCTCTGATATTCTTCTAGTACAAACAGGTTATCTCTGGCTTCCTCCTTTTTGACTATCATAATGATTTTTTTACAAACCACTTCCTTACAGGGAGTGAATTGCCCATTCTGCGGTGAGTTTCAGTTGCCTCTCACCCTAATCTCGTTCACCTCCAAGGGGAGGCTGGCCTTGTCTGTGCTTCACCCGTCCATGTGGCTGTTGCACTCGCCCAGGCGATCTCCTTTTCTCTTGTCTTCTCCAGGCTGGAGAAGCTCTTGCAGCTTCTCTCGGTAGGTCTGTGCTCCAGCCCCCATCCTACTGAGCGTCTCTGCAGGCCTCGCTCCAGAGCATCACATCTTTGTGGTCCTGTGCCCACCAGTCCAGATCCAGATCCAGTTTCACCAGCGTGGCCTAGCAAGGAAGAGCCTCTTTCCTGGCCTTGATGGCAGCACCTACACTAATACAGTCCCTTTTGCAGCTGGCCTTTGCTATGGCTGCCTTACCCCACAGACATCCTTCTGC
The DNA here is from genome assembly GCA_013186435.1 of Turdus rufiventris. Lineage (NCBI taxonomy): Eukaryota > Metazoa > Chordata > Aves > Passeriformes > Turdidae > Turdus > Turdus rufiventris. The sequence continues at coordinate 346,376 of PYHW01010088.1, forward strand.
ACTTGTCTGTCCATCAGGGCCCCCAGGTCCTCTCCTGCCAGCCTGTTTTCTACCCCACCGATGCCCACCTGTCCTCCTGCACGGTGTCATGCTGTGCCAGGAGCAGAGCTGTTCCTGTGCTGCACTTTTACCGTGCTGAAGTACCATCCTGTTTCTGCAGCCTGTCAGGGTCCCTCTGCACAGCCCTGCTGCCCTGGCTGGCTTGGGCTCAGGACTCAGCCAGGAGCAATGGAGCCAAAGACAACGTGGAGCCTTCTCTGTGGCTTTTGACACAANCGGTGGAACCAGACCCGGACCTGGGTTTTTCTTTAGCTTTCCTTCTGCTGCTGATCATCTTGCAGGCAGCCACAGCATCACAGATTCTCAGAATGTTTGAGGTTGGAAGGGACCTCTGGAAATCATCTGGTCAGATGAACTCCCTTTGCTCAAGCAGAGCCACCTGTAGCAGCTTGGCTACAGCCATGTCCAGATGGCTTTGGAGTGTCTCCAGCATGGGAAACTCTGGGCTGGGGGAACAGCAGATGGGCTTTGAGGGTCTTATGCAACTTGTGCTATTGCTTGGTCACCATTACAGTAAAAATGTGTTTCCTGGTGTTCAGATGGAGCCTCCTGTGTTTCAGTTTGCACCAACTGCCTCTTGTCCTGTCACTGGGTACCACTGAAAAGATCCTGGCTCTATATTCTTTAAACCATCCCTTCAAGTTTTGGTAAGTTCTCTCCCCACCAGCTTTCTGGTTTCTAGGCTGAAAGTCCCAGACATCTCAGCCTTTCCTCAACTCTGAGGTGCTCTAATGCCTTAATCATCTTCATGGCCCTTTGCAAAATTCTCTCCAGTAGCTCCATATATTTCTTGCACTGGGAAGCCCAGCACTGAACACTACTCCAGGTGCGTCCTCATCGGTCTTGAGAATAGAGAAGGATCACCTTCCTCCACCCGCTTACAACGCTCCTAATGCAAATCCATACCTGGAAGTTCTTTCACTCCCCCAAGTCTGTCAAGCTCAATTAGATCCTGACCAAATTTTTTTGCTACCTACTGCAGATGTACACAACCCGCACATTTCACAGGTAGGGTTGAGAAGTCTGCATTTTTATATTGCAAGTGATAGTGACAAGTCTGATTTACCAACTGCTGCACTGAAGACCTTTTCTTGATAAGAAACTTTAGTCTAACAATAAAGTAAATGTTAAGTCTAAACATTGGCAAATTAAATATAAGTATTGGACAGGACAAGCCAAAGAATGATGCTGGTATTTAGCGTAACAGGTCTCAGGAGTATGTTAGAAATTAAATTTGATCGTCTGGGCAAAAGCTCCAGCTCAAAAGTCTGTGAAATCTGACCAAAAAAAAAAGAGAGAATATACCAGAATATGAAAATATATAAAGATACCTTGTTCTTAATCTTTTTTCACAGCATCTGCAACAGACTTTATTGAAGAGTGAATTCTGGGCTGGATTAAAATTCATAAGGATTCATTATGGCAGTTCTCATGATCTTGTGTTATATTCTCCATAGTGTTGACCCCAACGATCAGAAGAAGACAGCCTGTTATGACATAGATGTAGAAGTTGAAGACCCATTAAAGGGCCAGATGAGTAGTTTTCTTCTCTCAACAGCTAACCAGCAGGAGATAACAGCATTGGATAACAAGGTATGAGCCCAAGAGTCAAGTATCCCATGGTACTTGTACTGATTGTGTAGCTTCATGTTGGTTTGGTGTCTTCCATCAAAGACAGTAATGTTGTGAGATGGGACTTGTTAAGGGCATGTGCTTTCAAGGGGTGATTCAGCCAAAGGCAGCGGAAAATGCATCAGGGTGAATGGCACTTAGGATTTGATCCAAGCCCTGACATGGTTGTTGAGGTGCTAGAGTTTCGCAGGTAGTGTACTGAGTCCCTGACACTTGAGAACCACCTGAACTGTATGACTAACTCTTCATGGAGAGGTCATGATATCTTGCTAAATTGCTAAGCCAAAGCTAGGAGAATCTCATACTCAGGCATGGGTTTTGTGTTCATAACTGCGGAATAGCTCTCTGTGTTAGATGGAAATATGGAACATGCATGGCAGGAAAATCACTTGGAGTATTTTAGCAGTTTTAAGTGTTAGTGGAAGAGGATCATGTATGATATAGAAATATTTAAATTATAATATATGTCTTAAGGCAGTGGTTGGTTTTGCAGGCTGTTTTAGGGGTTCATGTCCTAGGGGCTGGTAGCTAGTCCTGGCATGTGTCAATGGCTAATTTGGGTTGATCAGGGATAAAAAAAAATGCCTTCTCAGAGCAAGGCCCAAGTTCTCTTTGTTTACTGCTACTACAAACAAATACGTTAAACTCTGGTCCTCATGCAATTTTAAAGGGGTTCAGGGCACCAGCAATGCAATGGATTCTGGTAACTGTTGCAGCATCTTTGCTGTGATGGCTCTTGCGGACAGTCCTTTTCAGCAGGGCAGCTGCTCAGTCAGTTGGTTCCCAGCCTGTATAAGCTCACAAGAAGCATGCATAGGGTTATTCTGTTCCCAGTCGCACTCACCTTTTCCCATGTCTGTGTCACCTCTTTTTTGAATATTTGCTACAGCACAGGGCAAACTGTGATCAGTGAAGTTACTGCTGGGTGAATGGGCATGGGCTGCTCCTGTTACCCTCTCTGCATTGCATTGCTGTGCTGCCATGGAGTCCCCTCCTGGGAAATCAGCATACACCAATGGAGTTCACTCTGCACAACCACATCATTTTCCCAAAGGATGAATTATTTTAAATTGATAGCAGCTCTCTTCTCTTAACGTACCATGTAGTACCTACACTGGTGGCCTCAGTGGCTTAACCAGATCACGGGACGATTCTTTTCTCCCACGTGCTTGGTCACCTTAGCTGTTTGGGCCAAAGAGATGAATACATGAAGCTAGACAAGACAGGTTTACTATTTCAAACTAGAATGTTAGAGTAACAGGGTAGTAAAAGTTTACTTTTGTGTGTGTCTATGTGCAAGTGATTCATGAACTGTCCTCTACCTGTTCATACTTGATGATATTATCCATTATAGGACCCTAACTCCTCTTCAGTCTTCATTCTTCCCTGCTAGTTAGTATTTTTGCCATAATATTTCTGAAGATATGATTAATTTTCTAGAAAACTTCCATACTCATGATTTGTCACTGTTCATGCTCTTCTTTTTGCAGCCATTGTGACTTTTACAGGCTTTTTCTAAAGAAAAAGTCTGGAAGTCATGGCTGTTCGTTTGACATGGACTTGATCAGGAAACTGCTAGAGATTTTAAGGATTACAGTAGGATATTGAAGATGTGATGATGATGATGATGATGATGATGACGACGATGACGACAGTAACCAGGGGAATAACTGCTTTCTTGTACTGGGCACTGCTTAATTGCATATTTATGTAGCATCTTTCCTGAAAGATCCCAGTCTTGGCAGACAGAGTGATTCTACACAGGAAATTACTACATTTTACAGTGACATGGCTTAGTTCTGCGTGCCAAGGAGGAGTTCAGTGCAGGAAGTGAAGGAGAATCCTGTACATACTTGTATTGCAGAGGTACAAGTGAAACCAAAATGAAATGTAGTGGCAGGATTGCAGTTAAGTTGCTGCTTTTTGAACTGAAAAAGCCCTAGAAAGGGCTGCACAAGTTTGTAGAGTAGAATTGTCACCTTTGTACATTACTAGGAGTACAAAGATAGTAACGGAGCTGACCTGATGGTCACTGGAGTGTGGGAGAAATTAAAGAATATCTGCTGTGTTTCTTTTCTGTCAGATTCATGAGACAATTGAGTCCATAAATCAGCTAAAAATACAACGTGATTTTATGCTGAGTTTCTCCAAGGATCCCAAAGGATACATCCAAGACCTTCTCCGATCTCAAAGTAGGGATCTTAAGGTGAGCTAAGGTTTGAAAAAGAATGAATAGCAGAACCAGAGTGGAAGAATTTTATCTAAACATACACAGTCTGTATAGCCAAACATTTAGGGTGGATAATTGGTGGCAGACAGACAATGAGTGGACTACTGCAATCCCAGAGTAGACAGTATGCAGGAAAGATAGTTCAGGTTGTGTTCTGATTCCGGTGGAACAGTGGTGTTTCATGGGAGCGGTAGGTCAATTTGTGGCTGGTAGGTCAATTTGTGGTCAATTTGTGCAGGGCTTTGTTAATGTATTCTGTAAATTCAAAACTGTGTAAAACTCATCAGGAGCATCCTATAGTATGAGAACACAATTTAGGTGTTGGTTCATAATTTAATCTTATCAGCTGTCCTTGAGCTTTTCTTTGAGATATGCAGGAAGTGGAATGTGAAGAAGTTCAGTTGTTTAGCAGCAAAAATTAATAATTTGTTCCTCATAAAGTTTCACATTTTCTGCCTTTAACTGACATGCCTCAAAATCAGTTGTATTATTGAATCCATGAAATTATTTTAATAAAATTACTGTGTCTTTCTTATATAAATGCATATTGTTAAGTGAATAGTCTTCCAAAAATCTACTGTTAAGAGTATGGTTATTATTATTTATATTGTATTCAAAGGGGATAGGCATCTGAAAGTATGTTTAAATAAAGCATACTTTGACTTGAGGAACTTAGAAACAAAGGTGTTGTGGAACTTCTCTAGCTAAATACATGGAATAGTTGTTCAGGGTTTTCCCTGACTGACAACTAGTCCCATAAGAGCCTTTTCTATGAATGTTCTGCCCTGCTGGCATCAGAGTTCAGATTCCACCACACTGCTTCTCAAAATATACCAATAACTATATTTACCTGTGATTCTGTGATGCTGGAGACACAGTCATCAGAATTCTGTCTTTTTGTAGAATGGTTCCCAACCCCCTGCTGCCCTGTCCCTGGAGGCAGACTGGACAGGGCATGGAGCACCTGATCTTGGACACCTGACCTGAAGGTGCCCCTGCCCTTGGCAGGGGGTGGAATGAGATGAGCTTAAAGGCCCCTTGCAACACAAACCATTTGATCATTTTATGATCCTGTTTTGGCAGTAAGCACACATCGTCCGTTTACTTTGGGCTGTGAGAACAGTTCTGACCATTTTTATGTGTAATGTAGATAAATTTTCACTCTGAGTAAATCTGAAAGTTTCTCTATGTGGTAGAAGAGCTGTGGTGGAAATTTGTTTTATTTTTGTCACAGGTGATGACTGATGTGGTTGGAAACCCGGAGGAAGAACGCAGAGCCGAATTTTATCATGAGCCATGGTCTCAAGAAGCTGTGAGCAGATATTTCTACTGCAAGGTATGAAAGAAATATCCACACTGCTGACTTACAAATATATTTCCTGCCATGAACAATTTAATCTGCTAAACTGTACAGTGTGTCTTTTTCTTTCAGATCCAGCAGCGCCGACAGGAATTGGAACAATCTTTGGGAGTGCGTAACACATAAGTACTGCTCACAAGATTCCGTTGGCATCGTGACCACCAAACCAGTGGACTTCTCAGTGTTACTTAGCTCACTGTTACACATGAACCTGCTTTCTGACTGGATGAGAACATGCCGTCAACACACCAGTCAGAACACCAGCTTTAGAGTGACCCTTGAAAATCTTGCCCAGGATGGATGTCTCAAACCATTCCATGCCAGAGACAGCACCATACAAGTTGTCAGTGTGAAAGAAGACTAAAGGTTCACTCATCAACGCACATTGTTAAGTTTTAATGGAAAGTTAGACACTACACAGTAAATCCTAATGGGCTATGCTTAGAATTGTGGGTGGCACTGAGGGGAAGGTTGAGATAGGTGTTCTAGGAGACTACAGATGTAGAGAAATGAAGTTCTTACGCTATGGTACCCAAGAGTGTCAAACAGTAGCTTGTCTGGAATTAGACAAGATAGTCTTTCTTATAGCTGTGGAATGCTTTATATTCCTGAACAGAGTTTTTATTGCAGCTGGACCATTGCAAGAAGCTATCTCACCATCTGAAAGAACAAACTAGGAGCGTTCATATCCTGGAATGCAGAGCCCATCTGGAAGAAGGACATATAGTCAGGCCATCTCTTCCGCAGATAAAAATAACTTCTCTTCCCCTTGTCCCGGCAGTGAAAGGTAGATTGAATCACATGTCACTAGAGGGTATGATCATTACACTGTTCTGAGAGAAAGAGAATCATCCCTGGGATAAGAGCTCTTATGCATCCTTAATATCCGTGGTATTAGCAACAAATGAGGCATTCTGAGAAAATGAAAATAATGTAATGGTGCTTTGCTGATGACTGTCTTTAACACAGTAGATATTAACAATAAGTATATATGTAAAATACCAGATTATTTAAATGTTTCTCTGTGTGCCTGTAGGGTTCATCACTGAAAAGAACTTCCTAATTCTTGGTGTACAGTCCAAGAAGCTTAACTTCATGTCACATAGTAGTTTTTTTCTTTACTTCAGGAGGTTAACAGAGTCCCTAGATTGGTCTCACGTTTTGATCATTGGTGAACTGCCTCTTACTATGAATCATTTAGCTCTCCCTTACATGATACATGCTGGTTATTTTGGATGCTGTTGAGTTGTAAAGCATTATCAGCCTTAAATAGCACAGAGAACATATCCCTTGGAAATCATCGTCTTTGGAAATGTACGATAAATTCAGACAACGGGAATTTATAGAACAATTACTTGGAAGCAGGGACATCTTCCTTAAATCATTCCCCTCCTCATTTTTTGTAGTGCACAGATGAGTTATAATTAAAGGCCCAACATGATTTCTCATCCAAAAAGCAGCTGCCAAAGTATAACTGTCCATTTGATGTAGCACTCAAAATCCTCTTCTAGATGACTTCTTTTCACCTCCTTTCTTTCACTTCCTTGGAAAGAGAATCAAATTCACATATGGTATGGAAGGAAGGCAGCTCTTCTGAATAAATTAATTTTTTTTCTCTAGTGTTGTGTTTTCTGCTGTCTTTGCCAATTTCTCTCTTAGTTGAACATAAAAGTTGCTTCTGTTCAGTCACAGAAGAGATAGTCTTCTCTTTATCACTTTATTTTATACCTTTGTTTTCACATTAATAGTGCCATAGCTTTTAGTCTATCTGTTGTGTTCAGAGATGTTTTGGAAAATTTACTTTTGATTGAATTTACACGATGGCAGTGCTCTCACACAAGACCTGTTGGTGTGAGAAAAAGTATGGCAGTAGCTCATTGTCTGAGGCCTTTTCTGGGAATGGCTTTTTGAAATTTTTCCTTTTTGTGTTAAAACCTCTTTTCACAGTAAAATGAGAAATCCTACAGTCTTGAACTGGTTATACTGAGGAGCTGTGAGGCTGCCACAGTGATTGACTTGAAATGTTATTTAATTTAGGACTCTGCTAATTGGACTAGAAGCAAGCATTACAAGGGAAAAACGGTGGGGGTCATCTGCCACTGTGCTTCTGTATTTGTTATGCTGCTGTGTCCATTGTGTGCATGCTGCTCAGTGTATAAAACTCTTGTTTGTATGTGGCAAACAGAGCAGCTACATTCAGGAGCTGTGCTCAGTCTGCAGGAATAAGAAATGCAGGGAAAGATACGCAGGGATATGAGAAGGGCATGGGACTGAGATGCCTGCAGAATGTCTTCCAGGGAATTCTGGGGTATGAGAGCCTTCCTGCTGAAGTGGCAAATATTTGAGAGCAATACCAGTCATCTGCCACAGCTGACGACATACTGGAGTCCAGCCTGGTTTTAGAACCTCTGCAGAATTAATTGGATGGATCTGGTTCCAAGTCTCTTTCAGAGCAAATCAACGAAACTCACGTGGTGTTGGTGCCACAACTGCGTCACTGAAAGCTGAAGCTCTGTCTAGCAGCAGGGTTATACTGAAATGGGCGTGTGCATGAATCAGCCACTGGAGATGGCACTGGACATAGCAGTCCAGAATCTAATTTCTTATATCCCACTGTCTATAAAAAAAGACTGGTCACTACCAGTGAGTCTTAGGAATGGCTGTCAAGTGGCTTTCCTTTGGTAAAACTGGGATTTGAGATTTTGATGCCTTTTTCCTGTGTTCAGGAGCTGTTTGGGTCTTTTACTCAAGACAGTAGAAAAATCTTGTCCTTTGTTCCATAGGTGCAGCTAAGAGCTTGTTTGTTTACAAAATAAAGAGAAATTTTATTTGAAGAGAAATAATGGAGCAATACTGGAAGCAGCTAGACCGAGTGTTGCCTGAACATTGAAAATGAAAGGTAGTGGCTCTGAACAGGCAGGTAATTGTGACAGACTGTGAATGAGAAATTTACTTGAAGTTCAGGATGCTTGTCTTTTTGTGTGCATAAAAGACAAGAAGACGATGTTTCAGGCTCTTCTGTTGCCACAGTACAATAGAAATCTATGCATAATGCAAAAAACATTCTGTGCATAGAAGTAGTTCATGTATAGATGATAATATAGATTGTTGGAAAATATAGCATCAAACTAGGAAAGGGTTCAGCAGAATTCTGGAGTACCAGTAGGACGGAAATGTATCTTGAAGCAGAAGTGTTGATGTGGCAGGTTAGAAACAGGTTTTTTAGTCTTCTGGGTTGTTGGCCATAAGGCAGGAATCAGATCAAATGTTTCTTAGAGATTGAAGGGGAAGCAAATGTTCAGTTGTGGAATAAAGAGAATACAATAGTGGGAAAGGAAATTAAAAAATAGAGCAGAGTGCCACTGAAGTGCCAGTAAGACACAGCACAAGATAATGTGCAAAGTGCTCTTGGAAACAGCAGAGCCCAGGTGAGCGTGTGCATTCTGTGTGCATGTGTGTGTGCGGACACGGAGGGTGCGTGGGAGAGACAGTCTCGGTGTGTAGCCTGGGCAGTGGGGCGCAAGGACAGAACCAAAAGTTTTGCAAATAACTTCGAGACACTGCCAAAACAGTTTCGCTGTTGATTCAGCTGTTCAATGTAGCAGGGTTGGTAGCTGACATCATCTGGGATGGCAGGTTTTTTACACCACATCGTTTAGAACTTATCCTGTGGACGCCAAATGAAAATATTAGTGTATAAATCAATATTGGTGCATATCCTAGGGCTCCTAATTTTGCCAAAATGCTGATCAGGAATTAGCTAATCAGGGTTGTTGGTCTGGTTTTGTGTAGAGAGCTCTTTTATGGCAATGCAAAAAGGTAAGGAGGGAAAGAAGGCTCTTTTTTCCTAAAGAAAGCCGTCTCCTTTCTGTAACTGCTCTGTTGTTTAATAGGATGTATCTGTTCTGCCAGATCCTGTATTATAAACATCTTTTCCAAAGCCACTGAAGAGAAGAACTCCATTTTAAAAATGCAACTATGGGTTTGTGAGAGTGGGCAAATATGTGTATAAAGAACAGGGGGAAGGGAGAGACTCCCTCTACTCTGTAGCCACCATATCCATTGTATGATGCCTAGTGATTGGAGTGATTCATAGAAGAGCCTTTAACAATAAATACTTTGTTTCTTTGTATCTGGTGCACCAACTTACGTGTCTTAATGAAGACAGGTACCTTGGCTCCTGATAATGATCTCTTCACTTGTGAATGCACACACAGGAGACGCAAACATTTGCAGGTTTTAACGGGACTTGTCAAAGGTGAGAACTGGTTTTGCCTTAAATCTCTCCTGTGATTTTCTTTTATCACTAGATTCCGCCTTCAGCCGTTTCATACTCAATAAGTGAGAAATCCTTTCCATTGGAGAGATCTGGCTCCTCTCATGGACAGCCTAGAGCTAAAGCTTGGATGCTGAGAGGTGGCGTAGGAATTACACAGTCACCATCTCCACCGTGGTAGCAAATAGGTGGATGCCACTTCCATTAAAAAATTAAATGGAGTTTCTTCTACTATGTTTCTTCTACTACTTCTAATATGTCAAGGTAGTTCCAGCTTCTGAAGAGGAGACCCCTGCCAATTGTCCACTGTCGATTTGGCTGGGAATATTGTTTTGTTCCAGAGTGGCTGAATGGAGCACTGGGGAAAGTTGTGGTTTTTCACCTTCGGAGTTTGATTGCAAAAGTCACCGAAAAAAAGAATGACAGTGAGGTTTGTCAGAGCGGTGCTGTCAGACTCCACTTGACATCTTTGCTTTGTGTTGGAGATTGTTGTGTTTTGCACAGCAGGGAATCAATGTCTCCTTCCCAATTCAGCCCACAAGGTCCCAAAAGCTCTTACTGGGAATACTTCTTACTTACTTTCTTTCACTTGTGATAACATAATCTCCAAACTGCCATGAGCAATTCCTTGATTTCTTCTGGAGAAAACCACATGGCCAAGGCAGTTTGCAAAGGAGCCCAGAGCTGTGTTTGGAGAAGAGAGTGCAGTGTGTCCTGACAAGCTGCTGCATCTGCCTGTGTTCTTATTCCAGGAAAAAAAATGCTCTATGCCATCTCTTTTTCAGTTCTTTCACCTAGAAAAGCTCTTCCTGGAACACAGGGTGGAGACGTTTTTTCCTCAGGTGCTCAGGCTGGACTGGGACCACTCCACAGCTGAGGAATCGTTTCATTTTTCCAGAAGGAAGCAGAAAAAATATGGACTTCCATTTTACGAATGGCTGGAGAGAAACTTGGAAGAAATCTTGCAGCTCATTTATATCCATATATAACTTGTTTATAATAGATATATTTATATAACCGATCTTTCCCCTCACCGGCATGCGTCGTGGTCGTTTCCTCTCCAGGTCCTTGTTTTCCTCTTTGTCTCTGTATGCCTCAGTCCTTGCTGTGTGTTTGGCACTCTGTCTTTTGCTCCATCCTCCTCCGTGCCTCACTCGTGTTCCTGTTTTATTCTCTATACCTCAGGGAGAATCCATTGCAATGACCTCTGCAAACTTTTATCCCAAACTGCAACCGGCTGGGCAAATGGCAATGAAAACTTTCCCAAGGCAGGCAAGTTTAATATCTTCTAAACATTTCCCGGACACTT
>PYHW01010093.1:25119-46921 GCA_013186435.1 Turdus rufiventris
TTTTAGGTATTCTCAGACTCTAGTATTATGTTCTGCAACTGATGAGAGGCTATCTTTTGTTCAAGGGTTGCTGAGCTGTTCTGATTTTGCTCTGTACAAAGGCAAAAAAAAGTGTTGTTTTATTTTTTCAATTAACTGATTTAGAAATGCAATTTTAAACTACTAGTTCTGATTCTAAAATATTTAGTATTATGAGGAAGTGAAAGTGATCTCCACAGAGCTGAAAAATATTATACAGTATTGGCTTAACAAACACTCTCCAAAAAAATTACATTATTAATTAATTAGTGTTTACCCTTTGGCGTCTGTCTTTTCACCACTGCTGTCCTTGGCTTTATCCTCCTCCTTAACATCTGAAAAATCACAAGATTGTAAATATACCAAAAGATGCAAGAAAGCCTTAAAATACTTAAGAAGCAAAGAGCATGACCAAGTTGGTTCTTTTTGTATGTATTTCTAGCCAGAGGAAACTGGCTTTTAAAAGAAGTCACTAGTTACATATTAAAGTACAGTGTTAAATGCATCCATCCAAAGGAGAGTCTGGGCACAATGCCAAGTGATTCAGAATGCCTGAAGGCAAGGTCTCTCTTGACAGGCCATAACGATGGCATGCAGTAATGAGACCTGGAGTTGCCCTGAGCTCAAGTTCTTAGAAAAATTAGTCCTTGGAATTACACTGTCCCCAGAACCCTGTCTGGTTTCTGTTTCAGAGAAAACTAGTTGGCTCACCCCACAAAAGCAAGGAGGAACAAATGTTTTGCCCAACATATATTTTTTTCATCTGTATTTTCATTAAGTCATACAAATCCACAGCTCTAAGACTTTAAACTTGTGGGGAAGAAACAATAACCCTTGCCTGAAAACATCGTATTAGTCTGAACAGCTGTATCTTGAAACTGATAAGTTTAAAATAGATGATTTAAAAATTATGGAAAAGAATATATCATCTCAACAGCTAATTAACTTAACAAATAAAATATATGTCTCCTGGACTGACATTTGCAGTTCTAAAATATAGAATGAAATCACACCACAGTCTTACCTGCTTTTTTATCTTCAGTCTCTTTTTTGTCTTCTTCTATTCTGGCTTTCTTTGCTCCTTTCTTATGATCTGCAACATTTCGTCGTCCACCTTCCCCTTCATCTTCAGAATCTGAAAATTCTTCATCACAGGCTATGCGCTTATCAGATGCTCGAACTAGGATTCAGAGTTATGATATTAATTAGCCAAAAAGTCCAACAAAAACAGGCCTACTAAAAAAGAACTATCAATTTAAGAATGAGTAGCAATATATTATAATAATTTAATACTGATTAAATAAATTACAGTTATAACCACTTGTTTTTCAAGATACTCTGGGACTCACAGAATAACTTCTAAAAAATAGCTTTGCAGAAACACAGGGGATGAATGGGAATATTTTAACCATGTATCAAATAAATTTCAAACACTGAAAACTAAATCCCAGGAGAAAAAAAAGAATGATTTTAACAGTTCAGAAAATGGACAGTGCACTAATAAGAGGTTATAGAATCATGCTTATCACCATCAAAATAGACTAAATGTAGCAGGAAAATCTTGGTTATAACTCAAGAACAACTCAAAGTTCATAGAAGGGTCATGACACAAATATGGAAAATCTCTGTCTCACAAAAAAGCAAATAAAAGGCTTTTTTTCCCCCTTAAACACTGTATCTCATGTTAGCTCAAAGGGAAACACAGTTTCTGTCTTTTGTTAGTCACAAAAAAGTAAAGTACTGTTTCTTTAGTTAAAATTCATTAAGTCTTCTGAAGTATCCACTATTAATTTGAAACAGCCAAGCCGTTCCATTAGATGCAAAAACACAGGGTTCTTCCAGCACTTCATTAGTCCATTTAAGAAGTTCAAATGTGTACATGAATGCCACCTTAAAAACATCAAAAGTGTCAGACAAGAGCCAAAATCTTTTATTCAGGAAACAAACATGCCAGTCTTCCAATACTGCACCCTACTACAACCTAGGTTCTGAGCAATTAAATCCAGAACAACTATGAACATGTTCTATCATGAAAAGATATTTCTTACTAGAAATGCGTTTGTCTGGATCTTCTCCATCCTCATCTCCACTGTCTTCATGAACAGCATCTTCAGGAATGGCTTGCATCTGTACACCAGGTGCATGAGGTAACATGCGCAAGTTCTCAAATAAGCGTTGCCTGCAAGTAACAGACAAGAATAGTTACTATTACACAGAAGTTGCATTTCCTTGGATTTCTATGAAGTTCTGAACTCTGCATTCAAAGTTAACCTGGCTTTGCTTTACAGTCAGTTTCATTTCTCAATTAAAAAAAAAATCAGCATGCCAAGTTCAGGAAGTATTCCATCATTCCCAATGAGATCATTAGTATCCACAGTGTATTGAATATAATTTTCTTTGTACTTTACAAATACTTATTTCAATCAACTTCAATTGTTAATTCCCCACAGGGTCAGCACAAGTACTGCCCATGTGGGCTAAACTGGTGTCAGTACTACTCTGTTTATAATAAGCCAGAGTATTAAGTTGGGTAATATACTATTCTCTAGTTTCTTAGAAAGGAAGTCAGGCCCTTAAAAGCATGAAGACTTCCCAATTATAAGCAGCAATGACAAAATTAATTCATTTGGATACACTTCCTTATTGGCTGTTTCAGGAGAACGGAGACAAGTTCTGTCCTGTCTAAGCAACCTGATGTGATAGATGGTACACTCCAAAGCATCATGTGCAAGAAAAAAAAAAAGGATTCTTTTGGAACTCAAAACTATCATTCCCAAGTAGAAAGGCAGGCTTGGCAAGCATCAAATATCAGAATTTGAAACAATTATCTTAGCATCCTTCTGCACAATTTGAAGGGTTAAAGGGCAACTGGTGCTTTTTTGGAATCTTTAGAGACTCTGCCTCTGTTTAAATCACTTGACCTGGCAAAGTAGTTTTGCCATGCATGGGAACTCCCTAAAGCCAGGTGTCTGTGAAAGCACACAATGAACTGAAGGATTCTCCAAAATGACGGGTCATTGGTCTTGCGGGTGCTAGTATAAGAATCTGTGCTTTCTATTGACAGAGAGCAATCTGCCTGGGATTGCAGCAGCAAGTTTTGCAGCCTACTTGTACAACAAAAGTTCAACAATATATAACATATAGCAAGCAACCTAGCAGATCACCAGCTGGAGAACTACATTACTGCTGATAAATTTTGTACAATTACATTAACAAAAAATAAGTAGGCTTTTTCTCCCATCACACATTATAAACTCCTTTCATTTGATTGTGATTGATATAGTTGTGCTATGAACATCCATCACAGTCTATATACTAATCACATAAAAATTAGTATTTTAACTGCTTTGGTGAATTTTGCAATTTGAGAGTTTTAAAGATTGTAATAGTATTGGAAAACTTAAACATGCAATTATTTAGGTATTCTTAGTAACCAAAAGAATTTGTACCATTAACAGCCTGTTAGAATTCAGGGCAGGAGTGGAAGTTTATTCTTTTAAACTCAGAGCAAGGACAAACCATGGTAAGCCAAGAGTACTTCTGGCTAACCAGTTGCCTGCTACCAGTTCAGCACAGAACTGATTCTGAACAGTAAGTATGCACTACTTCACTCCTGAAGCAAAATATTTGTTTCTAATGAAAATGGCAAGATGCGAGAAGGAATGAAATAAGTATCAAAAGTGGCACAGCCTAAAAACACACAACCACCATAGCTTGTCAACGAGCACTGCTCGAACCTTGTGGATTTTTCAAATCACAGCTACTCAATTGCCTGCACACATATCACTGTCTTTGCAGAGCTCTGGATGTTTGAGCTCACATATGACTTTCTATTTTTGCACCTGACAGCCACAAAGAATAATATTCTCAGTCCATGTTGAGACATGGAGCTGAGAATTAGAAATCCTAGTCGCCATAGCACACCAGCTTATTTTCTGGCAGGATAAACTTTCTACAAAATTAGAATGGGGATCCAAGTAAAACAGTCATCTTTTCAGATGCTGGAAAAAGGAAAAATCCAAGCTGGGTCATAAATTGTCATATTTATAGTCATAAGACTTCATAAGCATGCATTCTGTTGGAGGAAGAGACTTCCAAAAAACCCATGACAGAAATTACAAATGTCAAATCTATTCTAGTACTTATTTTTAGTGAACAGAGAAAGGTATACAGTTTTCAAAACTGCCTAACAATTGAACCTCTGGAGAAACATGATCCACATGACCAACTTGATAGATAAGGTAATCACTACTTACTTGATCTTCTCCATATATTCTGGTGTATTCTGATTAGTCATATTTGAAGGACTAATATGAAGCTTGAAGTCTGGTCCAAAATACTCAAAGTAGTCATTGTATGGCAACTCTATAAACCAAAGACCAAGACAACTTTGTTACCGAAAAAAAGATTTTAAACATTTTAAATACAACAGTAGATTTGACAGGATTTTACTTAGAGAACCATCAAACATGAAGCATTCAAAAAACCAATACTTATTATCTGGACTCCTCAGTGAATTTCCTCTAAATTATTCAATAAATGAACTTAAATTTGCTGGCAAAGTACAAAGAGAAAGATTTACTGCAATTACACACTGAAGAACTCAGTAACAAATTTGAGAAATAATTTAAAAATATAGTTCTGCAGGAAAGGGAAGATCAACTGATGATTTCTTGTAGGGACTTTCAAAGTCAATCCAGTTTACAAGATTTAAGTGAGCCATTCAAAATATTCCTTCAGGACAAGTTTTAATACTTATTACTAGGCTGAAGATCACATCAATACCCTTGCTGGACACTGGTTCAGTTGTGCTGACTGGTTCAGTCTGTTTCCCTCCTTACCCCACTTTTTGCATTTTCACAGAAAATGGTATCCCTGACTAGAACACTAAACCACCAAAATGAAGCTGATGAAGAATACATAGACAGGACAACAGCTATTTTACATTGTTGTATTTTGCAGTATTTTATATTGAATAGGACTGTATCTTTCCAGATAAAGTAAGAGAAATATATTAAAAAAAATCCACAGAACCTTTAAGAAATAAGACACTGAAATTAATTTTTAATTGTGCCCATTGTCCTTCTTCCTTTATGATTATTACAGGATACCCAGTCTTGGTTAGGTGGATAGAAAGCAGACAAGAAGATTAAGTTGCTACTAAGTTACTATTGCAACATTTAGAAATGCACTGTTATTTCTTAGAACAGGCTGAAGATGACAGGGACTCAAAAAGTAGAGAGAAATGTTAAAAAAAAAATCTAAAAAACTTCCTATATATGTATAATCATACATACATATATATATATACATATATATATATACACACACACGTATATATGTATATATGTATATATGTAATCCATTGGAAGCGAGACGGTAATAGGAAAAAAAAGTCCCAAGATACTGCTATTGTGTTTTCAAAAGCTTTGGTTGACAAAGGATATATTTTTACATGAAAAATGGAAAATACATATCTTGAAAGGCACATTCCAAATAGTTTTTTCTCACTGACACCAGCATTCTGCTGAAGTCAGATGGAAACACTGAATCCACCAAGAGATACATGAATAGCAAAAGGTTATCAGGAAAAGCTGCAGTTCAACATGCAAACTGCCAGTGACTCATTTGCAACAAATCAGTCCAAACAATTTTAAATAAATGGCATTCCAAAAGTATATCCAGGAGCATATTTGGCCAGTAGTAAAAGGAGTCCATGATCTTTAGGGATTTTCAGAGAAATTACTTCAGCATTCAACTATTCAAAGCAATCTACTATTGTTTTTTTTTGTTTTAAATTTTAAGATAGCTTGTATAGCCAAAATTGAGTGAAAGGAAGAGTGGAAGTCAATATACTTTTACAGCTACTTTTGTCAGATAAAATGAAGACACAGTATTTTTGCTATGTAAAGTGGACATTTGCACAGTCAATAACTTTTATGTACACCATGTCCATGTTGTACAACTTACAGGTTGACACCGGTGGAATCAAAATGCAGTATACATTCTTTCATAATGATGATATTCCTATTAGAAATAGTTATAAGTAAGCTTCTATAGGTTTTACATTTTGAATTTTCAAAACGTGATTTAAAGCTTTTGTGAAGGTATAAGAAGAGCTATAAATACTTGCATCTATTTAGTGCATAAAATACTGAAAATTTATTGGCTAAATCCTAGCAGTAATTTTCTACCTAGTTTATTCTAAACTGATGCATTACAGCTAGCTGTACAAATATCTGCTTACTCAAAATCTCCCACGATTATTTCTTAATAAAATATTAATTTGAATATCAATATTTACCATTAGGAATTTCACAATCTAAGGCAACAGCAGTTTCATATGTCCAGCATCGAGCAACATTACGAATTGTGTAGCCTCCTCCTCCTAACATCAGCAACGGCAAGTTGAAAGTCTTGACAACTTCCACACATTTAGCATGACCTGTAAAACAAAAAGAGTTGACAATACATGCAAGGTATCTATTAAGTAGAAAAATACATAACAAACTATTTAATCAGACATATGCAGTCACATTTAACAAGTAAGAACTGAATTGATTCAAACGGAACTGTCTCCCCCTAGAGCTAAGCACAACTTCACAAGAAGTCAAGACAAGACCGACAGATTAGAAAGGTACAAAACACAATGAACATCATCCACCCCAGTCTTCAGAGACTTTGCATGATGGTCTATTGCTGTTGTTCTGAAATGATCTTAGTGTTTTGTCTTTTCATAAATGGTGTCATACACAGTGACAAATTTCTCAGTCAAATACAATGGGGGAAGAAGGGAAAACAAAATCAGTACTTGGTCCTTTCTACTTCTAAACTTGAACCTGTATTAGAGGTTGCTAAGTCTTGCTTACAGAATGAACTGGTGCCAAGACAGTACACACTCCAGGGAGATACAGCATACTGAAAGGCATCTGCAGAAGGCAGCAGCTCTCTTGGTTTCCAAGATATGTAAGATGGAAAAAAATCTGAGCTGTATGGGCAACTGAAGTAGTTTTGCCACCTGGTGCAAATCAAGAAAAGAACCCTGAAACACTGGAGACCCAACAGATACTATACTGCATTTTGTTGCCAAAAAAACTCTAATTGTCACATTAAAAAAATAAAACGACAAAACCAAGAAAACCCATGAATTCAACAGGATGGATTGAAGGCTTAGCAAAAGTTTACTATACATTTAATAACTTATCCTTTAAATTAATAATAATAAAATAATCACAATAATAACAACTGTAACAGTTATGCTACTTGCTAAATTAACATCCCAACTTAGAGAATCACAATTGTAGGTTGCAGCTTAAGTAATACTAAAAGAAATTAATTCTATGATAATTAATTAAAATGATTGCTAACATATGGCTCAGTATAACAAACATGACTATAAATTTAACAATGTACTGAGTATCCTCATTCCAGTAATACCTATTTTACACCCAACAAGGTGTTTGATGTTTAGCATCTGTAGTCTACTCAGTTGACTACTAACTAGTTGTATTTGACCATCATTGTAAGTGTTGCAGACACTTGTTGTTCTGTCATTTCAGGACTCTGATTTAAAGCTACAGAAACCCTGTACATAGAAGAAAGGGAATCACTTGAGCAGCTAGGAAGCATATGGAAAACCAAGCTTCTTAACTTTTTTAGATGGACAGAAAGAAAGAGGACACTTCTGGGTTTCTTTTGGCCATCCCTGTATAGCAAAGAAAGAGGTGATTAATCATAGTAATGAACAAAATCTTTGTGACTCCAGTCCTCATCATGCAAGTGTCTTGAAAAACAGTATGAAGGGTAGAGGTTTTTAACAACTAAAAAGTTAGAGACAACAAACAGACACTTTTCTGTTTACCTTTAACAGTAAGATTAAAGCATCCCAGCCTGTCCCCAGACAGTGAATCTGCTCCACACTGCAATACCACAGCACTGGGCTGGTACATCTCCATTACTTTAGATATAATCTATAATCAATATAAAACAGTGAGTCATTAATTGACATAATGAAAATATAAAACTAGTAGTTTTCAGAGAGCTTAAAAACCAAAAACAAAGCACTCACTGGTTTGAATATCTGTCCATAGGATTCATCATCTATACCATCCCTCATTGGAAAGTTGACAGCATAGTATTTGCCTTTTCCAGCACCAATGTCCTACAAGCAAAGATGACAAATGCTTTAATACAAACACAGGAGCATACAGAATAGAATAATGAAAAAAAATCTACACAAGTCTGCTGAAGTATCCTGTACCATTATCTGTACATATCTGTGAGGGAGAAGAGGCAGAGTTTACTTGAATCCAATTCTCCCATAAAATCATCTCAGAGTGTAGGAATTGGACACCAAGATTAACATAGCAAAAAGTACACTCAATTTTTTAATTCAAAGATTTAAGACAAAAAGACAAATCATAACCAATCAGTTTAGTCTGGTAATAATAGCAAACCAAACAAAAGTAGGAAAACCAAGAGCAAGGTGATATGCATGTTTTCAGTATTGCATAGAAGATTTGGACTTGAAGAGGTTTTTAAAACCACATTATTGGCCTAAACACAGGATCAGGAAATAGCTGCAGCAAAAGGGAGAGAAGAAAAATCCAAGAGATGCCACTTCTAGGTGCTCTTGAAGAAACTGAGACTTCTTAAATGAACAAAAAAACCAAACAAACATGCAAATTATTCTCATTTCCATCAGGTGTCAAGACAGGAACTATAATAGTCTATCTAATCAGCTTTCCTAGACAGCCTACGTATTAAGAGAAAAGGTTTATTGCAAAACAAACAAACAAGCAAAAAATATATATCAAGTGAATACACCCTGAATCCAACCCCTTCAATTTTGATGATCACCTTAAAAGCTAAAGATCTCTGCTTCCTCTCCTTGTCTTGCTTTACAGTTTTTTTAAAAAAAAATCATTAAATTGATCTTATCCTAAAACATGGCAAAGTCAAACGTTCACACAATTTCCACCTAAACAGAGTAATTGTTTGAGCTATTCAATGGACCTTTATGGTAACTGGTGCTTGCATTAGTTTAATACCTAAAGAAAGAATTTGGCATTCTGGTAGCCTCCCATTCACCAACAGATCAGAGAACCGGGCCACTGTGGAGAGCTATGGATCTATTTGTGTGTATAAATGTCAAAACTTGTGTTATCGTGTAAGATATGCAGAAGGTCAAATAACTTACTGAGGACACTGGAAGTTTAGACTGAACAATACATTCAGTAGAAAATGGATGAATGCTGCTCAAGTAGAAAAGCTCTAATTCATCTACACTGATGGAGCTGCAATGACAATATCATCATTTGACACATGATTTGTTCCTGCATTGAATAAATGTAACCTGATCAACTAACTAAAGAATTATAGAAACAAGCTGTAATACAGCCCATCAAAAAAGACCCCAAAGAGATTTGGCTGGTAAAGGTGATGCAAATAATCATCAAAGGCGGATCAAGTTAGGCAGAAGGAAGCAACACAAAATGGCCTCCAGAAGGAACACTGACTTTTCAGAGAATTAGTTCTCCCTTCAATTCAATTAGCTTTGTAATCTCTGGAGATAGGAAAAATCTCTATGGGGATGCAATAATTGCAATAAAGCCTGCTAAAGCTTGCATGCAGACAATGCTCATTTCAAAATCCTAACTAGCACCTCAGAAGAAAAGTTACCATGCCTGAGATACTGTTTTTCACTGATGCTGCTAAAAAAAATAAATCCTAAAATCTGCAAAATAGTCTTTTATTTCAACTATGCTATCTTTTAATTCATTATTCTGGGTGTGGTGAGGTGAAGAGTCCACAAACTTCTCTGTCAACGGGAAGTGCTGCTTCTAAAAAGCCAAGATATCTAACCCTTAAAAAAAAAATTATAGTCAAATTCAGCAACAACAGCTTGTCATGATAAACATCCTGGTCTGAGCTGCTTTTAGTTTGAAGCACCACTGCCACCTTGTGGCCAGTCAACTTAAACCACACAAATAAAAAACTAATCTGATTTCTTCCTAAATCAGTTTAGAACAGTTTAACAGAATCTAACAACCATAATAACATTCAGCTGCAACAACCACACTGAATTGAATGCTTTGCAACCCACTGCTCAACTTTCACTTACTCCTGTGCCTTCTGGTTATCACCAACAGGCTGCCAAACACACTTTTCAGGAGTATTAGTTGAAACGTGAATATTGTATCTCATGAATCAGTTTAAATGTATAAGGAAAACAGTGAATTATTTCCCAGCACAGCATTTTTGTAGGCCAACTTGTTAGAAGTGTTTACAATTTTTTTAAGTTTCTAACTGTATGCACAAACTAATGTACAAAGTTGCTAACACCAGAGGAATGACATATCCTGGGAGCTTCTCTGATAGAAGAGAAGTTTGAAGTTGGAATATATTAATCCCAATACTTGTAATACTCTTTCAAGCTGTGAAGTGGAACAAATTCCTGTTCTAACAGACAAGAGTCTAACATGAGCAATGACTAACTTAAAATTAATATGAAGGGCCAGGAAAATTGGTTTTCATTCTCAGCTTTGCCAGAGATGCTGCAACAGCTTTAATGACAATTTTTCCTGGCCAAATGCTCCCTCCCTCAGGCTAGCCATAATGCTCAGTACATAATTCTGTATGGGGAATGCTGAAGTTCTTAGGCAGTGAGCATCATGAGAACTCAAAACACACTTCATGACATAAGAAAAATTCCAAAAATGAGTCAATTGTATTACTAGGCAAACAGAACACAGCAAATTCAAACTTTAACTTAAGCTTTGTGACTGTTAAAGGGTGAACTGCAAACCTGTACTTTTCACTGTAACTGCAGAACTGAAAGGTACAGATAATCATAAATATACCATACTGTCTTCTTAGAGACATCTCCAAAATCTGTGTGAATTAAACGAATTTGAAGAAAGATTTCAGCCTATTTATCCAGAAGTGAAGGTGTTAATTTCATGTTGAAGTAAATATTTTAGTTCCCTACTATCCTGTGTTATTTCTCCTAAGATTCCTCAACAAATCTATGACTCTAGGCTAAAATTTTTTTCTGAAAACTTGCTGTTGTATACCATTATTGTAGCTAAGTGCAAAAAAAGTATCTACAAGGAAGATAGTAAGAGATAATTTATCACCTAATGGAATTTCATGTTTAAGCTTACCCTAAGGTCCCCCGTGCCTGGAAAATATTCACCATACTTATGGAATGATACTGTCATGACACGATCTGTGGTATAAAATGCTTCTTCAACACCATCACCATGATGGATGTCAATATCAATATACAACACTCTTTGGTGATACCTAGGAAGAACATATAAGAAATCATCATCTGTTGTATTCATAATATACTAAGAGCAAACAACCAAAATGCCAACAAACTCCCCCTGCAAACAGACACCAAAATCCAGTGTTATAATCCCTGTGATGATTTTGGTTGATGTGAGCATAAGCTCTCAGAATTCAGTACAGTTTGAATAACATTAATATGTTTATCTTCATCAAAATAAGGAATTTGTTTAGTATTTACCCCAAACTGTCTTACTCTGTAGAAGCTATACTTCATGCTTCTGCTGACATCACTTTGTTGTTCACATCTGCTGAATTCACCCTTTTCATTAACCCCAAGGACCTTCTTTCTGCCTTCTCAGTAATTCCCAACACAGTCTGTGTTCCATAAGCTCACAAAAAACAAATACTTATTTTCCATTGATACTTCTTCCACCTCTCCAGCTTGTAAAGAAAGGCACATACTTACTTTAAAGTGTATTGCACTTTATATTTGCATAAATTTATTACACTACTGTTTATTATTTTCTTAAATACTGCAAATTTCAGGACAGTTTGAGATAGACAAAGAAACCATTGATTTACTTGAAGGCTTAGAGCACCAGAAACAGCAAGTATCCCTTAAATTTTATATTTTTCAGTGAAGAACAGTCTGTCATCAGAAGATGCATTTTCATCATGCTTTGCACAGTACTGAGAGTGTAAGCACCCATAATTTCCAGGACGGTTTTCCACTGTTACACTATCCATAACTATTCACAAGATTCCTTCCATCACATGCACATTAAGCTAAGAAATTCAAGACTGGACCACAGAAAATCATATTTCATAGACTGCAGAAACAGCTCCTGATTATATGCTGCACATTAAAATGAATGTCTTAATGTGTTAGCATTAACTATTCTTAGTGTCTTTAGAAATATTTTCCATCTCTAGATTTCCAGATTAGAGATACTTCCCTCATTCAAAATCAGCTGTCCCACTCACAAGAGTCAAATACCTAAAATAGTTTTTCTAATAGATGGGATTTATGTGTTATTAGTATGTATACAGTCCTCTGAAGAAGTAAAAGCAGCACTCACGACTTGAAATTTTAGTGAAGCATTGCTCTTTGAAGTCAATTATATGATCACTTTTTATTACTCCTCATTTCCTATTTTGCAGTCACAGCAGCACAACTGTTATTTAATTATTTATTAAAACCAGACACATTAATTCATGTGATAATCCAAAGAAGCTCAGTGCATGACATTCCCTGAATATTCCTGTTTGATTCAGTAACAAATCAAATGACAGGAAACAAGAAGACATATTGTGAAACCAAATGGGTGTAAGATTTCGAGTAGAAGGATCGCCCTAAGGGGTCAGGGCAGTGATCCATCTAGCCCACTATTCTGGCCCCATGTGTAGCAAAGGGAGACTACAGAAAGCAAGTAAGCCTGTCCACTTTCTGAAGTCTGCTACTCTAGTTCTTCCCCACCATCTAGAATTACAGCTTACGATGTTTTGCAGGGTGCATTGTTGTTTGGATCTATCTCCTATTAGTTACCATTTCAGTTTGCCTGTATTTTATTTTGAATATCTTGCTGAAGCCAAACCAGGCAGAGCTTGGAGCTTTAACTGAAATGGTAAAAGTTAAACATGGGCTACAAAAACTCACTCGAATAATAACTACAATCCATATATTCAAACATTTAAATACCTAAATGCAATATTTTCTATAATTTTAACTTGTGCCTATCACAAACTTACTTCAGTAACTCAAGGATGGCCAGCACAATATCATTGACATAACAGAAACCAGATGCCTCTGATTTCTTGGCATGGTGGAGTCCCCCAGCCCAATTGACAGCCATGTCTGTTTGTTGTCTGTTCAATTTTACTGCCCCAGCTGTAAAAGACACAACAAAGAATGAAAGCAAGTGGAGTCAGAAATTTCTGATTGCCTTTAAATTTGCTACATGAAATAATACTTTATTTTTAAAATAGGTTGATTTAGAACAGATTTCTTATCGATAGTGAGATACTTGAAACATCTCATATTTTAGTCTGTAACTGATGTGATTGTTTTAAAAATATTATTTATATAAAGCTCCCTTATATTTACTTCCTTTTTAATGCACAATCAAAATTTTAAGTTGCTGACGTCACATTAGTAAAGCTATAAAACAGTTGGCAAACAGCCTGTACTTACCAACAGAGCCTCCAGTTGACAGCTGACAAAACTCAAACAAGCCATCAAATACAGGACAATCTTCTCCAACGTTAACTGTATAAGAAATGTAGTATTTTTTAAAAATACCATTCCAACAGCATCGATATACACATGGATAACACAGATGCATAGTTCATTCAGCATTTTAATTACTTATCCCCCATTTCATTTGTTAGGGTAATTTAAACACTGAAAACAATGCAGAGTCCTAAGAGTATAACTCCAAAGTAATATTTTTTTCTTTTCTTTTTAAAATTACTTTTTGTTTCAATTGGAAGATTTGTCTCCTCATTTGAACAAGTCTGATCACTTTTAGATTTTTGAAGAAATACTGATTAACACAGGTCATGTTACAAAATGCACAATTACTTAGAAAAATAATTTGCTGACAATAAGGTATCATAACGAGGTTACAATACTGCCTTTAAAATTGATATAATAGCTGTCAAACTGTATTCCTAACAGTACTTTGAGTTTATTCCTATAATTAACAGAATAAATTAATAAAGAATGGGTAAACAGTGAATGATAAACAGTTTTTACTATCTCCCTACAAGTGGAACGAGCGAGTTCTTTTCTGGACTTAAACACATTTTCACACATTGATTTTTACTTCTCTAATATTCTAAAAGCCATTTGTTTAAGCAACATTACAAGGCACTTCCACAAACAGTTCACAATCTGCACATCAAGACTTAGTATTAGCAGCAGTATTTCACATCTAGAATACATCCTGTGAAAGGAGGGGCAACAATCCTTACATACTCTTAAAAAACATTTTTGTAAAGATGACTGCTTTTAATGGAAAAGTGCAGCTAAAGGCAGGCACATGGTACTTACTCGTTATAGTATTTCTCTAACCTCTGTACTGGTGAATACTAAGCTTCAAACAACACTAACCATAAAAGCACGTGCACAGTCTTAGCTTGGCACTTAGTTGGCACTTACATCTCTGCATTTGCTTGCTGTACTCAGACATATTGTCAGGCCTTATTGATCGGAGAAATTTGATGTATTCATCACTATGGTACTTGGTCATTTCCTCAGCAGTTGCTTTGTGGGGTCGCTGATAACAAGAACAATTTAAAGAAATACATCAGAATGCTCTACAAAATCAGCTTACAGTGTGCTAAAACAAGCAACTTGAAAGAAATCCCACCTACTTTGAAGGGAAAATAGTGAAAGGAAAATGATAGCAGTGGTGTTTCACATATAAAGCAAGGGCTACTCTGTTGTGATGTACAACTGCATTAAATACTGCTTCACTTTTAAGTAAAAGAGCTCTGAATACACTATTTAAGTATTCTCTATTTTCACTTCCAAGTATTGTCATACAAATAAGTGGATGTGAAGCCCTTTAAAAATAACTTAAAATGCTTCAGTGGACATCATATTGCCTATACTTACATAAATTTCCATTTTTCTGTACAAGCCATAGTTTAGCAGCAAGTTGTGAGTCATTCGGATCCTATGAGGCTTCATTGGGTGTCCTTGTCCATAGTAATAGTTTCCAATATCGCCTGCCAATAATACACAAAAGAATAGCTATTCATATTACAAAACAAGTTTCATTGCCACTTAATCGTTCTCAGAAGGTAAGCAAACAGGTATGATTCCAGAAAACAAACCCCACAAAGGGAATACTGTCTACTTCAAAAAGAACACAAGGGAAACAAACTGTTGTATGTCAGAGCCAGAGGGAAAAAAAGAAGCCAAATCTAACACTTTGACTACAAGCAGACAGTAGTGAGAGAGCAAAGATAAATGTAAGACATGATTTCAAATCAAGAGTGAAGTTCTGTCCCAATAGTGGGTCAGAACTGAACAAGAAAATGGGAAACTGAAGTGGAATTAAGAGGGACACTACTGATGACATTGCCACACAATATCACAAAAGAGGCTGTAGTAAAAACCTACCATTTTGCATGAGCTGGTTTTATATCATCCTCAGCCTGTCCTTAACTACTAACTCTGTTACACCTAGACGTTAGGTCCAAATCCATTGTGGCAACCACATGCACAAACAGGCCTCAGACACCTGCTGCTGGAGATCTACAGTACTTTAACAAAAACCTTATAATCCAAATCAACCTGTCATACTGGAGACCAACTAGGCACACAATTAAGATAACAAATTTGACACTCATTTCCAAGAAAGGAATAGCTGCTATCATGGGCTAGTAGTAAGTTCTCTTCTCAGCTCAGGTATTGTTAAAACACACACAACCCCCTTTTGAGCACTGACATTCTCAATACATGAACCATTTTAAACAGAACTGTCTCTGGAAACATAAACAAGCCTGTAAATTATGTCCAGTTGTCAATGGCTTTCAGCTGGAGATTTCTAAAACACCTCTTCACGATAGCACCTCTTTTTGACCCAATTTCCCGATAGGATTACTGAACTTTACCTTCTTGAACTTTTTACTTTTCTTTCACATCCTTCAACATGCTCTGCCTTGTCCACTGGGAACAAAAGAAACACTATTTTCACAATGTCATATTATTTTGTAAATTTTATCAGTCAGAGGTAAGAAGCAGCACCACTACAAAACAGCTTTAGTTTCACCTCTTCAACATGAGCTTCATGGAGGAAGGGTAAATCTCAACTTGCTGTAGCATCACCAACTACCAAGAAAAACAAGTATTACAGTAAGATTAAAAGTTTCAAAGCATTCTAAAATCCTACAAGCTTTCAGTTTTTAAAGAGATAAGGAGAGTAAGGACACTTAAGAAAGCAGACATAACCTAATGTAACATAAGAAGATGATGTTTAGAAAACCTACCCTTCAATATCTAGCTCTTAGCCATCCCATAACAATAGAAGTAGAGTTTTAGAACAATAGAAACCAAGTTTTAATATTAAGTTAGGAACTTGGAAGAGTTTGGACCTTCTAACTTGGATACTTAAGTAGAAGAATAGTACTTTTTGTCAGTTACTTATTGCAAGCTTACAGGTTTGGTCACACGCAGGTCAAGAGCAAAAGTCTTCAGAGTATAAATAAACTCCTTCCTTCCAGCAAAAACATTTTCAAGCACTTTACAAAAGCGTATCTTATATATTTGATGTTTAGGGAAAAAATCTACCACAGATCTTTGAAACTAATGCCTAGAAGATGAAAACCAAGCATTTACTAGCACTACTTTATGTTTTGACGTAACTATTAATTCCCAGATTTTAAAAAATCTTCAAGCTAGTAAGAGCTTTAAATTTTGAGATATTAAAGAAAATAATGATTATAAATAATGTGATATTATTGAGGAAACTTCATTACAAATGCATTTGTGGCTTAAAAATGGGGGGTTTTAAGGAGGTCATTTCAATTTTAACTACTTCAGCTTTTATAAACATCAACGACCATTTTATTCAGAATGCTGATGGATGGGGAAACACACAATTAAGAATTGTTTTATATCTTATGTATGATGTAAGGTCTATTGTTTTTCCCATATGAAATAGAGAAAAAATACACTTGAAACACATCCTTCAATATACCACAAATAATTGACTAAACAAATTTTAGCTTATGCATATTCTATACACCATACACTGCAGGATACAGTTATATAAATAAATCAGGCACACTTTTGAGCCTTAGTTTAACATTTTTTACCACAAAAGAGAATTTTAAAAGAATTGGCACACTGGTAGATTTAATGGGAATTTATTTGTCAAATAGAAGATATTTGTGGTGAGTATCTGGGAGAATAATACACTTTAGCAACAGGCAATACAATACCATTCCTATTTTGCAGGTCTTAGGATCACCAACAAAAAATGGTTTTGGCATTAGCCTCATAAGAAAAAACATCTTGAAGCATATGTACAAAAAGCCCATCAAGTTTCAAGGGATTCGTGATGCCTACTAGGCAGGGGTGAGAAAGGAAAAGAGGAAAGATCCTTCTTCATTAGCACCTTGATTTTCAACCACATCATAAAGGGGACCCATCCCAGAGACATCTTACTGTGATGAAGGTAAAGTTGTCAAAGTTTCCTTTCCTTTACCTAGTGAAGAAGGTGGTGCACTTCCTGGTATAAACACTCAATCCACTAATCCTGAAATTTATGTATGTCTTTTTCATATGGCACAGCCTTACCAGAGCACTTTGGGAAGAAAAGCAAGGTGTACCAAGAGCTAGTATGTGTAAGGATGGGACACCTCACTCACTGATGGAGCTAAAAAGCTCTGCACAAACCTCCACCAGACTGACTAAAATGTGTACATGAGGAATGGATACAGTGAGGCCAAGCTCACAAGATTATTACCATAGATAGCATGAGTACTTAACTTTATACTTACTAACATAAAGGTAAATTCTTAATAATATAGAAGTAAAAATCATACAGAGGACTCATGAGCACAGTTATCACTTACCAGTGTGGGAACACATGGAAAGCAAAAAAAGAAAAGTAACTGAATGAGGAAGAGGAGGGAAAAATGCAAAGTAGTATGCATAAAAAGTTTGCAAATCTATTAACCTTTCACAGCAAGGCTTCAAAAACTGAAATTTACTGTTTTATATCAGTAAAAATGCCAGCTAAATGGCTCCCATTGAAAAGTAGCAACATATAATCTATGAAAAGTTGAGTCCTTAATCAAAAAAGAGACAAACCAAGGGCCCATTTAATGCTATAGGAGTTTAGTGTCCCACACTGTTCACTGTGTGATACAGAAGACCTACCTGACAATTGTCACATACACTGTCAGGTTCTGGGTTCAAATATACATATACATATATATATATATACACACATACATACACGTACATACGTGTTCTCAATTCATGCAAGTTACTTGCCAAAATGATGAGAACTATTAAATAAAAATATACCCATGATTCCTTTGATGAGCATAAGTTTTAGACACCTACTTCTCTATCTGAGACCTTACAAGGCCTACAGAAAATATTCTAACACATAGAAAAATACAAGAGGCTGTATGCCTTAAAGGAGTTTTAATCCTGCCCAAAACCACACAACTAACAAAAGCTATGCCCCCAAAAAGTATTAGTTTCCCCAGTTACTATGACATACAGAAAAATAACACCAACAAATTTACCCATTACAAAGTAGTCTTAAGCGACTGAACAAAGAGACAAGAGAGGACATCTACACTTGTTTTTTAAAACTTTGTAACTTGCATTGTTACCTTACTGTATAACTTTTAACAGACAAACTGTTATGTACATGGACCACATCCCAGCTTATTTTAGGTATAGTTACCATGAAATAACGAGGTTTTTTGGAACAGCACTATGTGAAGAAACCTAATTGCTACAATGAAAACCACATGGAAAAAGCAAATCTTAAGAACAGCAGTTACACTGAATTGACTTCAGTGATACTAAGGGATGAACTTAAGTAAAGCTGAATGTAAAAGAAAAGATCAATGCCTGATGAGTCAAAAAAACCAGCTATTCAAACAGGCCTAAAATTACTGCACTAGTTTAAGAAGGATTGGGTATTTTGTTCTGGTTTTAAAATTAGGCAGACAGCAGAAGAGTAGCTAAGACATGACTTGAGCCCTGAGCAGAGGCTGCATGCCATCATCATGTTTGGAAGGCACTGCACAAAGTACTGATGAACTTCCAGAAAACACTTCAGTTTAAGTTCATTTTATCTGCAGAAGTAAGCTTTAACTAGAAGTACCACGCAAACAATGCCCAACTATAGCAACACACTGCCCTAGTGAAACAGGTTTAGTCTCGTCTTTATGGGTGGAACCAACCACACTCTGATGCAGATCTCCCGAATTTTTCATGAAGGTAGAGCCTTTTGAACACCCACACTAAACGATGCACAAGAACCAATCTAAACAATACTGCCAGTGCACTGGCATGGAATAAATACGTGAACTCACTGTAACCACACCAATTGCTGCACAGTTCTCTAGAACTGTGCTTGTCTGTGCAGGAGCACAGAGCTGGAAAGACCATCTGGGGCCTGTTCTCACTGCCGTGGGCAACCTTGGAAGAGTTAAACTACCTGAGCCACAACGTTGCAAAACCATGACAACAACCTGAAGAAAAATGGTAAGAGACTAAAATAAAAGCTATGATAGTCTTCCACAAGTAGCATGGTTCTGAGCAGTGTGAGGAGCACACTTCGCTAAACTAAGGCCATACCTGTATCAAGATTAGAAGAATTTGAAAAATATTATAAGATCACTTAATTTTAATTAGTTTTTCCCATAGTATGCTGGTTCAAGCAAAAATCCTGATCTGAGTATGATCACAAGCAATGAAGATTCTGCAAACTAGAAATGGTTGGCTTTCTATTACAAGCAAACTCAAGGTAATGAAATCAAGCTTTGTCTACTCAAAGTTTACTGCTTCCAAGTACAGTATGAAGGCTATTAAAACTATTTACTAAAAAACAAACAAAAAACCAACAAAAAAAACCCCAAAAAACAAAAAACCAAACCAAACCAAACCAAAACAATTAAAAACACCCCAAACAAACTTAACAGCAATACACTCCAAGAAAGTGACAGGTTAATTTAAAAAATCAGCCTTAAATGATAATCACACCAAGTCTCACAAAAAGCATGGGGAAGTTTATTGCACCTCAGAAGATAGTCACATATGGCTGTAGAACTTTTCAAGACATTTTAGTCTGCAACCTTCAAGAAAAGGAGTAAAAGTAGGTGTGGAGAGCCAATTATGACCCCAAAAAGGGGTAATTTACTTCAGACATGACATTCCTTTAGAGATATACCACTACCTCAGTATTTTTTTTTGGTTTGTTTTGGGTTATTTAAAGCTTCAAACACTCTCTTCACTGTGATTCAATGGCTTTGCTGGTACAACAGTTACAAATATTCAGAATTGCCAGATGAACCATACACTAATATCAGGATATGCATTTTAGGTATTAAGTCTAAAATTTCTTCTAATAACTCTATTTCCAAAAGGCATGTAAAATAACTGTTGGATTTAGCAATACAAATAAACGAGATATCAAAAATATTTCAAAACTGTTTCTGTCACATTTATTTTGAGGCACAACAGATACTATTTTCTCTACATTATTAACTACACTTTTCCTCCAACTGCTTTAAGTCGCCATTATCCTGCCACCTTCAATCTTGCTCCTCTTCCAGTTTCTCCCCTCTCTTCATAAGGATAGCTTTTTTGGCTGTTAAGAGATTCTAATGTACCAAAATCCAGTATCCAGTAACCACAGAAAAACAATATATCAGCATCTAGTAAACCACAGCTACCTAACTTTATCAAAGAGGAAAAAAAAAAAAAAAGCAAAAGAATAAAAAGGAAAACTGATTTTTAAAAAAGGTAAATATTTTCAGAAAGCTTCTGAACTATCACTACTGTCTTTCTTTCAACAAGGAGAAAAGTGATTCCTCTTCCTTAGGAAAAGTAAGATCTTAGCTTCACCAAAAGTATCCCTAACAGGGGCCTCCTTTCCCCTTTAGGCTGAACAAAGAACCAGTGCTAGCAACAAAGAGAAGGGGGCGGCAACCACCACTCTGCCTCCTTTAGTGTGGATTAAAAAAAAAAAAAAAAAGCCAAGACAGGCCCCACAAGATCTGCCATTTCCAAAGAATGGCAGGTTTGCTACAGCAACACACCCTTTCATATCTTGAGTGGGTTTAACCACTCATCTTCACTTCCAAAATGGTGAAAAGGCCAAAGCACCACGGATGAACATCCTCAACCTCTGTTTCCTGGCTACTACCAACTCCAGCTCCAGATGCAGCCGTACGAGGTTGTTACAATAGGAGGCAATTTAATCAAATCTCTTAATTAATCTGTCCATCGAGCTCACCGCCCAGTATAAAGAGGGCTAAATAAATTCAAGCTCAAGAAGAAACCTGAAAGTTCTTGCTGCTGGGGCCAGAGAAAACTGCAAACAAGTTGCTAACAAGATCTCAAGACAAGATGCCCCTGTGTCCCCACCACACAAGTGTGCAAGCTCAGAGGGCCTACATGCAACTCAAATTTCACGATTATTAAACACCCACGCACACAACTTTCCGCGCTTTGCGGGAAAGGAGGCTCGTGGGAGCCAGATCTCCGCTCTGATCCGTGTTCGGTCTGGGGAATAGGGGAGGAGGGGGCAGAGTCCCTCTGTCCCTCCGTACCCCAGACCTCGGTACGAAAGCCCGAGGCAGGGAAAGGCCTCAGCTCAACAATCACCAGGTGCCGGAGCTACACATGGCCTGGACTCTCTTTGCAGGGGAGGAGCCAGACACAGCAGCGACTCCAACGCCTCCGTGCTCAGCGGATGGAGGGGAGTGTCTCAACTTTTCTTCTTCT
>PYHW01010093.1:46971-153793 GCA_013186435.1 Turdus rufiventris
CCCGCGGGGCTCAGCAGAGCCGATGGCGGGAGCGGGGCGCGGCGGTGCAGGTGGAGGTGGAACAGCGGGCACCGCCGGCCGCCGTGGGGCCGGGCCGGAGGGGGGCTCGTCCCGCGGGGCAGGGGCGGCCGTGCCGGCGGGGGCCGGGGACACAGCCCGCCCCGGGCGGCCATTAGAGGGGCGCCCCCCCACTCCTGCACGCGCGCTCCCGCGCCGGCCCTGCTCACCGTCGTAATAGTAGCAGACTTTCTTCTTGCCGCCGCCCTGACTGTACGCCATAGGGCTGCCGCGCCGGGGCCGTGGGCAGGGAGCGGGAGGCCGAGGAGAGCGCGGAGCCGGCTCGGAGGGTGGGAAGGAGGGGGCGGGAGAGCGGGAACTCGCGACGCCGGGACCGCCAGCAGCGGGAACGGGCCGGACCCTCGGCAGCGGGAGGGGCAGCTAGCGGGACGCGCCCAATTCTCCGCCGACGGAGGGAGGAGAGGAAAAGAAGGAAGAGGAGAACATGCATGCGAGGGGACGTGGGCTCACGCCTGCTTCTCCGTACTAGCTTCTTTTATTTACACACACAAGTCAGCGAAGAAACTAGCAGGGTTTTCTCATTAGTGAATCCTTGGAAAAGACTCTTTTCTGTCTCACCCCCATGGCGCGCAGTGGTACGATCCGCCGCGGACGTCGGGGCTTTATGCCCGCCCCCCAGCGGAGCCGTTTAGCGCATGCGTGCAGTGGGCGCCCCGTCTCCCACGGCGGCAGCGGCGGGAGCGGGAATGAGGAGTCCCGGCGCTCGGGGCCGCAGCGGGCCCGGGCCCTGCTCGGCGCCAGGGCCGCGGCGAAGCCCCTCAGCCACCCCCAGCACCGGCCCGGGCCGCGGCTGTCTCGTCCCCAACCGCGCAGCGCTTTCCGCCACGTTGGGGCCCGAACCTCGTCCTCTACGGGGCAGCTGCAGCTGCTTCGGTCGGCTGGGACGTCGCGTCTTGTCCCCTCCCGAAGTGAAAGAGTCTGCTCTTTTCCACAACAAAGCCAGTTTCTGTTTTGTTTGGTTTTTGTTTTTTGAGTGCTTCTGTCAGTCAGTACTCTGCCCTAGTGGTAATTGTTGCACCTCAGTATCCCTGTTGTGGAGGAAGTTCAAAAGCATGCTTCACAGTAACACATAACAAATTCCCCAAAAAATCCAGGCATGCCACACAAGAAGCATTAAACATCTGACTCATTTCTCTTCGAGATCTATAGTTTTCTCTCCTTGCCGCAGCTCAGGTACAGACTCAGAAAGGAGAAACATGATCACATTCATACTTAGCCAGCTTGCTTGTATTTGCATTTATCCAGGGATTCACAATGTGATACGTGAGTCTGGGGATACACATCATTTACACTAAAGTTTACTGTTTCTTCATCTGACAGGCCTGTATTTAGGAACTTCCATTCATCCACTTGTTTGTCTCTCAGGGTTTGTTGATTTACGGGAGTTTCTAAAAGTACCTAAAACCCATATTATTTTCCCCTCGTGTGCTTCTCTATTTGATGGTAACAAGGCATTTGTATAACCTATGTCACACAACAAAACCAACACTTGCCCAAACATGGGATTGATCTTTGTTCCCAGGATTAGGTTGCTTTCACTCCTAGAGGTACCTCAGAGGAGTTTGGGTCCTTGTAGCAGATTTAAAAAAAAAAAAAAATATATATATATCTATATAGTTAGAGACAGACAACTGTAAAAATAATTTTGTTAAACAGCTATATGCACAAACACCCTGAGGATAACCCTAGGACATCCTGGATTCCCCCCCAACCCTTCACCTTTTAACTTCATTATGATGTAGTCAGGTGGCATAGTGTTTTTAAACAGCATTTTTCATATTCAATTTGGAATTTTCTCTTTTTTGTGTATTATTTCTCTCTTGGAAATAACATGCAAAATTGATTTCTACACCTTATAGTACAGTGAATGTTTGCTTCGTGGTGCAAAGTGCAGCAAAATATCTGCATAATGCAATAAGAGACACAATATTATCTACTTAGCAATAAATTCCTTTTTATCTCAAGCCTGCTTAGCACTGAAGAGACCTAGATAGGACTCTAGAAGCTCCAGACACTATTTTGTGTTAGCTAATCACTTTATTATATGCTTCTTTGACCACTGAAATTCAATGTGTTTATGAAGTTACTCAACATTTTGTAATTACCTGATAAATATGTCTTCAAAAGAGTACAACAATACATCAGTTGGCTCAATTTCAGGAATACTTTTATTGCACCACATAGAGAATTCAATTAAAGCAGTGATGCATTGTCAAAGTTCTTGTTAGTGACTTCATGTGAAGAAAAATGTTGATATTTTCAATTAACATCAAATGGATACTCAACCTTATATAGGAATAGCTTATTTTGGTTTAAATGGGCTAAATCAAGAGAAGCTATATTGCTTTCAGGGCAAAAATGACTATTCATGTTCTTCTAACATCTGAATTCAGAAAAGTGCAGCTCTCTTTTAGAGAAGCTCCTTTAATACTAGCTCATACCTGACTTGAGCAAGCATCAATAAGCATACAAAGTTATCCTTTAGTCAAAGTAGTAAGAACTCAGTCACTGAATTCACAGTAACTCAGTATGACAGCAAGGACACTATTACATTTAAAGGTCAGTAAAGCTTAAATATCAAGTTTCACGGGTTGTGTATACGAGGGTGATTTCCTTGACCAGTCTCCCTTCTAGAAGTGCAAGTTCTGCAGATGTCTTCAAAGCTGCTTGTAAAAGGAACAGCACAGCAGCTATGCTACACAAAAGCTAAGGATATAGAAGAAACTGGAGCATCACTTCCCAGGATAAGCAGGCATGAGCACCAATCAGTTAAGGCCCTGATCCATTGGAAAGCAGAATCGACTATAAAACAAAGTATCACTGGGAAAGGCTGCGATTCCTTTTATTATATTTCAACATGCAGACACTTTATAACATAATGAGGCTATTTTTTTATAGCTTCCTGTAATTGCTTGTTTCTGTTACTGGGTGAATGCTAGCTTTTTTTCACCCTTTTCCTGCATCATTATATTAACATTAGCTTGTTCTTTCACACAGAATTTATGTTGTGCCTTAGGTAGGTTTTTTTGTTTGTTGGATTGTTTTGGGAAGGGACATTAAAAAAGTAGCAATAAGGATCTTTTAAACAGAAGAGTAACATCCATCTTCAACATATACAGCCAGCATCGCAATATAAGGTATTATTGTTGCTTACATATTTATCCTAAATCACATCTATTGTGAAAACTCACTAAATGATTATGCTAATAATGAACAAGAAATTCTCTACAGGTAAAAGCTTATCCCTTTATTTTTCTTATCAACAAGCAATCTATAATTCTCAAATCCAGATGCTCCTCCCCTTCACTCTCCCCACCCCCACTCTCCTAAAAATATTTTTAAAACAGAGCTTAAATTGAACATCTAGAGCACCTATTTTTTTTTCACTTAACTGCTGCTGTAGAAAAGTACTATTCCCTTGCACACCACAGAAGTGATGAGGAATTTACCTTCCTTCTCTCTCTTGGCATAATCTAAAAGCAGAAAGATACAGATAGAAAGCTTGCCATCACCTGGCTTATTGATTATCCAAACTGATCAAGCCCATGCACACATGTAGGTATAGCTCCCTCAATGTTCTTTAAAAGAATGCAACAACAAATGTACTAACAGAAAAAAATTAAAAATAAAATTGCACCAAAACAGAAAAATGAAATCTGTAACAAAGAAAAAAGAAACCCCAAACAACCAAGCAAAATAAAAATCAATCAAAAAGCCTTTAAGAAGCAACATAGCTTCTCTTTAAAAAGCAATAAAAATTGCTCACCTAAGAATTGATGAATGTCTGTGTTAGCAAAGGCCAGAAAGGGTCTTTAAGACTACCTCATTCCAGACCATACACTCAAAAAGAAAAAAAAAAAAAAATTCCAAACTAACTTAACTTAGAGAAACATAAAAAGCACATTCAAAAATTCAACTCCTCATGTAAGAGCTAGCTCTTGTATCATTAAGCCCAACCCAGCATATCCCTCTTACCCCAAACCATACTCCTTTTTCCTCCTATACTCTTTTTATCTGTGAAAGTGAGCATTGTCAAGTGATACCTATTAGCAGCTTTCACAACTGCAATCTTGTAATCACACAAACATAAATATAAGGAGAAAAATCACAGACAATGCTATTGACTTGTTCTGTTCATGTTTTTGATAAACCTTACATAAATTCTGGAAAGCATAAGAGTAAATAATGCTTTGGAATCGCTTTCCTGGGCAGAAAACATAGCTTTCATCATGCAGATACCTTGCTAATGAAATCACTTTATGCAGAATGTAAAAATCATTACAGAAAACATAAATAAAGAGATAAAGAGAACTAAATAGAAAATGACTGTGGGGTTCATATTTGCTCAAATTCAGATTACTTATTCGTGCAATAAGCACTGGCAATATTGCTATCTACTAACTGCTTTTGAATTTCTAGAGGGAAAACTGCTGAATATTCTTCCCGAATTGCTGCTGAAAAGTGGTAAGACTAATAGTGGTTTTGTCTTAGTGCTATACAGTAGTCTAGGAGGTGGGGGAACTTGCCCTGCTCCTGAATGCTCATGTTGATAGTAACACATGGCAATGACTTCATTTTAAGTAGTAGTAGGTCAGTATATTCTCTTACACGGCTTTCATTTTCCTGTGCAGTGTCTTCATCACTATGTCGTGTGTGTAAATATAATTCATCTGTATCATGTTGTGCCTGGGACAGATATACCCACCCATTCAATGTTTCCTGCAATTGCCTGAAACTGGTTCCCTCTGCAGTTGTCTGCCTGGCAGTTTGATAGCCAGGAAAGCTCTGTTTTCAGTGCACTGCACATAAATGTAGATGCAGGTTTTATTGAAAGTGGCATAATTCAATAGTTCTAATGCTTGTCTTTAAATAACTGGCTCAAAGCATCGATATTCAAATATTTTCTTTTCAAATCCTTCTTTTTAAAGAGTAGGAAGGTGGATTAGAAGAAAACTGAAGTGGTAGGTATAGTATAATGAGAGCAAAGTAATTAACTTTTCCTATTTGTATTGGAGGTTATAGCAGACCTAAATAAATGGTACACATTCACCCTTCAAGGAACTTAGGTGTTTCACACTATCTTTTTTAGTTTAAATGCCATTTATTGGTGACTGCTAGAGTGACTGGTATATAGAACTTTTCAGTGCTCATTGTTTGCAAAGACTGATGAGTTTAAATTACGTTTGCTTTCAGTGAGACAACTGAATGATATCCTCTGTGTCTGGTGATGTCTGAAGAAAGACTTGTTTTTTTTAGAAAATCAGACATATATTATCCAACATGATTTTTATGACATTCAAATGACATTCAAAAAGTGAGATTATAAAAATAACCATTCATCACAATATATTTCCCAGAGACACAGACCTCCATATCAAGCACAGTACTAGTAACTTACTCATGTCTGCATTACTTAGTTTTATCCTGTCTACTTCTAAGCTAAATACTGAAGGTAAAAAGTAGCAGGCAGGTCTTCTCAACCTGTAAATAGTGCTTTAATAGCTCTGTATTAATATGCTTGCAAATTGCTTGGGTTAAATGTTTTCATTCTAATTTACAGAAAACTGGTATGGACATATCAGGTAAGGGATTGTTTTCAGTATGTAGTTGGAAAGTTGCTCCACGCTAGCAGAAAACAGTCTGCCAATAGGAGCATTGCAGGACATGGATGAGCATGGTGAAGAGTATCATAGCTCTCCAGCAAATCCTGAAGAGTGAGTCTTGAACTGCTATAACCTCTAAATCACTCCCTTGTTTCTTCCCTGTCTCACTAGATGAGCAGATCACAGCTGATAAGACATTCTAGTCCCTACATGATTCTCTCTTCCTCCTGTTTCCTTGATTAACCCTTGATCTCTCAAGCAAGCAAAAACCAGCGAGCACTGGTCATCTATGTGAATATCTCATCTGTGCTAGTTTTGTGTATCTGGTGTACCATGTGTAGTGTTATTAAATAAAGATAAGTCTGCAAAAGAAAAATGCACCAATTTATTTAAAATCCAGTTTAAATCTGATTTATACTGTCATGAGGTACTGTATAAACACTATTACAAGTTGACATTGGTGGGTTAGTTTCCGTATGAACTTACTTTAATCTTTAGAGACTAATTGATATAAAGCAGCATCCACATAGTTATTTGTATAAATTAGAAAACAATTAAAGATAAATGGGAAAATTTTTCTTAGAATTGGTACCTATCCATTTGAATTTCCTATCTGACTGAGTTTTGGCAATAAAAACATTGCCAATAAATAAAATCAGACAAAATAAATGGAGTGATGGAGTCTATATATAGTTCACTGCTCAGAGGACAAGAGTGCTCACCACTACTTTAGTAACAATAAAAGTATTAATAACAGAAAGAGTGATCAGAGGATGGATGCGTCTGAGAAGATGTGCAGTTATCAGCATGGAGATGAGGTCCTTGGCAATTCTATTTTACTGTGTTTCCTCTGTACAGAAATTGCCAGCAGGTTGTGGATCAGCAATCTCATTATTGCAAAGTCATGAATGTTCCTTCTCTCCTCATCCATTGTTGAAGTGGGTATTTCACAGGTGCAATGTACCACAACATTTCTTTGCGGCACAACAAACCTGCATGTCAAAGAACAGAAACAAAGATGAGCAATGGTTTCTTGTTACTTCTCTTAAATCTAGTCAAAAAAGGTCATCATTTAGAACTTTTTATGCATCGATGATTTTTTTCCAGGAATACCACTTAAAAAAAAAATAGAAAAAAAAAAGAAGAAAGAAAAAAAAAAAGGAAAAAAGAAGAAAAATTAGTCGTTATCTTTCCCAAATACTAAAATATCCATTCTGCAGCACTGACTCAATATTACATTCTAGAAACCACATAAATTTACCATTTTAGGGCCTGTGATTTATTGGTGGTTTTTAAGAATTTGTCATATTTTATCCAGGTGAAAATACTGTATGATATATACTGTGCACATTTTGTTCTTTTATATGCAACACTGCCTTTGGTAAAGGAAGCAAATTCTTCTCTACACCTTTCTGCCATCATTTTTCCTGGAGCCATCAGATTGATGTGCTGGCTGAACACTCACATCTCTGCTAATATTCCTCTTTCCTTGCTTCACTCCACTCAGTAAGTAAATTTCTTCAGGAATATCATATTCATGCAGGTGGTGTCTGGTAGAGCAAAACATTTGAAGGGCAGGATGAAACATGTTTCTTGTCACTGAAGTGATTAAAGAGCAAGCTAAAAAAAATAAAGGAGAAGTCACTGTTATATATGTATTACCCATTAAATTACCTATGGGATTTTATTGGTTTTTTAATCAGTTTTAGAACATGATATATTCAATATCAGGGTTAAATAACAGATATCTTGGAAGGCTGTCTGACAACCATGGCCACAACCTATCTTACTTGACCTTACAATCCTATTCTCTTTCCAGGTTGGCTGTATACCCCAAAAGCAGGCTACCTGGATCAAGAAAAGGGTCCCTTAATGCATAATCCTTACCTCTTCAGTCCTGTCCTGGGTTTCTGTGCAGGTCCATGTGTTCTTAGACACATCCATCAGAAGGCCATTGTGGACAAAGATCAGACAGACAGGTGTGTGGGAAGTGCCTCAGTGCTTCACCAGCGAGAACAGTATTGGGACCCGTGTTCTCCAAAGAGAAGAGTCAGATCTGCTGAGTACTCACAGGATATCACAGTAATAGTCAATGTCCATTAGGCTACAGCTAAGAAAGAGAAAAAGAGTAAATGTAGTGGCGTAAGATTAATAGAAGTGTTGCCCTCTAAAATGATCAGGAGTGACAAGGAATCAGTGTGCTTTAGCGAGATCATAGCTAAGAGGTTGTGACTAGCTGTGCTTTACATGTAACCAGACTCTAAATGCACCTGATTCTTTCATATCTCCAACTCCAAGTGTGGTCTCTTACTCTTTCCAACATCAAAAATTCCAAAGTCTCCTGCAGCCATGTCTGCATTTTAGGTTTTCCATGATACTTCCTGCCAGAGGAGAGGAGGCAAGTAAAAAAAATGCATTGAGCTAATGAGAGAGAGAGGGAGAAAGCTGGCTTGGGGCCTAAGTATGACTTCTTTAATTCTAAGCTTTAGGTGGCTTCTAACAAGAACCTTTTTTCTTCTTTTCTTCAAATGATGGTTAAATTAAGCCTAACTGTGTACTCAAACAGCTGGTTTAGCACCTCAGCTAATTATACCAACTGAAGATCTGGACAAGCTACATTCCCAAATGATTCCCAAAGAACTTAATTTCACTGCAGTTTACTTAAATATTCAAACCTATTTTGAGAGCACTGAGTGGTTATTTCTGCTACTGTATTTATGTCAAAAGTTTTAACAGTTCCAAATATATCCTGAGTTTCCCAAGAGACCTAGACTTTAATAGCAAAATATAGTAGCAACCAAAGACTTTAGTTCCAACATGAAGAGCAAATAACAGAACTAAATCTCATGTCTTTTTTCAACTCAAGCATTTACTGCTGTCATGGACAAGAGGAAAACTTGAGGTTACTCTGTCATACATAACCTGATAGCCTAGCTCTCCATTACTTTATTCTTCACAGAGTTCTCAATTAAAGCAGGAATTAAGACGGTTCATGAAGTGTTTCCTGATTCATATTTTTAGGTGGCAATGATTAAACATACTAAGATGCTAGTATGCAGTTATCACAATGTTGTAAACTGCATTTTTGAACCACAAGATGAACACATGAAGCTGCATCTGCCTACCTTCTGTTCCAGGTGTGGGAAAGAAGTAGCTGCAAAAAGCTAAGGAAACAAATGTCTCCAGATTGGGCACTTGAAAAGGAGGAGAATCCACCCAATGAAGTTGCTGCATTTTGGACAACTGACAGATTCTCTACACTGTCTTCCAAAAAAGTACATAGGAATGGGTTTCCCCGGGAGGTGGTAGAGCTACCATCTCTAGAAGTGTTTTAGAAATTACTTGGATATGGCACTTAATGCTATGGTTTAGGTGGCATGGTGGTGTTTGGTCAAAGGTTGGACTCAATGATCTTGGAGGTCTTCTTCAACCTTAATGATTATATGATTCCATGATTTCCAGGGATGATGATTGTACCACTTCCCTGAGCAGTCCATTCCAATGCCTCACCGTCTTTTCAGTGAGTAATATTTTCTAATATCCAATCCAAACATCCCCTAATGCAACTTAAAACCATTTCCTCTAGTTATGTCACTTGTTACCTGGGAGAAGAGACATGCCTTGCTACAACTTCCTTTCAGGGGGATGATCACTACCCTGGTTTTCTTCTACTTAATATCGTAGCACTGTGACAGATAAAATGCTAACACATTTGAACTACTTTGTTTGATTGCTCCTGGGATGTGTTCAAATGCAAGGATTACAGGCCATAAAAACTTGCTTGTATTCATGATACAGCACCAAGGGATAATTCTAAACATTTCATTTAGAAGTAGGGATCAACCTATGGAGCATCCTGAGAGAGAAACTTTTATTAGTGTGTCTGCAAACTCTTTCCTCGGCCCTATTTTCTTTTCTCATGCATGTTCAGTGGCTCCTTTATTCAATGCCACTCCATCATGGCAGCATTCCATCACCCAGTCTCAATGCGTCCATCAATATGTTCTAGAATGCACACAGGTATGATATATGATGTCCCCACATAGTTTCCCAAAAGTTAGTAATTTTGTCCAGAAGCTATCTTAAGAAAACCTTTCACAGAGCTGTATTCACCACAACTCTCCTGTCTAACAGGAGATATACATAATGTCCTTGGAAAAGGAAGGAAGAGCTGTGAAAGAAGCAGTTGCAAGAGAGTCTTTGAAGTGCACTTCTAGCAGTACTTTTCCCGTTAACAGATGAGTAGAATAGAAACAAAGGACTTTTATTTGTGTTTCATACAAATCACAGAGTTGTAAAATAATTGGATTCCTAGTTCTTCTGAGAGACAGAGAAAGAAGTAGGAATCAAGGAAGATAAGTAGAAAATATGCCCCCCCCAAAAAAAATAAAAACACAACAAAAAACAAGCAAGCAAGCAACCAATGAAAACAAAACAAAAAAACCCCAAACCTCCCCCCAAACTTTGTTGTTTCTTCTTCCACCCATAACAATAGTTGCAAAATATTTGTTTCCACAGATCTGCTTGAGGGAATTTTTCCTTTTGAGAAGTAACTATGTTAGCAATTAAGAGTATTTGCTATTTATAATATTAAAAAACTCCTTTCATTAAAAAAAAAAAATTCTCCAGACCCAGTGCTGTCATATGATCAGTTGAATGATAAAATATGCATGATCTCATTAATATGTACCCCCCGCTACAAATTAACTGTAAGGTTCCTGAACCCAGTCCTCCTTCTGACCTTCATGTGTCCTTGGCTCAACCTCAGCTTGCAAAGGCAGAATATAATTGGTAAGTATTTTAAAGCTTTTTCCAGCCTGGGTTTTGGAGAAATTTCTTGGTATATTGCAGTCATTCCTCTTCTGTCTCTGATAAGCTCTGATAGAAGGATGTTGACATTTAAAACACTATCAATGAGTAGCTAAGTTGATGCTCACTGAGAAGGATGAGGAAAATTGTTCCTCAGAACATTTTTAGTTAAAGTTCCAAAAGTGCAAGCAGATGCCACTACATCTGTTACATTCTCTTCCCATGTTTGATAGCATGTCTCCCACTACGTTAGCTGGAAATTTCATTCTGAGGCAAATAGCAACAAACAGGTATTTTCCCTCACTTCCCAAGTCTTTATGATCTGGAGAACAAAGAAATAATATTTAAAAGATATCAAGATATTTTACAGCTTTCTTGCCAAATCTAAAGTGTGCCTGTATTTACTACTATTATTCATGTATATGATGCAGAAGAAACTTTTTATAAGTCTAGGTAAAGAGCTGAAAATATGTGCTAAAAACAATGTGAGGCTAGAATCTAATGAAATATGTTTCTCCAATGTGAGAAACATAAGACAAAGTGCTTGACCTGGTCTATATGGCCATTTTTGCAAAGGAAACAAACTGTAAGTGACTAAGTAGGAAGCAGCATATTTTCATTATACTGCTTGCAACTATGGAGTACTTATAAGTTATTCATGACAAGCAAATGTCATGTAGGCTTTGTTAGTCCTTTTGTAAAAATAATTCAACCATTTGCATATATGTGCTTTTTAGCATGTTGAATTAGTTTTCCTGGGTTTGAAATATTTGTATATATCCATTAATATAGTTTTTCTCAACATC
This sequence comes from Turdus rufiventris, assembly GCA_013186435.1. NCBI lineage: Eukaryota > Metazoa > Chordata > Aves > Passeriformes > Turdidae > Turdus > Turdus rufiventris. The sequence goes on from PYHW01010093.1 coordinate 58,268, forward strand.
ACATGCTTAGAACATATACAATTAGGATTTAAGGGCTGTGAATCATAATTTAAAATAATATTTAAGTCCTGTTGCTGATTTTGGGTCACCAAGGCAATGATTTTCAATGGCTGCACAAGTTACCTTTTTTTACTTTTATAGCATTTATGCTACAATAATTCCCAATAGAATTAACTCTGTGTTGAAGCCAATGGAGTAAAATGAGCGCAATGTTTATAGACAGCTGTTTAAGGGTCAAATATCAGGGAATCTGTTAAGTAAGTCCTCAAGAACCTCTGTTAGGAATCAGTAGGACAGTCACATTTTAAGGGAGAGCCTGATGAAAGGAACACTTAGTGCATAGTTACACACTGAAAAATTTACCTGTTAAGCTACCATGCAGGTGTAGAAAGGCAGGTCCAGACATGCCTTATAGGAAAGGTTCAGGAAAAACTACAGTCAGCACCAGCTTTCAGGAGGAGGCTGCAGGTTCCAACCAGACAGAGCACCTATCTTGGAGATCCTTCTGAGCTTTTTTTATTAGCTGGCTGCAGGTGGCTTGCCATCAAATTGGGTTCCTACAGACAGCCCCCATTTATCATGCAAACCTGATATATACCAAAAAGTCATTGAAGAGGGTGTCTGTCTCAAATCCTGAGACATAAACGTTTTCCTTAGCAAGATGGTTATAGAGGTTCCAAAAATGCAAGCAGATCCATGAATCAGAATTTAATATGATTATGGATCTTTTCCAATAGGCCATTTGGATATGGCCATCCAGTTTGAAAGGCTAAGGTAATTTTAAGTTATGAACATGTGCTGTACTCTTCCAGTTGATTTCAATGCTATAGAGCTGTCCTGAGCTTGATTAAATTACTAGCAGAGATAGAAAAAGAATATATTGTACTTAGGGCTTAGAATGTATTGTACTTAGGGCTTACTGTGTTAATGCACGATGTTTAGTATTGGTTCTTATTTTAGACAGAATCAAGCATAATAAAGGTCCCTTGTCCATAAAGCCTCTCTTTGTATGTTTTACTTCAGAAAAGTCATAGTAAGAGTCTATTATGTCGCTTCCCCATCCATTACAGGAGACATTTTTTATTGGATTGGCAAGACAATCAAGCAAAAAATTCCATGCCAGCGGGGCACAGAGTGATGTATTTTGTTTAGCTGGGGTATTTTTTAAAGCAATTCTCATTTGGAGGAAGGAACTTTTTCTTTATATTTAATTCTCTTTGTTGTCATTAGTGAGAGTTCTGACCTTGAAGTCAAGGTCTTCTATAAGATTCTGCTAGTGATTTCTTTTCCCTAGACTATGCAACCACTTCTTTAGACTGCACTTCTTTTTGACTTGCTAAACTTTTCTCCAAAAGCTTTTTTTTCACTTTTCTTCTCCATTTCTTTTGAAATTTAGAGAAGGCAATTTCAACTTATTTTAGTCTGCTATAGATTTTGGAAATATTCCAGAGGCAAAGATAGGACTAAAGCAAACTGGCAAAATCAATTATTTTAAAGTTTTAGCTTTTAGTTTAGACAATTTTGACAATAATGTTGAAAGGATGCTGCAAAATGTCACAGTCTGGTCAGGAAACTGCAGTATAATGTGTGGTGAATAAATAACACACCAAGTGACACTGATAAAAGAGTTCTGGGGAAAATAACACCCTCAAATGTTTTAAAATTATTATACCCCAATTTCTGGTCCCACTTACATCAAACTAAGTCTGCAGCAATTTCACTGACAACATCAAGACTGGATTCTTTATTCCCATAAACAATTTTTTCATGAATGGTGACCCTCATTGAAGTTATTTCTGCAAGAAATAGAGATAGCTCTAGCTTTTACTGAAGGAAAGTAACCTAGGATTACTATGGCTGCATTTCACCTAAACAGTGGGTGCACAGCAGAGACTGCTGGCCCATTTTCCCTTGCAGCAACAAACAGCATTCCCTGGTCTGGGTGTCTGGGCTTCTTCCCTGTGAGAACCATACAAAGAGGAATGGGGCCAAGGAAGGGGGCTAAGACGTTTTGACATCTTCTGATACTGATATATTTGCTGCTACCTATATTTACTTGGGTTTAAAATATGTAAAAGTAATTAATCAGCTCAGACTAAACAGTTCTAGTTCATAATGCATGAAAAGAAAAAGACAAAAAGGCTGGTGGATGAGAAGCTCAACACAACCCAGCAATGTGCACTTTCAAGCCCAGTAAGTCAACAGTGTCCTGGACTGCATCAAAAGAAATGTGGTCAGTAGGGTGAGGGAGGTGATTCTCCCCCTCTGTTTTGCTCTCCTGGAGTGATACATCCAGCTCTGGAGCCCCCAGCACAAGGATATGGAACTGCTGGAGCAGGTGCAAAAGTTCACAGAGATGATCAGAGGGCTGGAGTACCTCTTCTATGAAGGCAGGCTGAGACCACTGGGGTTGTTCACACTGGAGAAGAGAAAACTTCAGGGACACCTTATAACACCATTCTAATACCTAAAGGATGCCTACAAGAGAGCTGGAGAGAGACTTTTTACCAGGGCATATAGTGATAACACAAGACTTCAAGCTGAAAGACATTATGTTTCATTTTTAATTGGGCATTGCAAATAAATTTGCGAGAGTGGTGAGGCACTGTAACAGATTGCCCAGAGAGCAGTGGATGCTCCATCCCTGGAAGTGTTCAGAGACAAGTTGGATGAGGTGCTTTCAGCAGCCTGATCTAGTGGAAGATGTTACTGCCCATGCAGAAGGTTTGGAACAAGATGATCTTTAATATCCCTTCCAACCCAAATTTTTCTGTGATTCTATGACTCTGTGATTCAAGTACAATCCTTAATTCTGAGGCTGTAGCACTGATTGCTACCTTTTCTGCAGCTTACATCATTGCAGTTCTCTGCCACTGTAATACCTTTCAGCTTCTTGAGCTGACGTTTTGCAGCTGTAAAGCAGGTGTAGTATTCTCCATCATTCAGCTGTTCACTGACACTACAGGTGTGTACAGATAGTCCCATGTCTGTCTTCCTAGAAGGGAGACCAACCACCCTTCAAATATGGTGTTCAAAGACCATCCAATTGAGTAGTATTTGTGATAATTATGTTACAAGATGGTGTTTCAACAGACATTCTATGAAGGAAGTTAGGGTAGCATTCTGGTTTACTTGCATGTTTCCTAAAAGATATTTTTCTCTGTACCTGTGACTTTTCTGTGAATTTTTTTAAGCACCATCTTCCAATGAAACAAAACCCTAGGCCTCTTAAGAATTCTCTGCTCCTTAATGCATGAATGTGCTCAAATATATATACCTGGACATTTGTAAAGCCAGTAAAATAGAAATAAATTGGTTTGCGTTAATCCCAGGTAGAATGTTATTTGTCATGAGAACAGTTTTGTCAAAGGCAAGCCTAGAACCCACAAGATAAATTACTGAATATCCTTAACCAGTCAATTCCATATCAGAACTATGTCATTAATTTGTTATAAACCTAATGTGATCATACTTTAATCCCTTTCTCAAGGTACACATAAAATACCCAGTCTGAGCTGGTGATTGCTTTCTTATGATTCACAATAATAATAAATGCAGCTTCTTTTTTTTTTTGGTGTTTACCTCCAAAAATGTTCCCTATCACTACACACTATGCACTTTCCTTTATTGTCAGAAGATGAAGCAAGTGTTTGATTTAGATTAGCTGAGGAAGCAATCCTAAGTCTAATACTTTTCAACGTATAGGATAAACCCGCATTTATATTATTTAGGAACAAAAAACTCCAATAGCATAAAGTGCGGATGGCAAAAAATTATAAAGGTGACAATTTCTGGCTTTGAGGAAGGCAGCAAATGCCGTTTTCCTGCATTGTCTCCTCATTGTTCACAATCTCCGATTTTGTTGTCTGTCGTCTTTCACAGGGCATGAGCTTGGCAGAGTCCAAATGCCACACATCACTATTTTTGCCAGCAGTAGAACTCTTGGGTCTCTGGGTAGATCTCCAGAAAAACTGCCTTTTATTATCTTTTGATTCATCTGGCTCTGTGATGGAGTTGTGCTGCAATTGTTTGAACGTTATTCAATGAAGACAGCATAAGGAATAAATGTTCACTGATTCCCTTGGGAATGAAAAGAATGCATCTGCCTGCTAAATGTCTCAGAGTTTAATTCAAAAGAGTCAAATAATCTGCCCAAGAGTATGCACCTTATCCTCAGAATTTAAAATACATTAGATTGCTCGGGTTATGTATTTACTTTTGCTTTTTTTCATTCTTGACTTTCCACTATCCAAATGAATTCCTGAAGTAGGTGCAATATAAGAGCTTGTTTACTCTTCCTGGTAAGTGGTTTGGACAGCCCATGCATAGATTAGCCTTCCAATGCCATTGGGATTCAGTTTGAGATGACTGAGCTCATAGGGCTAAGGGAGCCTGTTGGATTATTTCAGGTGACTTCAGCTTTCATGTGGCCATTTGATTAGCTCCAGCAGGACCAATACTTCCCTATTTGATTTGTGGCTAGGCATTTTAGTAGAACAAAGAGGCAAATGCTTCACTCGTCCTTAACTGGCGCAGCCCCTTTGATTTTAGTAAAATTATTGTAAAGTGAAAAATTTTGCAACACTTACCCTACCTTGAAGCTGAATGTGCAGTTCCAAATTGCATTTTCTCAATCTAACAGTTTTCCAGTCTAACGAATTTGAAAAAAGTAAGGACCATTCTAGTGCCAAGCATGGAACTAATTTTTCAAGATACTGTTTTTGCTTTTGGTTTTGCTGCTTTTTATTTTTTTAATAAATGACTATTTAGTTGTTAAGTGTTACAACTGCATCTTTTCAACTTCTTGCTGGAACAGGCACAATTAATGGGCTTGCCAGACATTTAGACCTAGAAAAAATTACCATTCTGTACTCAAAATAAAACACTGTTACCAGTGGCAACTTCATTGGCTGTTTTAGCAGACAGACCATGTGCTGAAGGGGCACTGGGACAAATCCAGTCTCCTCAATGGGGAGAGGACTCATCTTTGTCAGGACAATGTAGGAAGGACGCTCAAGCTATACTTGCTTTGTGTAAAATTTCAGAGCCACAGCTTCTAACACAGATTATTCTATAGTAAATTACTTTCAGAGCAAGCCAGAAATAATCAGAACAAAGCTGGATAATAGCTGCTGTCATCTGCTTTCATGTCTCCAATGGGAACTAAATTCACTAAAATGGACTGTAAGAAATAGAAGAAATAGCGGGGGTGGCTCTGTTCCTTTACACCTGAGCCTGAATATCTGGCTTCATCCTTCAGCTGGGTTCAGGCAAATTAGCTCATTGAGGGCAACAACCATCTTGTCTTCAGACCGTGAAAAAAATTAAATCTTTTTGTTTAGTGAAAATTTCAGAGGCCATTCACTGCCAAAATAATTCTGTAGAGACTAAAGAACTGGGAAATAGCTAAGTATTACTGAGAAGTAGGCATTGTCCAGTAGAAATCTTTTTATCCCCAAGATGATTCTGACATCAATTGGGAAGAAGGAAATGCATGGTATCCTGAGTACAGTCCTCTGGGTTCACCCAGATGTTAGCACAAGGGAAAAAACACACAGGAGATGCCTCTGTTCATCCTACATATGTTAGTGCAAGCAATGGAAATAAGGCTAACAGCCAGACTGTGAGCAGAGAGCCAGGCTGAGATGCAAAGGGATGGGACAGCAACACTGGGCTGGGCATCCACAGCATCAGCAGCACCCTCTGAACTGGTCAGTAGCCAAACACTTGACAGAATGCTTTAGGTGTCAGGTTCTGAGCATCACCTGAAGCCAAGGAGAATCCAGGCACTTCAGCTGCAGCAGGAATCATAGGGACAGGAGCTGGAATAGCAGAGCAATGAGCCCTGAGAAGTCAGACAGTCACCAGAGTTATCACACATCTGCCCAGCCCCATCTCTCAGGGACTTGGACTTTGCTGCCAGCACAGACTGTGGTGGGAAATTGTGCTTGGGTTCAAGAAACCAATGGCTCCTGGAGACCTGAAAATGCTGAAGCTGTTTCTCCCTAAACACTCACCACAGACACAGTAATCCTGAGTAGCCCCTGGTGTACATGAGACTTCAGCACCTGCTTGCGCTACATGCATCTAGGCAGAATTGCTTGATGATTACTGCCATTATGCTCCTTCCATCTTGGTTTGAAACGTAAGCAAAAATCTAGGCACATTTCCTGCAGCACATCATTCTATATATATTTTTTCCTCTGTTCTTTGCCACTGGAAGGAATGGCAAGTTTCTCTTCAAAAGAATTTTGCATTATTGTTCCACTCTACTTACAATTGTCTATATTTATTGTTTGTGTTTAATCTTTCCTCTGCTGTGTCTTAGACACACATGCCTGAGAGGTGATCATTTACTCAAGACAATGGCAAAATATTTTATTATGCTTTATTTTAGAATTATAGTGAGGAAATGGTGCCTCAGTCCACAGGGTTTAGAAGCTCATAAAGCAAGGATTATTTAGAGCAGTAGTTGACATGGCAAATTATTTACCTTTGAAGACTCCAGAATGGATGAGGGATTGTTTTTATCAGTTTATAGTAGGATGGCATCAATCAATGGGAAAAACTCAACTCATTTATGAGCAATTATTTAGCAGGTCTTTTACTAAAAGACAAAAAGTTACAGGGTGAGGGAGAAAAAAGATAGGAAATTTCTTCTCGGGAGAAGCTTATTCATATTGTAAATGTTTCAATCAAAACAAAGCATAGATACAATGCTGATGTAGACTCACCTGTAAGGGGAATAGCTTCCCTTGTCTGAGACAGCTAACTGTCAAATACTGAACCACATAATAACCAGATTCAAAGTATTTTTTAAGTGTTCTGTACTTTGTCCAACCACAGGTTGTTCAGGATTTGTACAAAAGGACATTCACACAAAGGGTTGGCTAATGTTACATATTCCTGTGCTTGCAGACATTGCTCAATCTGCTAACTTGATTTTGAATAAATTATTTTGAAGTAGTCAGTCGCATCCAATCAAAAATAATCACTGGTTACATATTTAATTTTCCTGTCATAGTTCATCTTGGATTATAGATAATCCAATGATTGGGATACAGTCACATTTTCACCTCAACAGAAGCAAAGACCACTTCACTGCATTTAACACAAGGGAGAAACATCCTCTTGCTTTTGTGGAAATTTCACTTATAGTGTAAAAAAAGAATGACCCTATGTTTCTACTACAGGGGAAAATTTTTGAATCTAGGAGGAGATCATTTAAAACAAATAAAATAAGTAGTTTTTAGGCAGTGAATAGGAAAAAAAGTATAAGAGAAAGATGGACAAAATGAAATGATGAAACACAAGCAAGAGAAATTCCAATTAGGAAATTTTTTTTTTCAAAAAGTATGGTTAAATACAGGAACATATTGCCCTGAGATGTTGTAGAATCTCCATCCTTGGAGATTTCCAAAGCTGAGGTGGATAAGTGCCCAAGAAACCTGGTCTAACATTGAAGTTAAACATAAAAGGCACAGGAAGTTGGACTAGGTGTCCTCTAGAAACCCTACCAACCTGCAATAATTGATGACACTACTGGATGTTGTTGCTGAAAGGAGTTGAGGAATACAGACTGTATCAAGAAATTCAAACAGGAATTTGACAGATCCATCAAGAATATGTCCATAAACAAATAGCAAAGAAAGAGGATGCACCCTCCAACATCCTCAATGATAATGGATGCTAGGGATGAACAAAGCAGTGGATGTCTCCACATAAAACACTGTGCTCATGATGTCTCTCTAAGCAGCACCTTCTGTTAACATAGCCAAGGGGAAAAAACTTGGCAAATGAACAGTTGGTCTGATCCACAGGACATATCATTTTATCATTAATTCTTCTTACTTATTGGTTAGATGCAGCACTACTGCTTCTGTGTCTCTGCTACATTTCCTGGATCCAGGATTTGAGTTACAAATGATGTTCAGTACAGAAAATGTGAGCATGGAGATACAGACTCTGGCATTCTGGAATTTACTGGGGGACAACTGAGCTCTGATTTTGGAATCAAGCTCGTTTCTAATTTGCTAAGAGAATAGCTTTTGATCGCACTTCAGAAAAAATCTGGGCTATAACTCAGAAAACAGGATCAAGCCTAACGTATGTTTTAAACTTTAAAAAAAGATTTTTTGCTCTTTGATAGATTGAAAAAAAATCAAATTAGAATCTCAGGTAGCAAAGAAATACCTAAAAGCATCTCAGCATTTATTTACTCTGAGGAGCCTGTAATCAAGTGCTTGTATTTAAACTGGTAGTGGTAGTCAAGCTGACTGAACTATTCAGCAGGCCTGAAATGCTCTCCCTAAGAAGCAATCTTACTTGAATTGGAATCTAAAGCCTTCACTCTGTAAAAGAGTTTGGTCATACCCAGGTTCTGCTGGAGACATTGTGGTTACCCAAGCTGTGAATGCCTCCTGAAACTTCTGCTAGGTTAGCATGCAATCTCAGTCTCTCTGGAGTAGTGCCATCTGTCTATATCATAATGATTCACACATTACTCCTTAGTAAAGGGTAGAGAAAGTCAACACTCTGGGAATCTGCAATCCCCTCTGGTCATCCACTGTGCCAGAACCTTGACAACAGCTTTCATTATTGTGCTCTAGTTTTAATGGATTATTCTTTTTATTGCTGGCTTCAGTAGCAGTTCACAGAAATAAACCAAAATTATTCATTATATTAAAAAATTCTCTAATCTTCATAAATGTTGATCTCTTTAGTGTTATTTAATTGAATGATAAAATTGCCATTAGCAGATGGCAGCTGAAGTATATAAAATGCAAATGCCTACAATATCAAGCAAGAATATTTTACAGGCAAAATTTAATATAAGTGCACATCATGATTGGTCTTTTTTTTGTGCAGAGAATGGAAGATAATGGGGATGCCTCTCTTAGATTAATTAATCAATTTATTCAACAAAACAAGCTGATGACACTAGTTAGGTTAACAATAGGGAAAGATGCATAATATTGGAGCATATGGAGTGCTTTTAAAATGAACTTTGTTGCTCTATTGGAACGTTTTCCTTGTGATTCTAAATTTTAATGATACATCACCCAAAGCATAAGGTATATTAGAGAATAAGGTCATAAATTTTTTCTCAGTCCTACTCAGAAGCCTCTTTTACCGACAAGATTCAGAGCAGTGATATACAGACTACACACTCTTTGAGTCATATAGAAAATGTTTTTTTCCTGGTCGCCAGGGTCCTCCACATTCCCCATGCAGTTTGTTTGAACTTGTACACCAAATTCCCATTGATTTCAGTTGAACTTAGACAAGCATCAAATATTCAGAGGTGTAGCTTTGAAGACTATAATATACAGTTAATGGGTATCATGCAGAGTATCCCCATTGTCTCATTTCCTGATTCAGCAGGATTAGTTCTTCCTTTATGCATCTAATTCTGCAGAAGCCATTTGAAAAGTCCTAAAAACATCAGGGTAACTGCACAGTGGGGACTCCCCCCATGCACACATTCTTTCATAATGTACCTGTGAGTGGAAAGGTACAGTGGAATTGTCTCATTACAGAGACAAATGAAAAGTGCCTTCTTTGGTGGGAGTAACAGTAGCAAAACCAATTGCATTTGCTGCATTCTCCATTTCCTTTCTAATCAACACATGATACTTTTGCAAACCACAAAGCCAGCTGACACAGGACACAGAATTATTCCTTCTTGCAGGAACAGAAATTTCTGATGCAGCATGGATGTTACAAGCTTGCATTTGCTTAGCTGCACATTGTGAAAAATCAGAGACCAGCAGTAATGAGAAGATGGGGTATAAATGTAATGATAGAGTAAGTGAACTCCTTGTAATGACTGCATGTTTCATGTCCATGGAAATTAAGGTGTAGTTGAGGAAGAAAAGCATTTAGTCAGCTAAGAAGTCAGTAAGAAGAATCAAAACAAATGTTCCCTAGGAAAAAAAAAATAGAGTGCTGCTGTGTGTGGGGGGATTTCTACAGTTTTAATGTCAGCCAGTTTTAAGATCAGACATAGATCCCTTCACTTAAGGGATTTAATTTACATTTAAAAATAAAAAATCCTACTGCAATTGAACTGCTTTCAAAGTATAAACTATGGTTCCACGTGGCTGTGTGTAGAGACATGCCTGGCTGCTGACCATTTCCCTCCAGGTCTCCTTGTGTGGATTGAAACATTTGGAGTTTCAGGTCATAGCCCAGAGGCCACAGCATAGAGAAAAGATGGGCAACATTGATTTTTTTTTCTCAGTAAATGTGTATGGGCGGGAAAGAACTATCTGCTTGAAGCAGTATAGTTTCTGCTTTTCCCTCAAAGTCATAAATTTGTCTTGAGCTGCTGGAGAACCAGGGAAGAAGAGGTGTTTGTGCTAGTTGATTACAGAAAAGAGGTGCCAATGCAGCTGAAAATTAGACTGAGGCTTGTTTCTGATGGAGAGTCATATTAACATTAAGGTAATTCTTGAGAGAGTAAGGAATTACAAGTATTTACTTACAAGTCTACAGATTTTGTTGTATAGCATAGAAGAGTAGCTTAGTTTGCCCCAGCTGAACAATAATTAACTAAATTTGATATAATTAAGCCAATTAAATCCCTCCTGTCCATTTAGCTGCAACTTATTTCACTTTCAAACTGTTGCTACTCATGCTTTTTTTTTTAAATTGAGCAAAACCCACTCTTCTCTCTCAGCAGATTCTACAGCTGTACCCTACTTACGGGTAGGCAGGTACAGTAGGTTCCAGGAAACTGGTTTCATTGGTTTCACTGGATGTGTCTGTCTTGCTGTTTCTGTTGAATAAATATGTGCAACTTACAAAGATTTGCTCTTAGATCACTGGCAACCAGGCTCTGGAATGACTGAGCATTCATGCCAGCTGCTTAGAAGGAATAAAGGGCAGTTCCCAACTCCAAAGTTTCAGAATTGAGCAATCAGTGCAAGGCAAGGCTGTATCTGCACAGTCTACTGCAAAACTGTCAGGGCCTACAAAATACAAAATCTAAGCACTGTGGCAAGAGAAATGGCATGAAACTGTAGTTTTAAGGGCTTTGGTGGAGTGACATCAGTGGGGCAAATAATGCATCTAGTTTTGCTCTGTATCTACTGTACAGCATTAGAAAGAAAACCAAGTGATAGATACTGTGTCAGGTAAAATTTTGTGAGTTCATTCCTTAAAGAAGTGAAATTAAAACCAGATTCTAACAACTAATCATAGCATGCCGAACTGTACCATGGAATACTAAGAGTGAGACCAGGTCCCTGAAGAACTTTAAAAATGGTATTTCTGAAGTTGCTGTCATAGATCTAGGGTACTATAATAATGAACAGGTCAGACATAAGCTTTATTGGCTATGATCATAATGAGCAAACATTCAGCCAGTATCTCTCCCTCTGCTCCCCTCTTCCCAGCAAAGTGATTGCAGAGAACCAGCATAAGTACTGTTTAAGAAAAAAAAAACTATAAATTAAAACAAAAATAAAAATACAAATAAACCCAAACATTTCAATGTTAACGAAACCAGGTAACCATCCCTAGGAGGGTTGGACTCATAAAGTATCTTACTAATTGCAACAAATAGAAGAAGAAATCAAAGAGTAAATAATGTGCAAATATGGAGAGTGGAGCCTATAGCAGTGGCACAGCCACTATTGTCTTTACTCAATGTAAGGAGGTGGAAATTGTCATAAAACTGCTAGTATTTACTCAACAGGAATGTTCTTTTATTTAGGGTAAATTTCTTAGCCAGATCAAATTTTTATTTAATAATAATAGTTATACATGTCAGCATGACTGAATGCGGACAGGCAGAGAAAGCTCTAATGCCACTGAGTATTGCAGAGGGCATCTTGGTCAAATCCTAACAATCCCAGACATCTTTTTCTGTTTAGGATAATTTTATAACTGTGTGACTTCTCCTGTGACAAGTCACAGTGAAGGAACATAGGGGATACTAGAGGCACTGAGAAAGAAGCAAAGTCAAGTCCCATTCCTGATAATGATGTTCTCACTCATGCTCATCTACTTAGTGCCAGCTGTTTGGTACTCAGTATTCACTCCCTTCCCTCAGCCCTCCCTGTCTGGGTATCATCACACTATTAATAATGCAGCAAAATGAATTCAGGCAGGTGACTGGCATTTGACATATATGACTCATTCTTCATACCAAAATAATGATGTGCTGTGTTTTGTGTGATATACATACTGCTATTTTGATTGGATTTGGGCTTCCTTATTTATATTGAATGTCTGTATCAGAGAAGCAAGGTTGAAGAAATGCAAAATTTAAGTCTAAGGGTTGTCATGTCTTAGAAGAGGTCCTTCCACAGATTTTGGACACCATGGCCTAGACCTCCATGACAGAGTGTGGACAACTTGTCCTCCTGTGTCCCTTTGTTTTGATACTGGGTATTTTCTGGCCTATCATCTCTTCTGGATGTGGTGCTCGGCTGACAGTGGGGCTGCTGCAGAAATGCTCTGCTAAGAGCTCCCTGCGATGACCCATCTAGCGGGTCCCATTTAAGTTGTGATGAAGGGTGAGGGACAGGGCTGAGCCAAAACACAGGCTTTTTGTACTACTGCAGAGTGTGGGTATCAGATATTTTATGGTACAAGAATTGGAGACTGAATAAAATCATACTTAAATCCCCTAAGTCACTCAAATAAATTTTCTAGTCTTTTCTGGTCTTTGTTTCTTTATTTAAGGACAGTCTCGGTTCTACATGAAATTTCTTTGCAAAATACATATCAGCAGTAAGTGAGGGAATAGTCTGAATAAAATCTCTAAGATTTTGAAGGCTAGGACATAATGATTCTTCTAGTCAAAATGAGAAATCTGTATCTTGCATTGCAAAAGTAGTTTCCCATTGTAATCCTTGAGGGGGAGCTCCAGTTAATGAAAACGATGCAAGGTGAAATCCACTGAAAAAAACCCCCCAATACTACGAAGTAAAGAAATATTTTCTAAAGATGCTAATAAGCCAACTGAAAGAATGAATCACTCGTTTGTAACACGTTTAATTTTCTAGCCGATACACTGCTTTTCCAGCTGTCCCCCTTCAATTAATACACAGTAAAGATTTGTAACCAAAATTTCTGTGCCATCTTCAGGGGAACACAACATTCTTCTGTACTCGCAGTTCATGCTCATGTGCATGGAATTTCTCAACCTCTCCCAGCCCAGAATGCATGTACTACTTTTCAGTGAGTTCCCAGCTACTCTCTAGGCAATAAAATTTTCAGTAAGTTAAATGTAAAAAAGGAAAATTTAAAAAAAATTGTTTTATGACACACAAAGAGAAATGAATAAAATCTTTTACAACTTAGGATGAGTTATTTGTCCCAACTTTTGAGAAAAAGGTAAAAAAGTGCTGTAAATGTCTTGTGGAGTACTAACCCTAATAATTTTGAATGTAGAATGACCTCTATTTTAAACTGCAGGTTCACAGTAAGTGACATAGTAAGTTCGCATAGTAAGCTAGAATCTTCCAGCTGTGATTTCTGTGATTTTTCTTCCTGGAACATGTTACTCTTTTACTGGAACAGATCATCCCCTTCCCCCTCCATGTCTACACCCTCCCCCCCCACCCCAGGTCTGTTTTGCTTTTCTACTTAGAGATTCGTTTTAACATGGAATTATAATTGCACTCTGTGAGTGAACAGCTACATGATTAAAACCTTACTGCCTTTGAAATGCAAATAGATTGCCCTTGCAAGTGTACCTGGGCATCAATTTTGCCTATTATGCTTAGGAACATGCTAAGTTGCTAAACAGAGACCTAAAGGATCCCTGTTCTTGTTTTCCTGCATTTCAAAATACCAAAAAATCCTAGTATTTGGAAAAGAAAGCCATGAATCAACATACTGTTAACCTGCCTCTGCAATATCCTCTGCAATACAACAAAACCAGAAACTACTTAAATAATTTTATGGCCTCTGTTTCAGTCAGGCCATAGGCCTCAGTGACCTTCAGTATGGCTGCAAAGAAAGGAATCTTCTGTAAGATATAACTGTTTCTACATGAATAAAAGCAAGAAGATTGACTTACTTTGTTATAATCTCAATATGCTTGGTAGTTTCTAGCTCCTACTGGATTAACGGAGTTCATGGCTGAGCAAGCTGCTTCCTACTACAACAAGAATTTTATCTCTGGGCACTGCTGCAGTCCACTCCAAGGCATCCCCCCCTGCCAACCACTTCTCAGCCGGAGCAGAGGCTACTGCCCGAGGAAGAATTTATCATCTGCTATGATGGTGCCAATGGTTGAGATTGAGGTCCTGCAAGTGTTTTGAATACAGCCATTTCCTTCCAAAAAGTGACTCCTGGCGACAGTCAGTGCTGTCAGCTGTACCTCTGCAGCTAAGGCTCAGTATACACTCAGTGTGGTGGATATTGGCAGTGCTAACAAGTAGAGGGGCAGCAAAACATTAAGCAAAATTAAAACCTTGGGGACAGATTTCCATAGATTTTATAGGTCCATCCTGTTCTCTAAGTGGTGTTTGTGTTGAGTAATAAACAGAAAAAGATTTTTACGCCTTTTTTTGTGACTCAGTAAGGTGTTGATGCTCACAATCCAGTACAAATATGAATATGCCTTGTGCTGAATGAAGGTAGCCTTATTGCTGCTTATCCCAGTTTTTCAGCACAGGATGGCTTTTGGTTTTTCAGCTCCAAAGCCTCTCCTTTCCTTTACGCTGCCATCTGTTTTATATTAAACTGCTCTTAATTATGGTGATGATTCTGGTGTTACCTGTGTTCATGGCTAATAGACACTCTCATTTTTGGAATGTGGGAGAAGACTGAGACCTCCTTACTTCATCTGTTAGGGAACATAAAGTGGCCAATTTACAGCTAGCAATAGTGAAGGGGGAATGTACTTGGCTTAGACCTGAAAAAAAAGGCTGAGTGTTTTTATTTGTGTATGTGACATACTTCTTATCTTTAGAATGCTGTAACTTTTCTGTATGCTTCATACCATGTATTATACATATATTTATGTATATCAATATATACCAATAAAGAAGTCTGGAGACTGCTTGTTGCAACAAATCACTTCCTTGCCATAAGTAGTTCTAGCAGTATGGTCTAAAAGGTACTTAGTCTGTATTGGTTGCTTTTCACCTTTTTCTCATATGACTTTTTCTGTTTTCTGTCCTTTATGCTGCTCTTCCTCATGCATCAGTACTTCCTGGCATCAGTTGTTTCCCTGACAAACAGCTCAGAAATGATGAATTGCATGGCCAGGTTCCTTTGTAACTAATGTCTTAAGCATATGTGTGATGCATCTTTTGAAGACTTCATTGTCAGTAACCTAAACTTTTTTGTGTTCCTCATCCATGAACCAATGAGACTCTTCATTTGACTACTGGGCTGTAAAAAATGCCAAGTTAGTCTTCTCCAGCCTCGATATCCTGAATGTGTCCTGTGCAGATTATTGGAAAATTAGCACCAGCTCCATTGGAAGCATTCAGCTTTAATGAAATATCTTGGGAGCCATGCCCTTGGGAGCAGTTATACTGGGCCTGCTTAGGACACTTCTTTCCACAGCTGTATCAGAATGAAAAAGTTTCCTGACAGCTCTCCCTAAGTAAAAACATGAAATGATTCTGTGATGACAGCATTACATACAGATCCCTGCAATGCAAAGCTGTATGGTCCTGGTGGTCTGCAGTAAAGGCTGGAGGACAGAATAGCATCTTAATTCTAAGTGCTCACACTGGTAGGGCTGGCTTCAGCATTCAGAAATCTGTGAGCTTTTGTCCTACAGTACATATGTAGCATGGACAAGATTTTGACTTAATTTCCTTAGTTCTGTATAATTACACCTTTATAACCCCACCAGTGAGAACTTTTGAGCACCTTCAGCCCCAAAGTGCTAGATGTACCTAGGATCTGGCCCTGGGTCCTTGCATTTTACTGACTTTGATGCAAAATGTCCCTGTGAACAGTTTTCACTTCACAGTTAGTGAAAATCTCTGGGCCATGAATTCCTGTATGTACGTATAATGCAATAATAGTAAAAACTGATTAAAAAAAACCCTAGAAATTGGGAATTCGTTTGCAGACAAACATAAATGAAACAGAAACAAAAAAACATAGCAGCAAACACAGCTGATTTTTTTCCTTATCTGTGTAGGTGTATGATCATTAGGCATACTGTCTAAATAAATTTTGATGTGTAATTATGAAAAATTTAAATATATCTTTTTATTGTCAATATAAATTATATTGCTTCAGTGGATTAATAGTTTCTGCATGATGGTATGCACTGGTCACGTCACAAAAGATTTCTAAAAATATTTGAGCTCTTTTTCCTTGTCTTATGGCTACTACCAATCTTCAGATTTAGCTATTAGCATGATGCTCAAAACCCAGAAAATCGCATAATCACTTAAATTGGAAAACACCTCTCAGATAATCTAGTCTAATTTATCACCAAACACCACTATGTCAACTAGACCATGGCCCCAAATGCCACATCCAGTCTTTCCTTAAACACCTCCAGGTGTGGTGACTTCATCACTTCCTTGAGCAGCCCATTCCAGTGTCTACTCATCTCTTCTATGAAGAAGGTCTTCTTAATGTCCAGCATAAATCTTTCCTGATGCAGCTTGAGGCAATGCCCTGTCACTTACTACCTGGGAGAAGATATCCACCTCCAACTGACTACAGCCTCCTTTCAGACGGTTTTAGGGAGTAATAAGTTCACCCTGAGCCTCCTTTTCCCCAGGCTAAACAACCCCAGCTTCCTCAGCTGCTCCTCACAGGACTTGTGCTCCAGACCTTTCACCAGCTTCATTGCTCTTCTCTGGACTTGCTACAGCACCATGATGTCCTTCTTTTAGTGAGTAGCCAGAACTGAACACAAAATTCAAAGTGTGGCCTCACCAGTGTCAAGTAGAGGAGGAAAAAATCACTTCCCTGCTCCTGTTGATGACATTATTCTTGACACAGGCCTGGATGCTATTGGCTTTCTTGGCCCTCTGGGAACATTGATGGCATATGTTTGACTAGATGTTGACCAGCATTCCCAAGTCCTTTGCCACAAGGCAGCTTTCCAGCCACTCTTCCCTCAGCCTATAGAACTGTCTGGAGAACTAGGTTTGTATAGGACCCAGAAATTAGTCCTGTTGAACCTCATGCTGTTGGTCTTGACTCCTCAATGCAGCCTGTCCATGTCTCTCTGCACAGACTTCCTATCATCCAGCGTCCCAACCCAAGCTGGTGTCATCTGCAAATTTGCTAATGGTAGACTAAAAGTCCTCATCTAGATCATCAGTATTGAAGAGGACTAGGCTGATCGCTGGGAGGCACCACTGGGATGAAGGTGACTGAATGCCAGCTGAATGCAGGACTATTAATCATCCACATCAGTGATGGATTATTATCTCTTAGCTAGCCCATTTGTAAAGTATAAATTCTCCTGTGCATTTCTTTTTGTGGTAACACTTTCTGACCTAATGTGACATTTTGGCATTTCAGCCATATGTCTGTTTGACCTTATGAACTTTTCAGTTTATATTTCACCAGCTGGCTCCAATTAATTTACACAAATGAGCTTTCTGTTACTGCTTTATCAACAGGTTTCTTGAAGAAAAAAATATTATCTGTAGATTCACACAGGATTGAAGGCACATACTCTTGTAGACACACAAACACACACACACAATTTCATTGAGGAGGCAAGGCATACTTCACTGTGAATTCATTCAACACCTTCTCACTGCTTCTATGAGTAGCTCAAGATTTTGATGGAGGCAACAGTTTGAATTTCAGGGACTGCACAACTAAGTTGTTTTGCACATAATTACCTAATGCAGCAAGGGTGCAGAACAGGTGCCTTCTTTCATTTGGCATATGCTACCTTATCAAACTGAAGCTGGAAGATATTTTGGATTTTGGTAAAAGTCCAAGAACTCTAAACATCAAGGGAAAAAAATATAAAATGTATTTATGAAATTATTTTTCTGTAACATTAACACAAATTTTTGTAGCCATCAACTTCTCTGATTATGTCTAATTTTTTTTCTCCTTACTGCTGTACATTTTCAGGTTCAGATATTAATGAATTTACCTGGTATAACCTCTACACAGAACAGAAACTTGATTCCCACTTTGTTGAGAAGAAACCGAGACATAAGTGACCTGCCAAAGGTCATAGAGGGAGAGTGAGGCAGAGCCAGAAATTCAACCCATAGTGCCTGAATTTTCAGAGAGAGCTTTAATAGTAAGATGAGCCTTTCCTTTTTTTCAGATAGTGTATGTTTTTTAAAAGTCAGCAATTTCTAGCTGGAATGCCTAAGGTTTGAAGTATAAATCTTTATTTGTGAGTTCTTTCATAAATATTTGCTTTTCAGCTGCTTCTTCATCTGCTGACTTGCTGCTTATTTTGAAATTTTTGTTGATGTTTTCTCTACCTTGTAAAATACATTCTTGAAAGTGGCAATACCACTTGTAAAAATAATCTTCCTATATTTTACTTTGCAATTTATAAACTGGCATGAATATCAGTTTATTGGAACAGTTAGTTTTTTAGCCTTAAATAGCAAACACATATGGATATTCATACAAGTATTATTGTTGTTAAAATCTTATAGTATATAGACACCAGAAAAATTTCTTTTACTTTTCTTACAACTCATTAGTCTTTGCAGCCATTGTGAAACTTTGTTTTGCAGTCACTGAAGTTTTATTATGCTATCTAGTTCTTTTTGATCTACTGAAGATTATTGGAAGTCAAATTCCTTATTACCTTTCTAAGTGAGACATGATTGCGCTTCATTCAGGAAGGTTGACTACCTTTAGATCAAAACATTTTTCTGTGTTTTAAAGTATTCCCATCTGATCTCTAAAAAAAAAGTATCCAATACTTTACTGAAAAAGAAGTTTGGCTAATTGTTATATAATCTCTGTAATACTCATATGATTTTGTCTTAATAATGGCATTAAACTGCTCCATTCTCAATCCTGAGAAGTCTCTGTTGAACATTGATTCAGTGATCTCTTTTACAAAACTACCACCAAAATTTTCACTGGACAGTTACTACTGTTATCTTTAGAAACCTTGGCTGTGATAGAATATGCCCTTATTCCTGACTAATTTTACTGTAATAGAATGTTTGAGGTTCTGAAGTGTTTTTCTCTATGAACAGGAGGCCCTGTCACATGAATTGGCTGAAAAGCAACGGATTTGAAAGTGGTATGAAGACTACATCAGCCTCTCTCCTCTTGTCCTGCTTTGTCCTGCAGATATTGTAACTTATTGTAGAGAAATTTACTCTCTGCTATTTGGTGCTATTCACAGTGGTCAACTGTGATGTCAAACAAATCACTGTGTTGTGCTCTGTGGGATAAGTTCTGAACTTCTTCATGGAATAGGTGATCTTGTTCTCCTAGAGCATGTGAACTTTTTATTCCTCCAGAAATTTAAATCCAGTACAAACAATTTTGATTTATATATGATAAAAGGATCTTGGGCTAGGGGTTGCGGATATTCAGCATCTCAAGTGAAGCTGTTGATTTTAAGCCAGCTAAGCTGCCAGAAGTTTGGAAATTCTAGCCTTGTCAACCTAACTGCTGTGCATAATGGAATGGCTCATATGCTGAAGACATTTGCAAAAGAACAGAAATATAGTAACCCCCAGACAGCTATGAAAACTACCCTGCATCCTTATAACTCATCCTGCAGATGATACAGAGGGGACTTGCTCAGTATCATATAACAAAGTTGGAGAGAGGGATGGTGAAACTGAAGGAGACATAATCTAAATGGTCTTGACACTGATGGAGCAATTCTGCATAGAAGCTGATCCTGATCTTTTTTTTGGTGACAAGTTCAATAAACTAGTGATGTATTTTCGGTCAAAATGACAATAAAATACAATCATTGGGCAGCTGTAGCTGTCTTTCTGATTATTTATTCTCTCACCAATTTTTATGTTATCTGGAAATGGCTAGGGAAATACTTTTATGGTCATCAGTGTTGATAAAATATTAAATATCTTTGAGCCATTGAACCTTCTGTATTTAAAAATGAAAATAATTATTAAATAATTGTATATTTAAGATACATATTAAAAAGATGCAGCACAGAAGTCGTGTTCAATTTGATGAGCTTTACAGCAGAAACGCCCTTGGATAAAATGATGAGCTGCAGTGCTACTCATATTATATATGTAAAGATTGCCATTTTAGTTATGAGTCTGGCCTTTGAATAGAAACCTGACACCTCTTCTTCTGAGTGGTGAGCAGAGAAGTCTCTCCAGCAGCTCTGTTGGATAATCCAGCTCTTACATTCCCATTATTATCATAACTATTTGCTGGTTTTATTCTTAGAATTAAAGCTGCATTAGCTCTTCGGAATTGGGACTGCACCTTTGTAACAGCTCAAAGTGACCTAGCTATGAACCCACCTTAGCAGCACTTTGAAAGCACAGAAGTGAGAGGCAAAGGCTATTCCAGAGGGACTTGTGTTCAGCTTGCCCACCATTACCTTTTCATGAAACCCTGATCATGAGGTCTGCAGGTGCATTCCATATTCCAAAAACTAAGGAAATTCAGACCTAAGTATCCAGTTACTGTGGAAGGTGCTTTTTTGGTCTCTCTTTTGGAGATAGGCTGAGGACAGGATTGCTTGGAAATTGCTGCGAACAGGGTAGAAAGCCCAGCTCTCATATCAGCACTCAGCTGATGTGAAGCAGATGCTTTGAAATGATCCTATATGACTTATAGAGAGAAAATTTAAAAAAAATTAAAAATCCAGTATTAAACGGAACAAGTCCTCTTCAGGTAAGTCATTCTTATTTACTTATCATGTTATTTTCTCTTTCATTTCATTTCTCCCATATATCTTTAAAAGGCCTTTTTGATTCCACTTAAATACTTTGTCTGACATTTATTAGTTTTGCTAATTTCCAGTTCATACATTGTACTCTCACATATGGAAATTGTTTTATTTTATTGTCTCTTCCTGTATTAAATATATTTTTTTCATATTGACAGCCATATTGGGCTTTTATTCCTCTTTTTTGCCAAATTACATCTGTGCTTGCTTCTATGTATTTTTTCCTCTCAAAAAATAGTGCCTTTTTTATTACTTTTATTTTAATCTAAGTTTCCTGTTTATTTTATTTTATTTTATTTTATTTTATTTTATTTTATTTTATTTTATTTTATTAAGTGACTTTTATTCTGAGAGACAGAAGATGTTTTTCCTTCCAAAATACAAGCTACAGGATTACAGCAATGATTCATTTGGACAATTCAAGTTGGTTAGCTCCACACATAAAACTTCTCACCACAACTTTTGCAGCCTCCCTTGCCTCCTGCAGTCTGACAAGTTCCCTGTGTTGGAGAAATAACATAATCCTTGCCTGAAAGGCATGCATTAACTGTTCCTGAGTAAAATTCATGTAGGTCAGGAATCATAGCATGGTCATCCCTGCTTTGTAATAGCTCAAAATGTGTGGGGTCATCTACCTTTACTTGAAACCTTGAGCTGACAACTGGAATAAGTGCCTTTTTAAGTGGTTAATTTCTCCTATGCTTTGATTAGGAGGGTAATAAACTTTGTCAGTCACGCTCATAGTACCTTCGGCTTGAAATACAGAACTGCCATTTCTGCTTCCCTGGAAATTTGGTAACTCATCCAGCAAGAAACCAAGCAAAAGGGCAAGATTTCTCTCATGTGAGAAGTCATAGCAAGCCCATAACTACTGCTTTACCCAGCACATGAAAGTCACAGAGTCCCTTCTGTATTGCAAAACCACAACAATATATGTGAACAAACAAACTCTTATCAAAGCAAGAGATTTTTTTAGACAGCCTTAAGGTGAGACAGAAAAGACTCATGCCAGTGTCTGTCTCCCAGGTGTATATGAAAGACTTAGAATAACGCTTTCTCTGCATGTACATATACAGAAAGGTTATGTAGCAAGGGAGAGACTTGCCTTATATTCCTAAGAAGAAGATGAGAGCAGACCCCGCCAGGAATCACAGTTCTTTACTGAGTGATGGGCCAAAGTGCATCAGCAAACAAGCCTCCTTTGCCCTTAATCTCCCACCTCTGCAGATTTTGGTTTTTGCAGGAAAATCAAGCCTCTCTTCTAGCTGGGGAGTGCAGACCAACTCCCAGAGCTGTGCTGAGGCTGCTTCTTGGCTCAGGAGCTTTCCTGCTTTCATCTGTTTGGTACAAGTCAGTACCATCTACAATCACTCACACAGAGACACTGTCATTATTCTGGATTTGTGTTTCATTTCTGTAGAGATGATGGGGAGTCTAATGGGGTGGGACCTGGAGCAGAAAGGTGATGGGATAGTTTAAGCAGAGGAGGAGGAGAATGGCTGCACACATGCTCCCACAGGTGCTATGTTGGTCCCCCAGGGAGGATTTTGTTCATTACCTGTCAATACTCAGGACATGGCAGCTCAACACCAAAGGACTTTTCCTAGCGTGGGTGCAAGCAGAAAATTTGATGGGACACACTGGATATGCTAGGACCCAAATCCGTACAGAAAAAGTGTATTTACTGCACAGTCTTGGCCTGCCTTTCAGGATCTGTTATTTTGAGCAATGGCTCCAGCTGCTGTTATGGTCCCCTCTTTTCCACACTTGAAACTTTCCTCTGGAAACAGGATTAGAAAATTTGCTTTAACAGAGCTATTTCCCACTGATTTGTCTATACATATGGCAGATGTGGTCTCTGAAATTAAATGCAGTGGAGGTTTTTCTTTTTGTGAGGTCTGATTCTGTCCTGGGTTTGACTTTCATTTGTATGGGAAAAAATTAGCTCCTTCTAGGTTGTCAGAATGCACTTACAAAAAGCTGCCGCAGAAAAACTGGAATTAATTGAATACAAAGTGCTACTAAACCTTCAGCTTGATTGCACACAGAGCTGTACAAGTTAAAAGGGTATCAGAGCTGTTGAATTGTAACTATTAAAACAACATAAGGGAAATGAAATGAGATCCCCACTGTTACTCAAAAGAAACCTAATGCTGTTTTCATAATGCATAACTAGGTTTGATGATTGCTTGGTGGTTGATAGAGCAATTCTAGCACCCAAGCTCTTGACCAAACTAGTTAGAGTGCTTACATTTCCCTATGCTGTGTGAGCACCTACAATGTAATTCCACCCTGTAATTCACTATTCAGAGATTAAATATTGCAGAGGACCTGGTCTCATATCTGTGCAGGAAACAGCAGCAGTGTTGGTTTCCCTGTGCAGGCCTAGAGGGTTTTAAGTTGGCTGCTAACTTGTAGACCAGAGCATGGTTTCACATGTGAAATTTGTGAGTTCTAGCGTGTCACTCCAAGACATTTGGGGTAAGTGGGTATCATTTGTGCAATGTTTAAACTTTTTAACCACCTCACGGATTTTGTGACACAGGAGTAGCTGCTAGGTTATTTCTACCATGAGTAAGCATAGTGCCTTCTAAGTGCCTTCAGCAACCAATACAGCAAATCAATCATGTCAGATATATGAGTTTAGCCTCTTCCTCTCCAAGACTTTGTGGCACCCATCCATGAGGCTTCCTGAGGAGGCTGTACAAGATCAACTCTGTTAAGCAAGCCTAGCAAAGAGTCATAGCACACAACCTTGATTTACCACTGTTTTGTCTTTGTTTTGCAAAATGCCTACCTTACATTTGAGTTTCCTTAGCACAGGGAAATTTGAATGCTTATCTCCTATGTTCGAAGAATATTCTGATTACAGTGCAAGCAGCAACAGCCTTTAGGTGTAACTCAGTGCACTTTTGAGCTTACCACTTAGGAACATCCAGGAAAAGAATGTAGCTACCACTTTAATCTACTCCTGTGATTATTTTTACTGTTTACTATGGCAACATAAGAATGCATTGCCACTACTTTTATTTATCAAGTAATTTACTATTTTGTGCAACTGTTATTCTAATCCACTAAAATGGTTTAAAAATAGAAATCTGATTTTTTTTTAGGTAGCTCTGAGCCTTGAGAAGGTGTCTGCATAGTTATATTCTGGATTTTTTTAATATCTAAGTGTCAAAAGTGAAAATGAACATGACAGCTATGAAACACTCAACTTCAATCTTCAATTGTCAACATTTTAAAATAAAGCGTGTGTGGCTTAGCAAAGGAAATTTTGTTGGATGTTGAATATAAATGAACCTGTATAACTAGCCCTGCTTGTTCCCCTTTTGCTATCAGTGGATAGAATTGCAGGCCACCAT
Source organism: Turdus rufiventris (assembly GCA_013186435.1). NCBI lineage: Eukaryota > Metazoa > Chordata > Aves > Passeriformes > Turdidae > Turdus > Turdus rufiventris. The sequence goes on from PYHW01010093.1 coordinate 82,463, forward strand.
GCCTGGGCAGGCCACTTGCATAAAGGTGGCAGCTTTAGAGCCCAGGACAGAAATGTAGTCAGACTTTTTACCTAATTAGCACTGAGCGGATGTTCCTTCTCCAGTTGTTTCTTGGGGCACTTCAGAGCAAGTTGGTTGAAATGAGCCTGAAGGTGTGACAGTAGTTATCCATTGTACAGGATATGTATAGGTAATTACTACTGGTGGAAATGGTAACTACTTCTGGCTGTCTTGGTCTTGGAAGACTAGCCTAAGCATTCACCTAAAAAAAAAAAAAAAATTGTTATTTCCTTCATCTCCTTGGTGCAGGCTGGCTGTTTCAATGCATACCAAATGTGGAGTTTTTAAGACAAATGATGGGTTTATTTCATCAGTCTTACAGGTTTGGGCTGCATCTTTGCAAGACACTGAGCTGTTACACAGCCATCCAAAGTAAAAAGGACTATTTTTCTGTTCTTATAAAGCTGTATTGCTAGGGGAGCTTTATTGAGGAGCTTGCAACAACTGGAGCAATTTTCTGAAGATGAAGTTAGTAATAGTGCTGCTTTTAGTTCCACCTCTCAAGAAATGTGTATAACTTTTTAGTCATATAGTAGGGAATTGTAAATTAATTCTTATGTCTCCATGGGTTTGAAATGGAAACGAAGCCTTCATAGTTCAATGAAGTGGAAAGTCTTTCATCAGAAGAAAATCAGCCAAGGAATTGGATGGCAAAGACCTCATACATTACAAAACAGTTGTTTGCAATTAAGGCCAGGAGTAAGATGTGCATGATTCTGTCATGTTTCCTTTTGTCTATTTAATCAGCCTGAGGCATAACATCAGATGGCTTGAAGTAGCATTGTTTCCTTGTCATATCCTACGTTTTGCTGTATATTATGTGTATATGTACTGTATCAAAGGACTACAATCTGTTCAAAATATAGATGTTTCATATCCTAATCAATAATCAGGACATTTTCACAGAAGCATTAATATTCTAAAGTAGTGAAAACTGCCGCTGAGGGAAAATTATTTTGGAGGTTGTTAGGGAATCATGTAGGAATCATAAGGACATCAACAGAGCCAAATTCCTTGTACCACATCCCTTCTCTGAGTTACAGTGGCAAGGACAATGATAGCCTATGCTGATAATTCTTTCTGTCTCACAAGACATACATTTCAGGGAGTGTTGTGCATCACTGTGCATCATGAAAAAATACTTTGAAACTAATAAGAAGTTGAATGGAGTCAAAGCTGAAGTGAAAGTAAGCTAGATGTAAACTACAAAGAGTCCATTAGCTTGGTCACCATCAGCTCCTAAAGTCATACCATACTACTGCCAGTTTTAATAAAAATCTCAGAACAGCAGTTAATCTTATTTACCATATGCTAAGCACGGTGCAGCAGATGGACAATGGCATTCTAGTCTTTTCTGTGCTTTCCTTGCACTTGTCAATTCAAGCCCTGCGAAAAAGGCTGGTATCCAGATTGATAACACATGGATGTTCTCTAAGGGCTTGACTCTTTCATCAGTGAACTATTGCCGCAAGGACTGAAAATCCTTTCTCTCTAAATGTAAATGCAGTTAGGAATAGTTGGTGGTTCTGAAGATGGTTTATTATGTCCGTCTTGAGGTTGTCAGAAGGTAAGCCAGTCTTTAAAGAACAGACTTGCCAGAGCTGGTAGAAGAGGGCTATGGAATATCACATGTAAAGTATCTGCTCAAAGAAATTCATAAACAAAGAAAAATCAACTTATAGGTACTGACTGTCTGGGCACATCCCTGTTTCACTAGCACACATGAGCCTTCGGTAACAAAACTAAGTCTTTGTAATGCAATCTGAGACTCACTGGATCTATATTATTGAATTCTAAAGTGAAATTTAACATTATTGCTTCTGCTTCTACAGTCTTACAAATCTGAGAACCAAACCTGCTCAGGGATCTTCAATAAATATAAAGTAGTGTGGCAAGTATTTTTTCAAGAAACTAATTAGACTATCCATAGCATTTTCAGAATGAGTTAGAAAGGAAGATAAAACTTCTGTTACCATATCTTATACTTATTATCAGATCTTAATGGTACTACCCAAATTTCTCAGATTCACTTTGCACATCTATTCTAGCAAAATGATAACATAAAAAGGCTTAGAGGACTGCTTGGGAGCACCTCTTCAGTGGGTTCAAGGTGCTTCAGGCTAAGTACAAAAAAGAGGAAGGCACTCCATGCTATTGCATCTAATGGGATGTCTCCCACTAGAGACATCGAATGACTGCCAACCACTGGAGCACGGGAATGTCTTCATGTTTTCTTTGTTTTATTGTCCTGCACAAAGCATTAATTACTGGGCACTTCTAGTGAGAGATCCTGATTTGAAAAGATGCTTGCTTTGATTCAGAATAGTTTTAGTGACATTACTCATCTTTCTAAGCAGGTTAGTCTTCTGCCTGCCTAGTGAACTGAAGTCACTCCACATGGAAGGGGCAGGTAATCATGAGAGTCAGTGAAAAGGAGTGGGAAAGAGCTCATTGTATGAGGAGAGAGACTGGGACCTTGGCAAGCATGAACTGGATTGACTTATAATGCAAAGGGATTGTAGACTTCTTCTACACACCTGGATTCTAAAGTAATCTTTACGCAGGAAAGAAATAGCATTTTATTCCATTTTAAATGAAAGCAAAGATACCACTCCCTGTAACAGTCAACTCCTGACCTCCACTTCATGAAGAAGGGTCCTTTGTGAACTTCTGGTCTCTGTAGTTTGTCAGTCTGTGTCTTGGGTTACAATACAGGGTGTGATAAAAGGTATCTATTCTATCACCATCTGTGGTGGGTGGGGGCAGTGATCTTTATCTCCGTGGGAGATGTTCTTCTAATAGCCCACCCATTGAAACCAGGCTGGCATTGTTCTTTATCTTTTCACAACTCACCCTTCCTCCAAGGAAGCATCTTCTGCTAATGGCCCATTGAGTCCCACTGTGTGACTGATAAAATTACTGCATCCCATTGGAAGTTGCTCCAACCAGGGAGAAGAGCCCAACATTTCTTACCAAGATAAAACAGAGGTGTGGGGGACACCTCAGTAGCCCCTTTCTCCACTGGACTCCAGAAGGAAGCTGGATTTCTCCACATCACCAGTGGACCTCCAGAAGGAATCTGCACCTTCTACAGAACCACTGCTTCAACTGAATCACATCTATCACTACAAAAAGACTGCAGCCACCATGTAATTGAACTGCTACCTACACCCTGCTTGACAGGGTGTCAGGTTGTACTCTGACTTTGTCAGGGTTTGGAGTTTGTTTCTTTGTAGCATTGTATTTCTATTCTAATTTCCCTAGTAAAGAACGGTTTCATAATTCCCATATCTTTGCCTGAAAGCCCCTTGATTTCAAAATTAAAAAAAATTTGGAGGGAGTGGGTTTGCATTCTCCATTTCAAAGAGAAGCTCCTGCCTTTCTCAGCAAACACCTGTCCTCCAAACTAAGACAATCTGTACTAAAACCAGCAGAAGTGATCTGTGGGACTGTCATAAAAAAAAACGATCTCTGTTATCACAGGGTTCCAGTAAGTTGAACAGGTTTCCAGCATGAGTTAGATCAGCAATCCAGGGAGTAAATATGTTCCCTGTATTGCTTCCATACCCTGGGTTTGAACAGTGGCTGGACTGGCTTGTGACACTGGGGTTCCACTTTCTCTGTGGTCTGTACAGCACTGAACTAATGGGCAGTACTTAGCAAGAACTAAATGGTATAGAAAGATTTTTCACAGGGTCACAGCATAGTTGAGGTTGGAAGGGAAATCCAAATGGATTTCAAATGGAAACATGCAAAACCAGTCATCCAGGACAATGGGCAAATAGCTTTTAAATATCTTAAATGGTGGAAAATCTGCAGCTTCTCTGGGCAACCTATGCCATGACTTTACTGCACAGCAAAAATGTGTTTCCTGATGTTCCGATTGTGGTCCCGTGTTTTCAGCTTGTGGTCATTGCCTTTTAAAATCTTGGACTCCAAATATTAGCCCTTTATTTACGTATGTATTAATTTCTGAAAATACAATTTCAAATTAATCTCTGATAATCCTTTATACTACAAATTGCTGTCCTGTGTGTTTTAAATAGCAGCTGGGAAAATCTGATTAAAATACACAGAAATATTAGCCGTTTTAATCCAAATGCTTACTAGAGCTGTGAGCCTGTAATTTTAGAGTACAGAAAATAGACAAGATGCAATGTCTTTAGAGAACTTAAATGCCACAAGTTAACAGCTGCAAATTCATATAGCTGTGCATCACTTTGAAATCATAATCTCAAGCTAAGAATGCTCTTCCCAGTCTGAGCACTCATGATCAATTTGAATACAAATTATTCACCCAGGATTTGGGAAGCAAAGCAAAGAGGTTGAAGCGAATTATTCAGAAATTTCTCCTGAAGAGGAAAATACCATAAGGTCAGGACTTCACAAATTGGTTATGAACACTGAGGAAAAATCCCCATTAACCTAGGAGAATGCTTTGGGTGATGTGTTGTATCTATGCATTATGAATCAGTTTTGAAATTTTCTCTTCACTGGGTTGTGTCAAATAGACTTGACAATATTGCATTGAAGGCTTAGTGAAAGTGAATCAGTCTCCTGCTCTTTTAGTCTTCTTAATATACATTATAATGCCTTCAAACCCTTTTCCTTTCCTCGCTGTTCCTGACTATTCTGTGCATTTTTGAACCAAATTTGTCTAAGATATAGCCTAAATTTATGCACGTCTCTCCAAAATTGCAAATGATAAGCTGGAGTTAAGCCAGCTGACTTTAACAGGAATGTGCGTAGTTGTGCCTGGTAGATCACAGTCTCTGTAGCGCTTCTGATCAAATGTAGAGAGATATTATTTTCAAATGCATATCTTGGGCTTGGAGGTAACTTGGACTTAACTAACTTGTCCCTTTCATTGAAAATACATTTCAGCCTTCAGTCAGTTTGTAGCCAGGACTCTATGAAGTATCACCCAAAGTATCATCCAAAGCTGCCTGGAACCTGTCTGCCCACCTGAAGGCTATGAAAAGGTTAAATTGGATAAAAACTCCCTGTTTTAGGTAAGTTAAATATCTGTCTTTTGTCTGGAAGCAGGAAAGATAGATGGTTCTTATGCAGAAAATCAGTGAGTTATATTGTAGCTACTGCAGAGAATTTCACATATGCTCTGCTGTGCTGTGCTGGCACGGCTCCGATGCAGCATGAAGAAAGGGCACATTGCTCACAGTGTTAGCACATATGATTAAAGATACAGGAAGACAAGAAGCAGTCTCTCAGAAGAGTTTTAAAAACCACTTATTTAGAAAAACTAATGCTTCCAAATCACTGAACAAAATAAACAGCCCATGGGGAACACTTGATCTTATTATAATCTGAACTACCAGCCACTCTGCTGCCATAGCCCAGACTATTCAGATGTTCTGGACACTTTCCAAAATTTCTGTCTCCATCACTTTCTAGATGGTGATTTTAAAGTGGTTTGGATTTTTTTTACTTCTCTTATTTCTTTTTTTCTCTTGTTTTAAAATACTTTTTGATTTGCTTTCATTGTTTTTGCTTATGAATCTTTCAGAGCCATGCAGCAAATAATGCATGAAAATATGAATCTCCTGAACTAATTTCTTGTCACTTATTGAATGGAAAAATAAGCTATATGTTTATCCCAGTAATAACAATACTGTGATTGCTTTCTTCAGAGGAGATGCATGCATTGCCAGATGAAAGTTAAGGTATCACAACTCTCTTCTATGACTTCTGAGGCATCACCATCTTTTGGGGATGAAATCACCAAAACTTTTCTTCCAATTTTGTTCATCTCTCTGTTTTTTTGTTTTAATGAGGGCTCTGCTTTTTTGATAAACCTGGTTACAGTAGGCTTTTACAGTCATGTTTTAGCCTCACAGGCAACTGCATTGATTTTAGCAAAGTGCCACAACAGAACAGCAACAATGTTCTTTGAGGTGAGCATTACACCAGATTCCTAGAAGGATGAATGCTTTAATAAACCCTGCTTTGCCACATGTGTCTGTTTTCTCAACTGTCTATAAAACAAGCTTACCTGCGAAAATCTCTCTCACACATACATATGATCTGTCTAAGCTAAGGAACCACACAGACATACATCAAGCAAAAGTGAAAAGCCATTGCACATATAGGTAATTTAATCCATTCCTTTTTTAAATACCACAATAAATTTAATTTTCACAATAAATTAAATAGCCATATTCAGTTTACAAAATAGAATTACTTAGTGTGAAACCAGTATTTACAAACATTGTACACTATGTACACCATGTTTAGCTTTGTTGACACACAAGTATAGAAGAAAAAATTATTTGACCTTTTCTTGACACATGATTGACATGCTACAAGTGACACTATGGTCCATACAATAAAACAATAGTGCAAACTCACCACAGGAACTCTAAAACAACGTAGTTTGTATGAGATAAGATATTAATTTAAAATAATAAGAAAATAGTACTATTCACTCTCATTGTAAAAATTCAGCACTGTGCTTAAAGCGTCAGTATTCCTTTAGCAATACACATACCAAATATAGCCTCAAGATTATGTTTTCTCACAGTTTTACAGACTTTTGACAAGAATTTTTATGGCATAAAGTAATGTTCTGCTTAGATCAATAAGTATGTCACATGAACACTTCACTAAATGAGAGGAACACTGACCCTTTTAACAGTGTCTGACTTTGTTTCCCTAAATACCTCCTTTCCCTTTATTATTATATCTTAAAAGATGCAACTATATTGACAGTAAATTTATGTTAGTTACTACTCTGTAGAAAAAATCGATCCCACCGTATATTTGGTCACACACTGCATTATGTACATGTATGCATGAAAAAAGTTACTTTGCTAGCCATATCTATGAAAAGTGCATATTTCAGCAGAGACATCCTATTGCATGCCTCAGGTGCAACAGAAAGTGTTGTATGAAGTTTAGTTTAGGGCCAGTTAAATGTCCTCCCCGTGATCTGGTAAAATTTTTGATTGAAAGGATGGAAGAACTTGCGCAATTTGGTAATGACAGAGGTATCCACCTCTGGATGGATGCGTCCCTTGCTACCCGCCAGGCACTTGTTAAAGACAATGTTAAATCGCAAGCAGTAAAACCCTCTGGTGGCATTGAAGTATAAATTGTACTGACTTATCCTCGGAGGAAGATTTAGGAACTTCTCAACCAGCTGAAGTTCTGGCAGTGGTTCTGTGATGAGCCGGTCTCCGTCCACAATATGAAACTGCTCGATTGGGAAGTATTTTAACCACCTCTCCAGATGTTTTGTGTAGATGCTGGTTCTCACTGCCTTGTACTTAGTGTTCACTTCGCAGGTATTAGGATCAATAGCCAGCTTCTCAAATTTGTAGTATGTTTTGTTCTTTCTTTCCTTGCCTTCCAGCACCTGAGTGTAATCAGAAATAGCTCTTGTGGTAGGTTCCCTGACAATGATCAATAATTTGATAGATGAGTTCATTTTGTAAATCCTTTCAGGTACTTCCTCAGTGATAAAATATGCGGGGCTTTTCTCAATTGTTATTTGATGAGGGTAAGAAAAAGGCATTTTTTTCCTGTACCACTCAATCCCCTTGGCATAATTTTCATCATTGTCAAAGAAGTGAATCTCTTGAGAAGCTTTGACCACTGCAGGGTGAAGGTTCAGCATCTCCAGTAGTGCTCGGGTGCCTCCTTTCCGCACCCCAATGATAATGGCCTTGGGAAGCTGCTGAACCAGATTGTGCAGTCGAATTTGTTCCTTGGTGGCATTGCCCTTTCGAAATTCATGGAGCAGACCTCGTTTGAACTGCAGGGCTCGCAGCGGGATTTCGTCCTGGCCACGGGGTCCAAAACGACCGTCGATGGGGCAGAGGGGCTGCAGTCTGCAAGTAAAATAAAAGGTACTTTTAAAAATGAAGCTATCTCTCAAGACAAGTTTTATGTATAAGGAAATCATACTCTGGGAAACATTTTGGAATGTAATGTGATGTGCCCGTCTTTCAGCTTTTATATTATTCTGCCGATGGCTAAATAAATTGTAGTTTTTTGATTATTAATCTGGTTTTTTGCTCTGCTTTAGCTGGAAAATTCCTAACTTGACCCATCTGCCCTCTGCCAGCATAGGAACTATGATTACTGTTCTTGGGTTTCCTTGAACCTCGCCTAAACTTCCACATTCCTCATTATTTTGTGATGGGTTTGCAGTTCTTACAGCATTCTGAGATGAATTATATTTGAACATTTTGATCTGAAAATCCTGTTCATTTAAGTAATCTCTTTCCCACACTTTTCTTATTCTAGCCTGAAGTTTTTCCTGTGCTTTCCATTGTATTGATCCAGAGATGGCTTTTTTAGTAAAGAGGAGGAAAAGGGATGAAAACCAGCTTTCTAAGCATCACCTTTCAAAATTTCTCCGCCTCTTTACAATATGCCCAGTGTTTCTCTGCCAATCAGAACCAGAAAGTCCAAGGTTTTGATTCAGATAAGATTAGCAATGTACTAAAAGAATGGCAAGAAGAGTTTTTAAAAATGCATTTATTGCATCGTTTCCTCAGTGATTTTGTTATAATCGCTCTCGTGTCCTCCCATTGAACCTATTTTGTTTTATTATTTCTTCTTTTGCAACTGCATTTTTGTACTATTCTTTTGTATTCAGCTACAATTATTTCCCCTCTTTTCCACTTTCTAATTCTTCATTCTTGTATCTGATACCACTGGATCCAAGAAGTGGTTCAGTAAGAAAAATATGAAAACTTTACTTCTATAGAACCTTGAATAAACTCTCATCTCTGCTCTCAAATAAGCACTTTGGACATTATACAGACCAATAGTTCACTGAAGATTAAATTGGTGTGTACAGAGAGCTTTCAAGGTCCTACAAAAATATTATTACTAATTTTGTGGAGCCACGCTCTCCAAAATTAAGGATATGTAAGAACAAAGGTTGTCTAGGCAATTTTAGTGTGATCTTGCTGTGCACATATATTATGATACAGTTCTTAAATTACACAGCCACATGCTATTATTTTTCACAGGACCCCTGCCTTAGCCAGTATACCAGATGGGCAATGCTCATTAATAGCTGTTTAGGTATTCAGTATTTATTCTAGTTTCTCAGCATGTGGTCCCTCACTCATTTACTATATGTTATTCAAACCCTGCTTTCAGGACATAATTATTTATTTCTTTGTGGGTTTTCCATCCATCACTGCTTGTTGGGGTCTCTAATTTGACACTGATTCTAGGACAATGGATGGTTGGGGCAAAGTAAGTTTGATCCCCCTGTCTGACCTGTTAGCTGTTTCCTTGATTATCCAGATGCTGAGAGATAGAACCTGTCCAGACAGAGCAGAAGAAACAATCCATTTGACATTGCTAGGTTCACATGAGCTCTAGCTAAATCCTACAGACTAATTAGAAAGTGTGATGAAAAGTGAGTTCCTGTTATTTATTTTCTCAAGTTTCTAGCTTCTTCTATCCCTTTGCTCTGCCATCTACTGAAAAAGCCTGACTTAGTGGCAAAGACTGAATCATTGAAATGCTGATGCAAATCTGCCTGTATTATTAAAAAAAAAGGAAGAAATATCTTGACAATGCTACAATTTGGTCAGACTGTGGTGGGGCTGGTGGGAGTCTTAATGCCTCAGCAAGGAGGTTGTTAATAGCATAATAAACAGAAGCTGCAATTGCTGTCTCAGTTCTCTTCCCTCTCCTTCTGTGTATTTGTTATTTGTTTTCAAGCAAAGAGGATTCCACAACAGCAGTTCCAGACCCATCTCAACTAATTTTATCTCTTGCTCAAAAAGACAGCTAGCACTGCCTTCAGTGTAACACAACAGCTTGTCAAACAGGGTGGTTTCCTTCAAAAATAAATAAATACTCAAGATATCCTCTAGCCTAAGGGAAAAGATTGGATGTTGTTAAAAGTCTTTCCTCAGCCTTATATTTCAGGGCGTTTTTTTACTCTTTCCTCCCGATTGTACTCTCTCTAAACAATAAAAAAGTAATTTTTAAAAGATCTTGGCAGTGGTGAATAAAGGGCAGATCCTCGTAGTTTAATCCAAGATGTAACTATTTACTCTTATCTTGCAACAAGCTAATATTCTTGATTGTCTGAGTAATTTTCCCATTAAATAACAGTTCCTTGCTAAGAGTATATGGCACCTATTATATCACTGAGTTGCTCTCCCAAAACAGGTGATTTCTTAAGCTGCTACAGTAAAACTTAACAATTACTCTTCTTGAGAAAACCTGCCATAAAACAATTCATCTCCAGGAAATGTATGTCTGAAAAGTTTTCAATGAGCTGAAGTAGGTCTGGGTAATCTTAGTGAGCTATCTCACCTGATCCAGAATACTTGCTAATTTTCTTCCAATGAAGGTGTCACAGCAGCGAAAGATTATAAACCTGGTTCAAGCAGAAATAGTTTGTAGCATGGAAATCAGCTGTGGAGGCTGCTGGTACTGCCAGTCAGGGAGTCAGGTAACTTAAAGGCTAATTCAGATACTCTCAAAATTGCCACAGAATCTATTTGAGCTTCCACATGTAAGTCAGATCCATACAATCAGGAGCTGAAGGAAGGTGGCTTCCCCTGGAGGGAAGTGTTCATCTTATCAGATTTTATGACTCAATGAATCAGATAAACTAGTGGTAATTTCCCTTTGGGCCTAAGGAAACTCAAGACACTGCCATTGGAGAGCCTAATCTGAGGCTATTAAACATGAGCCATCTCCAGCTCTCCTGTTCAAATTAAATCAGCATAAATTAAGCATAAATGAATCTGGATTTCTTCCTGAACAATTAGTTATTCCAAAGTCTGTTGAAGCCACTCAGCATCCTTTTACTGAGAAATTCAACAACAATGAGGCAGAAGACTATTTCTAGGTAATTCATCTCTGTCTTGTCCTTTGTAGTACTTCTTTCTCTCTCTATTTCATAACAAGTCCATACACAGGACTGCTTTTTAGCAGTGTGGTATGCTGCACACTGGGTAAAGTGAAAGAACAAAACTGAGTTTTACTGCCATTGGCAACACCATGTATGAAACCAGCAGAATTCATTGCCACAGGAGGGCAGCGAGTCAAATACTGTGGCTAGATAATTTTATAGCTATCAGTAAATTCTGTAGATGTGCAAGCATAGATAATAGGAGAAGGTTAATTAGATTTCATGCCTCTGAGGATAAAATATACTTTTGCAGGGACCAGTAAGAATTTCTGCCTCCATTTGCAGAATCATTGTAGTCTCAGCGAAGTTTCTGCTTCTGAAGCATCAGAGATGGTTTGACCACCAGGGGAAAGAAGATATAAGTTCCAGGGCTCAATTTGCAATGCACTTGGTCCTAGCTGAGTACAAGGTCTCCTTCTTCTGGAGTGGATTTGAGCAGTAGAAGAAGGCACCCAGTGACCACCAATGGAGCCCATTGTTACCTAGCAATGGACAGTAGGTAGCTATGTTTTAATTTTCCAAGTGCTGCATAGTCATACAGAATTGTGTAGCAATTTTGAAACCTACTGATATGTTGAATCATTTAAAAGAAGGACTAGAATATAGCTTGAGCACTTGCAAACTGTCTACCAGCTTCTGGAAATCTTGTAATTTTAAAAAATTAATTCTATTGAAACAGGTTTTTTTTTTTTTTTTTTTTTTTTTTTTTTTTTTTTTTTTTTNTTCTCCCAGATTTGTTATGCCTTTGTGTAGCACCTACCACAGCAATCCCAAGCCATTTCAAAGCTGACAGGAACAGCAGTGTCAGTGCAGGTAGCACTACTGTTGCACTGTTGGAAACCGGTCAAAACTCAGCCTAGTCAGAAGTGCCGAACACTCTTTGATTTTCTCTGCTGTGTTTTCTACTACTCTCCAGGAAATCATTTGCTGAGAAAACCCACTTATTTAGCACATTCAGCTACAGAAAATACCAGCTAATTATCATAGTTAAAATTCTCAAACCCTGAAGCAATCTTTCAAATGAAATAGTATTCAAAACTTGACGAGCTGCTCTGCAGGCTCATACTTAATTTTAACTACCACTATAGCACATTAATTGCTTGCTCACAAATTTAGAAAAGGAGATGTATAAATGCATCATAACTGTTTTGCTGAAACTAGAGGTCAACACACAGATGTACACAGGCAAAATGAGCTACTGTAATGACATTTTTACTGAATGCTGGTGTATTTCTTCTCTGAAAACAAGTGTCAGTATGCTCAGAATGCAAATGGACAGACAGAAAAACTTTGACAGGGATGACTGTGACTATTTTTCCTACACTCTTCTCTAAAGGGTAGGAATAAATAATGAAAACCACTAATAAAATAGCCAGTCTTTCTGTCTTCCTATACAAGTAGACTCTAAATGAAAAAAAAAAGCAAACTAAAAAACAAAGAATGAAAGAAATCAGACCCTTGAAGTAGAAACTCAGACAATCTTAGCCCATTCTAAATAAGAGAGCAGCTACTTAATGACTTACCTATCCAAACTCCCAACTCTGGCAACTAGATATAGGAGACTTCCAATAGCAAGGCTGCCTAGCACAAAGAGCTTCTGTCTCAGCAACGCCTGCTGTTTGAATAGCATGGCCCTCCATCAATCTTCAGGACTTCTTCAGTCTGCAGAGACAAGAACATATAAAACACTCATCAGAAAGCAATAGAAAGGATAATGTTTAATCAGGTGTTGCAGCTGATTAAGCCACACTTGCAAAATCTAAAATAAGTAGCTAATTTTTTTTTCCTCCTACTGTTTTTAAGTCCCACATGGCAATGTATCTGGAGTGGGATGATAATTCTGGAAGTGACTGTTCAGCTCCATCCACCATTACTAGATAGCCACAATGTAGGTCTTGACTGTAGAAGCTCATATTGTTATAGGATATCCTGTTAGGTAAATATGTTTAGATTTTAAGCCTTTCAGAACCAGACAGAGTTAGATTTCAAAAGAGATTTAAATGCCCTGATGTCAAGTAAGGCTGCAGTAACCAGGAGTTAGGCTTGCAGGTCCTGCGTAGAGTTTATGGAGGCATGTTTACTCTGTCTCTATGATTATTAGTCTGTAAGCTGGAAAGAAATCTAAAAAAAAAAAGTCCAGGTCCATGCCAGCAAGTCAGTTATGGCAGACCTGAGAAGTAGGTAGCTGGGGTGGGCAGCGTAATGATTTTTCAGCATCAGTGTATTTTATCATCTGTGTCTGTGCTGGGCATCAGTCTGGTCTGTTCTGTGGAGAACCACTTAAGCTCCTCACATGCATGACACCAGCCTTGACTGTCACCTCAAGATCTGATGGGACACAAACTGTCACTCTTGAAACAAGCATGCAACATCCCCAGTTTTTAGCAATATCAAAGCACATATTTAAATTTCTTTTCCTGATGTGCATCTGAATCCCATAGTTGAGCATTGCTTCAAATACTGTAGTTATGAGTCAGTCAGGAATAAAAAGACATGACCTTATGCCAAGAGGATTTAACCAGGAGGTTCCTAGCCAAGATAGAAAAAAGAGTTGAATAAAACTGTCTAGTTTGACTCCTCCTCAAGCATTACATTTGTGTTTGTTCTGGACTGCAGATCTCTTTAGGACACTCAGATCTGGATTCCTAATACATTCTTACATGAACTGAGGTGAAAGATCAGCTCCTCCTTTCAGAGGACAGTCAAAGATGATATGGTTCTTCACTCTGTACTAGTTCTGAGCTTTCTTGTAGATATGCAGGAGAATTAAGTTCCAATTTTTCACTGTCTTGGGCGGGGTAAAGCTGTATCATCTACCTACCTACCTAAAAGAATGCTTTCATCAAATGGATCCTCTTGATACAAAAATCATAAATATAAACTGTAATCACCCGAAATACTGATCCAAAGTTTCACTCCTTCTGTCAGGGAATGTCTATTGTATTATGGAGTAGTTTGAAGGGAAACTTTTTTCCCCAAATTTTGGCTGGACTTATTTGGAACAATTTTTGATGTCATGTTTCTTAAGTTTTACTACAGCAAAGCTTCTTTTGAAGCACGTTTTCTTCTTTTCCAGCCTCAGAATTCACATAAAGCAAGGCTGGGATAGGTTATTATAAGCATGAAGCTATATACAGAGGCAGAATTGTTGGTGAGAGTACAAGATTTGACTGGCCACTGCTAATCACAGCCTGAAAACATTTCCTTGTCCTGCCCATGCTGTTAAATTTTTGGCCCAGAAAGCTCTCTTAAAAATCCAGGATACAGCCAGGGAGGTAATAGAAGCTGGAAACCATTCCCAGAAAGCAGCACTCATGTAGCCTGCCTGCCCCAGTGCTGGCTGTGTTTGAAGGTGCAGAGGCAGGTAATTCCAAAGTGGTTTTCTTCAAGTGTGGTTGAACAACCATTCTGAAGCACGTTCATTTTACTGCTATTGAGAAAACTTTCTAATTTCAGCCCACCATGTCTTGATAAAAGAGCCATGCAATCCTGAAGGTCTGAGTCTGACTTCGTCTCTAAAACACTTCTGGTGCAGTAATAATAACTCCTTATACAGGCAGGTCACAGCCCAGGATAACCTATCATGCAGGATAACTAATCATACAGAATATATTGCTTTTTACGTAGATAAAAGTAGTTCAATAATAAGAATTCTTAGATAAGATCTTTATTGCAACAAGAATAATGTAAAACACAGAGTAAAAGGAGTTTGCAATGTAAATACAGAGACAGAAGAAGTATTACCATCTTTTAAAATATAAATGAGGAGCAGAGGTACAGATTTGCTCAAGGTCACAGAGAAAACCTGTAGCACCAGTGAGATTCAGACTGAATCCCTTTCTAGTGCTTTAAATACATGGTAAACTTTCATCTTTTTGTAATATACTTTTTTCCCCCCCAGAAAAATCATGTATAAATGAGGAATCCTATGCATTGTGCAAGCCAGAAAATATGCAGCCAAAGCTGAACTATTAAGGAAAATGTACAGATGCTACACCTCTGTGCCAATATGTTACTGTGAATTACTCTTTTAACTATCTAATTTAAAAAAGATGAATGAGAAGGATATGAAGAAGAGGATGAATTTTCATTGGTACCAGTTTTAAATCTTTCAGTGCTGCTCCCTCTAAATAAAAGTTTCCCTTCAGAGCTGCAACAATTGCTTCTGGACTTTGTCTCTCAGAAAACATGTACATATGGAGCTCTCTATACATTAAAGTGCTCTCCATGAGTTCTCCTTTATACAGGCTTTTGGGCCCCACTTCAGTCCTGCCTGCAAGCCTTAGTGAGGCTTTGGAGGTCATCAGGCCACAGCAAAATCAAATTAATGTCTAGCTGTTTCCTGAAATAGATTCCACAAGGCCTCATGATCTCAATATTAATGTTTGAAATAAGAGTCAACACAAAAAAACCAACCAACCAACCAACCAAACCACAAAACAAACACAAAGCAAATCAAGCAACCAAAAAAAGCCCAAACCCAAACCAGTTCCAGTTTCATGTTTGCATGTACCTAAGTACAGAAAGCTTTTCCACGGGATTACAAGTATTAAGCACATGCTAGAAATGTAAAGATTAAATGATTTATTTGTTTGTTTCATTTATTTTTCACTTTTAGCATCTAATTTAAAGGCCATGGAGTTTTATTCCAGAGAGGAGGTCTCAATAAAACTTTTCCTAGATGCTAAATTTTTCCTGAAAAAAAACATAGGAAAATATTATCTTGACTCCAGAAAAGGCTATACCTTGCAATGAATGTACTGAGACAACTCTGTGTGCCAGAGGAGACAACTGAAAAAACATTTTTATTTAAGACACAGAGTTAATACAACCAGAATGTGATTAAGGTGAAGATTCCTAAGGCTAAAATGTTGCTGGAGACTAACATGGCAACACTTAAATGAAATGGAAAGAAAAAATGAAAAGGAAGAAATTAAAATTCTGGGACATATTATCAGGTGCACAAAGTTTTCTGTAAGGAACACATACTTTTAAACTTTACAAGAAACTGGAAAGCAAGATAAAATGTAATCCAAAGTGACAAGATTTTTAGCAGTTATTTGAGGCAAATAAGGGTGTTTTTTTAAAAATTTGCTCTGTTTTAGAGATGAGAGCTGAACTGTCACAAAAGCTACTGACCAGTGGGAGAAAGGTTGGGAGAAAGCTGCAGGCAGAACTTTTCCAGTAGCTGAATGCAGAGTGTGGAACGTCCTACCCAAAAAGATGACAGCTCCAGTGAGCTTACATAAGAAATAGCTGTCTTGGACAATTTAGTTAAATATGCGTACTAGAAAGTTTTTTCCTGGCTACCTGAGAGAGAGTCATAATGCACAAAGAGCAGCAAAAATTACTGAATGCATGATTTCTAAAAATATGTGCAACATCACATATATTTTAAAATGTGATTTGTAAATTATATGTAAATTAAAAGTAAAATGTGCTTTGTGATTTCATAGGTACATCTGATCTAAACGGACATGGCACAGTTCAATAAAGAAACATGAGAAGCTTTTATCAGTGCATTGATGTGAATGCTTCATTTAATTCCTTTCCCTACATTCCCATTTTGCTGGTGAGAGGATTAGGGTTACTGAGTGAATTGCCAAGAGAAGAGAGTGCAACTCTGTAGAGCTCTGATGATAATAACAACTGAAAAATAGATGGACTGTTCCTGACAAGATGAAGGGATCATGGATAAAATCAGAGAGGGGTATGCCAGACAAATAATGTAAATTTTTTGTGAACTGTTGTAAAAGTTAGTTTCTTGTTCAAGTTATGTCAAAGCCAAATGAGCAGGAGAAAACAGGAAAAGAAGCATAGTAGTAATGATGGCATTACTGATAAAAATCTGAATTGTGTAGAAACACAGAAAAGAGAATCTACTGCTATAATTACTTATTCCAAATAAACAGACAATGAACAAAGAAGTTCACCAGGAGGAACTTGTTTGCAAATAATCAAAGGGAAGTTTTTGGACACATGGAGTAGAGATGAGATTCTATAGATAAATGAATAGCATGTGTGGTTGGTTATGAATGGAAGTATAAGAAACAACAACAACATCCTTTCTTTTGGCAAACAGGCTGAAGAGATACAGTCCTGGCAGAGTTATGTGATTAATTAAAATGACATACAAAACAAAGGCAAATATGCACTAAGGAGGCTGGAAAAATAATAAATAGGAGGCAATTTTTATTAGAATTTATTGTTCGGTGTGTTTCATTTTTTTATTTTTCACACCAGCAGGGGTCATCTGTTGACCAACAAATACTTGTTGTTATGCACTGCAGAAAGATCTTTGAGTTTGTATGGGATTTAAATACAGTGACAGGAAACCAGTCAGGGAACTTATCACTGGGCATGTTTACATTATATCTCTTGAATGTTAACTACAGTTTCTTCAATTTTTCACTGTCACTATAATTCATACAAATAAAGCACTTTTTCTCGGGTATAAACACAGTGCTTGGGAAAGGAGGGAATTTATGCCTCAAATTATATGCATTCTTATCAGCTCATGATCTTAGTCATGGTCTGCCTGAAACAGCCAGGCATGTTACTGTTCCTGCTTCTCCTCCAGGCTCCCCCACTCCCTTTTTTCTGTCTCACTGTTGAAGAAGGCCTGGGCTAGTGGCAAGGAAAAGATACAGTACTGCTGCACTTTTCCCTCAGTAACCTGCACTTCGCTGGTTTCCTTAATTGCAGCAGAACTATTGCACCACGTGAACAGTATTAAAGAACTAGAATGTTCATGATAAAACAGAACATGATTTTTCATTAGAAAGAGGATTTTTCTTTCCTAATAGCATTGAATTGTCTAAGAAGAGACAAAATTCTTCCCTTTTCTGACACAGTAAAATGAAATGGATAATGGGAACTGAAAGATTTGAAAATATCATATTTTTTAGGGAATGATAAAGTACCGGCCCTGCAGAAAAGGAGCTTGGATTTTTAAAAAAAAAATTCCTTAATGGTACATATTTCAATATAAAAAAGAAATTTAATTCTTGTGTTTATTTTTTTCTCTATAGCGTAAGACTGAGATGGGATGAAGTAAGATTAATGCACACTTGCTCAATTCAGGTTTCAAAGGAAGAAAAGAAGGAAATATAACATGGAAGAAGTTCACAGATTCATGCAAGTGTTCCTGTGTACTAGACCTGTCCTTTTCTTCTCATGACTCATATTGACTGAAATAGCAGAGAAGAAAACGCCAGCAAATCTGATGGAAAACAATAAATAATGCAAAAAAACTCCAACATAAAGATTTCCTATAGTGTTATGCCACAGATGTGACAATAACCTAAAAATACCCATTTTTTGTCTGCTATTGTAGAGTTTTGAGATTTAGGACTCTTTAATCTGCCCTTGAAGCCAGTTCTTTGTGCAAGGAAGTGGAAAAAAACCTTTCTCCAAAAAAACTGATAGACTCTGAGACCACCCACAAAATCAGCATCTGTATGTGGGTACTAGATAAGAAAACATATGTTCATTTCTCAGAATTTAACACACTATCAGTGCTGAAAGAATATTTGTGACTCATAATCCCCCAGCGGGTCTGGCTTGGGTGGTATAGCCAGATATCTGTGCTCTCTTGAGTCTATAGAGTGATAATGACTATTTATTTTACCCACTGCCCACAGGAGATTTCACTCCAGACACACTGAAAACTCACCTACCCATAATTGTGCTATCTCTAGGAAGCTGCTGTGCCAAGTGACAACAGTACAGAAGGCCATAACCAGTTCTTTATCACATTCCATTCTCAGCTTGACCCTTCCTTTTCTTTTTCTTTCTCTTTTTTTAATTTTTTTTCCCCATCTCACTGAAAGACATTAAGCAATATGGTGTGGGGAAGAGAGAAACAACTCAAAAGCTTGCTATTGACTTTGTGGTGCCCTGTGCCAAACAGATCCACTGCCAGATTGTCAGAGTAGTTAGGAATCTCAGGCGCTTTGATGCCCTTGAGGTCTCAGGCACATCTGCTTAGGAAAACTGCCTTATTGCATCTGAGCCCTCGAGGCAGGCGTTCTGCTGAATGATGACTGGGTTGCCATGATCCATGCTTAGCTGCAGTGCTCCAGGAACATTTCCAAGCACATAGATCTTAATAGGATTTCATTAGTCCAAAATACAGATGCCTGTCTCCTTGCCAGCATCCTGAGTATATTACCCTACACTGCTCTTCATAGAGTATGAGATTAATCTGATAGGGTTGGCCCTTTTCTATGGGTTAATGGTACTTCCCCAGCTACTTCCCTCCTTTTCTTCTGAAATGATCATCTTCCTGAAATGAACACCTTCCTTGTCTGCTCCATTTCTCAGGAATGGTGGAGCTGATAGCACTAAGTCAGAAAACCTGTGGAAATGCAATTATGCTTATAGAGAGATAATAATAGATACTAATTTCACAGTCTTTAATAGACAATACCAGCCTTGTTTCTTCAAGCTGTCACTAAGACAACTGCAACCAAAACTAACAAAAATACAGGAAAACGGAAGTTGAGGAAAAAATTCAGTGACATGGAAGAGGGCAGCAATGACTACAAAGCCAAAAGACGAATCATAAAGGAAGACCAGGAGTAGCATGACATTAGGAATAAGCAGTTTGCTTTTCAGATCTGGGAAAGACTTAGAGAAGAAGATTATGAGTCTTCTGAGAAAAAGGTAAGCTGGTAGATATCCAAAACTTTCTTATTTCGTCCTTCATTTAGGGTGCAGTCTTCATCATGAACTGTTTCACTGCATTGAGCAGGATAATAAGGTGGAGAGGTATTGTTTAATATGATTTAGTGTGAAATAAAGTTACCTTTTGTCCCATACTAGTAATTCTGAAATGCTCTTTTCCACTACTTAGAATCATGTCCACAGACTAGTGGGTTTTTCTTTTTTTTTTCCCTTGGCAAAATTACCCTTTCCCAAATAATATCACATCTGAAATAAGACATAGGAAAAGCTATTTGAACATTCCTTAATTAATTGAAGCTGGCAAATAATTTATATTAAATTTCTCTTAGATATTAGGTATAATCTATGTGGCATTCTGGAGCTTCTTGCAGCTCTGTTTTCTGGTGACTTCCCTTCAGAAAAGCAGTAAAACTGAACTAAATTCAGGACATTACTAGGAGTCAAAAGTGATGATAGGAAAACTAACAGCAAAAACTTAACTGAGCTGCAAATATATTCTGAAAGCACACTGCATTTACAGTAAATCCATCTCTGTAGATTTTTGCTCCTGGCTTTTACCCCCCATTGAGAAAAAATACCATTGTGTAAGAGTACCCCCGTGCTTCTGTGCATCTTATATCTACGTATAGTACACTTACTTATCTCTTTTCTCTTATCCAAACTCTTATTCTGAACTATCCCATTGCTGATGAATAGACATCACACTGTCTAACACGGAGCACCTACTTGTTCTGATGAGTACCATCTCTGTCCTTTACTCAGACCCTTTATCTGAAACATGATCAGCTCAGGCTGCTCTCTTGTAATCTCACATGCAGGCTAAATTTCATAGCTTCTCTATCATAATTGTCCCAAAGATTCAGTCTGTTACACACACATATAAGCCCAAGTTTTTCCTGTGCGCTCCCTTCACTGTTTTATCCCAAGACCACTGCAGTGGTCTTTCCTTTGCCCTTGAACAACGTAATTGTGCTTCATTCATATCCATTCTGAACAGTGCTGTGAAGGGCTTTCTTCCCCTTCAGCTCTCTGAATACACCATTTCTGTCTAGGCACACTCTTACCACCTCCCCATCTTCTCTGTCATACCTTTCTGTGTATTTCTGTGTCTGGAGATCCCATGGGGTTTCTGCTGGGAGAACAGGGAGAAATGGAATTTAAAAACTTGACCCCAGAGATCGTTACTTTTCAGAATGCAAAATCTCAGTGCTTCCCCTTATAAGTCCTGACCACAACATTTCCCTTAGATGTGCTGCCAATTTTCATGTGGAAATCTAAGTGAAAACATTAATGACAGTTTAGACAAGAACTTGTTAGTGTGCCTCAGTAAGAGAGGCAGACCTATTAACAGCTTTCTCTGAAAATGAAAGAGCTGGGGTTTTCTGCTGCACACATGTTCTAAGGGCCAACATTACAGCGCTGTATTGACCCGACTGACAGATCACAGCCCCCATTTGGGTGACAAAGAAAGGAGAAACAAGAGGAGACAGCTGTTACAGTGTTATGGTGTGACAGAGCTGCCCAGTGCTGGAGAGCTCCCCATAAACGAGCTCTCTGGTCACTACACATGAAATGCCTTCTCTCGCTCTCTCTTTCTGAGCAGCTTCTTAGAAAATACTTTTCGGTGCAACTGTTCATGATTCTTATACTGATTTCATGCTAACGCAGCTTAATTATCTTTGTGAACTTAATCTAACTTGGGCTTCATGGAATTGAGATGATCCAGTCCTTTCTTTGTGGGTGCTTGTGACTTAGTATCACTTTCCTAGAGATGTATTTTTAAAAATTAATTTTAATTTTTTCCCTGACCCATCATAACCACCTGGACTGTCCATATTTTTGGATGTAGATATATTTTGCCTGCATGGTAAAATATGCTAGAAATGCTGCCACCAGAAGAGGCTGTCACTTTTTTGCCACATAGTTACTGGTGAATCAGTTGAAAGAGACAGAAGGCATGAATCTAACTAGATGGAAAACTCATGTAATTTATCCAGGAACTTGAAATTACTGGCCTAGGCAGTTCACATTTGTAATGTTAATTAGTCAAGGTATCTTTGGTTTGGCTTTGCTCCTGATGCTCATTTACAGAACCTACAACCTGATACCTTTCAGGATCAAGGGATGCAGCGTCCACCCTGACTATTAAGTCCAAATATGGAAAATTGTAAAATAAACTGCACAATTAAAAACAATATTGGATGGGGAACAATTAACCCCAGAATCTCTCAGCATTTTGTTTACTTGGCTATGAAACATACAGAACACTTCCTCGTGCTCTAAAGGACCTGATATTTAAAGTAACTACCACATGAGTATACAATAAATGAGTTCTGCTTGTTCATGAAAACATAGTTCCTAAAGGGTCCTGCTTACAAATTGTATAGCTATCAGAGTGAGTGACACCTTATAAATGTCTCAACAGATGGAAGAGTTGATCTAATAATGAAGAAAACAATACTCACAAATAATTTATTTGTCATTTGGTGGGGGAAAAGAAGATTGAATAATTTATTTGGTCAATATTATTCAATCATCAATAGAACTGGTAGAATAATTTATAAATTTACTGATGAATAATTTATTCATCAACTGATGGTAGGAGGAAATTAATGAAGTAAACAATATTCACATAACACTCAACAGGCTCTCAGAGGCTGGGAGGAATGGGAGAATGGATCCCTTTTGTCAGGCTCGGAGCACAGGGGATCACCAAAGGTCAGCTGCCCCTCAGTCCCTTCTGTAGCTTGCCAATAGTAGTGACTTTCTTTCTTATTTACCCACCCATGACAACAGATCTGCAGAGGTGCCGTGAGAACGCTGTATGGTTTCTTTATGTGCTTGGCAGTGGTGGGAAGCCACGTGGAAATTCCTGCTCGGGTGCTCTGCTGGCTTCTACTGTATGGCTCAGGCCAGGCACTGCTTGCTCTGACACGGCAGCAGGGGCTGGGGGCCCTCTCAGCCTCCCAGCAGCCTGAAGCTTGTCATGCAGCTGGGAAATGTGCTGGACTCTGCTTGTGTACTTGGAGGAGGAGACAGAAGGTTTTCCTCAGGAAGCCACTGGAAACTGTCCTCTGTTTTTCATTAAAAGATCAAAACTCCAAGGAATCTTATAGAAAAAATATTGGTTGTATAAGTGAATTGTGCTGTGCCAGAAAATATGTTACAAATTGATGACATACAGAGTTAAAAACAACTCTTTTGCCTACCATGTCTCTTCAGAATGCAACTTCACATGCCTGTGACCATTAAAATAATTTCACAGCAAATCTTATCTGAATGTAATTTTTAGATTTCTTTAACTTAGAAACATCTTTCCAACGTGGCTGTGGATGGAAGAGGTTTCATTCTATGTAATTCATCCAGAAACACCCCACTGCCTTCTGACAGCATTTACTAGTTTGCTCTGAGTTTGCTCTGCTGCCATTGAATGAATCCCTGAGAAATCTAGTCTGAACATTAACCAAGAGCCACAACAGAATAATGTAATACAAATCACCTGGAAATGGCTTTTTGTGTCATAATCTCACATTGCAATAGCAGTCATAAAAATATCAATATAAAGTAGACATAAGGATATGAGTAGAAGCCTTTTTTTTTCCTCTGTTCTCAATGTACTAAGTTTAATGGCAAATATATGTGCAGTTTGGGATGAGAACAGATGCCCTTTATGAATAGACTAAGTGGAGGAATCAGCTGGTTTATGTTCTCCTCTCAACTCTCACCAGGATTTTTCCACTCTGTTCCTTTGTTAACTATAAACTGTAAGCACTGAAAATCAAAAAATGAGGGTAAGTTTATGAATTATACACAGCCACAGAGTTTATTACTGCTCCATGCTCATTCTCCTGGGAGACACTGGAGGAAAAGCTATGAGCAATTTTCAAATTTTCAAATGTGTTCTCTATGTCTTTATCTCATTCAGTTTTTGATATGGTGCATAAATTATTTATCTGTACTATCATTATTTTGTTAGATTGTGTTGTCCTCTGGCACCAAATCTGCAGAATGATATTCATTTTGCATTTGCAATGACTAAACTTAAAAGAAATCAGTTTGTTCTTCCTCTATTCAGTTCCCAATCTGCAAAATGATGTGAGAAGGACTGAGATGTGTACAGAATTTCATTTTGACCTTGAATCCTAATTACTATTTTTATCCTGCCATTTCACAAGAGGATGTAAATAAAGTTAATTTAAGAAATATTTATATTCTCATCTATGTCTGTCTTTCTCTCTGTCTCTGTCTCTGTCCCTCTCTCATGGAAGAAAGAATAGGAAATAAATTCTTCAACATCATAAATTCACCATTAGAGCTTAGTGAATTATATGCTTTACTGGTTAAATGCAGAGAAAGATCTTCTTTTATATATTTTAAGTCTGTTACTTTGAAGTTAATTTTTGAGGTTGTCTCATAACTTTCCAGTTTCAATAACATCTGAATGGAGCACCTTCTGTCTTACTTCCCCTTGCCATGTGTAAAACAGAGACTAGTCCTTCTCCACACTCCAATGTACAATATATTCTTAAGCAAATGTTTGTTATGATTGACTTCCTCCTTTGTTATTCCCATAACACACTTATATTCTTTCCTGCCATCTCTCACCCTGCTCTGCTGATATAATTACCAGGTAGCAGGCTACCAGGAAGATTTCCATTTAACAATTTATAGAGCTAGCTTTACACATAAAAGAATCTGATAATGCACTGGAGCCAGATCATAGCTTAGCCTGGTGGAAAACTTTATTCTCACTGCTTGATGCACGAGCAGACTCAATTACACCATTCCAAAATAATTTTACCTCTACTGGAAAGCACCACTACCATGTGTCCCTTTCCTGCTCCTCCTCAGGGCTCCTTGACTGAAGCCCTCTTGCAAAAAAAGGAGGATGTTCCAGCGGGAGTGGGTTTGTGGTCATTTCTGTCCAGCTGTGGCTCACCTTATGCAGAGAAGACCTGGTGATATCTGGTCAATAGTCCCAGTCTGTGAGGTCGTAACCATACTGAACAGCTGGCTGGGAGACACTGTGATGGAGCTGCCTGTGCCCCAGGCAGTGGCACATCGCCACCTGGGGCCCCTGTCAACGATGGAGCATGGATGGCAGTGCCACAACTCTGTGCTGACAGCTACACAGGCAAACAATTTGCCTCCTGGCATCTCTGCAACAAGCCCCATTTTCTGCAAATACAAGATCACAGCCTAGAATAAGGAAACAATATTACCTTTACGCTATTTTGCTAATGTCAGCTATGGATTAATTGATATCTTTCAAATTTCTGCCCTATCTGCAGGTTCACTTTAATCCCTCAGTCTTTGAAAATGCTTCTTTCATGACTCTATGAACTTTCCTGCTGCTAACTAACCACCTTATTTGTTTCTAACTGTATTTGTGGGGTTTGTGTGCATTAATATACTGATGTCCTATATTACTTTCTTCAGCAGTTCTCATTCTTGAGAATGGCAGGCACATTCTGTGTCTGATTAAATTTAATGTATTTAGTAGTTCTGTGGTACAGATCACAACTAAGTATCCAAACAGGTGTGACTCCTGGAACAAGGTGTTTAGGCAAGTACAGGTGATACAGCTGATTCCCTGCTGTGGGGTGACTGCTCCCTGCTGCTCTTTGCTTCTCCCCAGTTTCTTGTTGGTAGGAAGCCTGTCCTACGGAGAAGGTGTGCGGCTCTTATCCAATCCACCCACACTCCTGGGCCACCAGAGACAAGCCATCCTGCTGGTAGCACCCAGTGAGAGGCTGTTTCCCTGCCCCTGCCCACCTTGAGATCCCTAGGAGCTCCCTGGGCTATTTATATTTGCAGGTCATGGACTTCTGCATGGACCCTTAGGCTAGTACTATGTAAAAAATGGCACTAAGCTTCATTCTGCCTAACTTACCCCAAAAGATGACATACCACATCAGTTTAGACAGTGCCAGTTTCAGGCATTATTCACACCGCTGTGTGAGAAACAGGGCTGACTAAAAAGATACCGCGATCCATGCACATTCACACTGTTTGTCCTAAATACTCACAGCTCTAGCAAGGTCAGCTGGAGAAACCAGATGTATGAATGTGTTGACACCCTTTGATGTACCAGGCAAAAAAACCCGAAACAAGCCCCCCCCCCCAACAAACAAACAAACTAACAAAACAACAACAACAACAAAAAACCCTAACAAAACAAACCAAAAACCAAAAGAACACAAAGGAAAAAATTCTCTTTTATCTCGAGGAACGCTAGCAATTTTTGTCCACCTATGAAAATAACAAATACTTGCTTTGAAATTAAGTCTGTAAACTGAATATTAATTAAATACTAAAAAATGACTAGCACTTAGTCTGCAGTGTAAATGTAAAAGAAGGAAAAATTAAGCCATCCCTCCAGTTGTCCCTGGTCAGTGAGAGATGGCTCTGCACAGGGCTGAGCATCCTGCTCCTTCCAAGGTCAGGGAAGGGGCCAGCCCTGGCACATGGAGCCTGTGCAAATGTTGTATCTGTTATTGCAGCCTCTGTAAAGATATAAATGTTACACAACAAGAACAGCAGCTGGGCTTATCCCTTGAACAAACAGAAGATAATGCAATTGAGTTTGCTTTTGGCCAAGAAAGGTCTGGCTTAATGCTTTAGATAGAAATGTGGATCAGATATGTGACACCAGTTTAACACCTGGAATTCTAGAGCAGGCTCTAGCCACTATCTTGCTGCATTCCTACACATTTCCCTGCTGTGCCCCAGCATCTAAGCCTTGATAACTGCAATGTTGTGAGAATGCTGCAGCCTGTCCTGCTGGTAAACGTCACTCAGGTTGCAATTTTGAAAATACAAACTTGTTCCACTGACAACTTCTTCCTTTGTTTAGGACAACCATTTTCTTCTTCCAAAGCCTTCCCTTGCCAGCTAACAGGAGTAATGGAGCTGAGACCTCTGCTGTGACTCAGTGCTTTGAGCTGTACCAACCATCTGCCTTATAGGAAGGCAGATCTGTTTCAAATTCCCATAGAAGAACAATACCATTATTACTGCTAATTAATAGTAAGCAAGGACACAAACCCATTCCAGACCAAATTAAGTTCCAATCAAATAAGTCAGCTGTGATTTTTAATTGATTGCATTTTAAAATCAATCAGTTGGGTTGTGTATGTTTTTTTCACAAGATTCAACGGCTTACTGATGCTTGTCTTTTTAGGGGGACTGAGATTCAAGTGGAACTGAGGTTTCTTTTTTTTTTGAAGTGGAATTGACTTTTTAAATAGAAGATCTATTTTAATTAAAATCTTACAGTGAGGTTTGTCAAGCTCATGTTCCTCTGGAAGTTTGTTATGAAGCTATGTGGAAAGAAAGATGCTCTATGTATCTATTCTCTCCCAAAAGGCCAGATGAAGTTAAAATGAACCTTTGTGCCTGCTAGCACATACAAACCCCATGGGCCTCCTAAATTCCTGCTCAGCCAAGGCTGCTTCACACTGAGAAAAGAAGATATCAACACCTCTCTTCATAATGGCAGATTAAGTTTTCCCTGGTTCCCTCTCTTTGAGAATCAGGCTCCAGCATAACATTTATGGGTGCTAAAGAGCTGAAAGGGTTGGTGAAGTTTCAAACCAGTAATATCAGCACTCCAGCCAAATGGGGCATGATACAGTTGAGTTTGTTCAACCCCATCCTTTCTGTGTGTTATATTAACAGTTTAATTTAGAGCTTCTGGCTTTCCTCTCACCCAGTTTTCAGGGAATAGTTGTTGACTAGCGGTTACCTGCAATTGGCCATGAACATTCAGAGTTAGGAGGAAGGGCATTCTATGGAGCACCTTGATTCACATTGTGACATTTAAACTCTTGGAAAATTAGAATAATATAACTAATGATATTGCAGTTAAATCTTTGATGCTACAGGGAAAAGCTATTACAAAAGTCAAAGTCTCCAAATTCCTGGACTCTGGGTAGATTATGACTGTATTTCAAAAAGATATTAGTAAGGAAAGAATGCAATGTGAGCTAAACACTCTGTATTATGAAGGACAAAAGAAGGAATCCCAAATGACAACAACCATAGATCAGAGAAAGTAAATACCATATGACATACAACAGTAATGGAGGTATACCTGTCCCTGAGTGAGCCTTTGGAAAAACAGGTCAATTTTGAGCCAATCACTCATTAATGTGGAATAACCATAAAAATGATGGGGTTAGTATCAGAACACAAAGATTTTGGTTAAAGACACATTATATTAGTGAAGAAGCCCCAAACAAACAAGTCTACATTTCATTGAGACAGAAAAAAATCAAGTTTATGTCTTGGGCAGAACCTATATCAAATCCTTTGGGACTTAGCTAATGGAAAGAGTGTCTTCCACTGGTATGTACAATAACAGAGAGGTCACATTACCTTGGACCCTGGATAGATGTCCCTGTCTACAATGTACGTTATATTTTCCTATCATTATTCTCCACATTGCCAAAGCACAGTTAAAGTTATTGTAGGATCAATGTACATCTCCTTGATATTTCCTTCTAAACAGGAGGATGGACAGAAACTGGCTTTGGTGTGTTGTGTTCTGGTGTTACTAACCAGGTGACCTCTCTCTGATATGAGTTGCAGGCCATGCTCCTGAGGTACACTGCAGTACAGACATTCTGTAACTTCAGTGCAGCTCGGAGACTCACCCTCCAGGATGTGATTTTCCTTTCTGAAGAACATCCATGTCAGTCAATAACTGCTCTTCTCTATCCTTGCTTTTAGGAGAAGTGGAAAACTCATTATATTCTTCTTGCACTCCCTCTGTTTTCTTTAACTAAATCATATTTGCCACTGTAAAGGACCTATTGATTAATTTAATAGATCTTTTGCTCTTTCTACAGATTAACATTTTACTTTTTATCTTACTTTTTTGGTGCAATCTTCAGTCTATTTAAGCACTCTGAAAGATTTATAGCGTTTTTAAACTCTTCATTCTTTTGTCCCTTAGGCATCACCCTGAGCAGGGGTGAAATCACACAAGCAGCTACCAGCCACAAACAGGGCCTTTCCCCCATAGAGTGGTGTCTGGTGCAACGATGACAAGTGCCAAAAGCACTTGAAACTCAGAAAGCTGACATCAGGATTGCTGGGCTAAAAGTTGGCTCCAAACTCCAAGAAGGATGAATAGGAATACATAAAGTTTTCTTCTTTTAGAGCAGAAAAACTTCTGACTCCTCAGCTCTCATCTCTGTTTTGGTTAGAGCCTTGGGAAGTCAGTCTGGTTGAGAAGCTGGAATAAAACCTGAGGACCTCAGCAGAGGCAAGAGAAAGACAACTAATATGCCAGTGTGATAATGTGGTGAGCACAGTGTCAGGGTAGGAAAAGCAGGATGCAATGCTTAATGAGTATCTCCTCAGTCATTGCCCTAAATGTCAAAAGACTCACCAAACAATTTCATAGAGACAGAAATCTTGCTTCAGAGCCACATTCTAGAAAGTCATTTTCCTCCAGATATTAGTCTTAAACCATGACCTCGCAGTGTGCACTGTTCCCACTGAATATTTAAGCTTTCTTACAAATTTCCCATCTGCACAGAGCAATTTGTTTGTTGATGTTTAGACATGATTGACATAATTTGACAATCTGGCTTATTAGCTTGCTTTGTAACTATGTAAAACTCTGACAATGATTATCCCAGTTGACTGAGGACATGCTTCCTGTGACACAGTAAACAAATGTAGCAAAGGAGGCTTTTTTCCAAATGATTGCTCCAACCCCCTAATGAGACTGCTAACTTATTTCATCAGGGTTGCACTGCATCAAGCGTCTTAATGAATCCTCAAGTCACAAAGCTCCGTTTCCTGAGCCTGAGGTACAGCAGCTAGAATTGTATGCCTATGGACTTTTCTCCTGTCTTTAGCTGCTTGCTGCATTATAATGAACCTATTTATCATACTGCCTGCAAAGGACATTTCTTTGAAAAAAAAAAAAAAAAGTATGTTGGAGACTTAGTTTCAAAACCTACCAAACTCCTTAGAGGAGTGCTTCCTCCTATAAATCAGTGCCTCTTAATGGATAGAATATGATGAAAGAATGAGTAATGGTAGGTAAAAAAATAAGGATAAATCAACCTGATCATTAACCAGCTTGCACAGTAAATTCTCTTTGCTCTGAAGGCCAGGATTTAAGACAGTTCCTCTAAATCAAAGGATTCTTATGAATCCTGTTCTGCAGCTTCCTTTTATAAGTTATGTTTGGGTAGTCAATGACCATGTGTAGGGGATGTTTCTCAGGTGTTCATAAATATCAGCACTGATTTATTTGGAGAAAATAACACATGGTGTTCCCAAGGGAAAAAATCATTACTTTAGTTTTGGTTCATCTAATTACAATAAGTCTATCATCCTCACTTTCTCCCCTAACTATCCAGGGAATTGACAGAGTTTAACAATGAAGAAGAGAGTACTCCAGTGTCCAATTAAGGTTTTCTTTGAGGATTAATAAATCATGTCTCATCAGCCCCACTGACCCAGAGGTGTTAATCTTCACCTTATCACTCCAATCTTAAAGCAAAATTCTGCAGATCAAGAGCAGAAGAATGGTTGAAGTTAATTGTTCCATTAGGCTGATGAAGTCTATATACTAGCATCCAATAATGCACTATTCCCTGAGTGTGTTTAGATGCTCTGTTACAGAGCAGAAAACAAACAACAAAAACAACTGCTACAGCTATTTGGAATAAGAGAAAGCTAGCTTGAGCTCCACACCCAGCTCTTCTGCTATAACTGAGCTGCAATCATGTATTGGAACAAGGCATTGAGAAGATGAGGAGCAGTCAAGAGAGGTTTTAGCACATCTAAATGCAGTTGCAAAAGGAAACAAATCATGTAGTCAATAATGTAAAAGACTTAACAGTTATCTGCCCTGTAAACAATATCCTTGATTAGAAGACATAAAAAATACTGTTTTACTTAAGGGCAAGGATCCAGATATTTCACTGCACAGATTTTTTTCTTGCTGACAAGTCTACAGTAATCATGGAGAGTGTGGCAAATTGAGTTACAATATGCTCCTAAGCACTACAATAAATTAGAAATCACATTTTAACTTTTTTCCAGCCTACATTTACTTGCTCTTGTTTCTAAGTAATCAGGCAGGTTAAATTCTTTTTGTCATGAACACTCACAAAAAGTACTGAGCTTACATTAGAAATCCATTTAATAACCATTACTTTTCAAACAGTTCATTCTCCTGATCTGAGTTAGGCAGGAAAGGAAATATCAGTTGACACCTTTCAGGGTTACATACTTCTGTGCCACTGAACAAAGAGGGAGAGAGACAGGATCAAAGCCAGAATAATTTCATGGGGTGGGTAGAGGGAAAAGGAAGGAGAGTTGGATTCCTAAAGGCTTTTGAATGCTGATCTATATTCCTATTCACACAATATTTGCTCCCATGTGTCTGTCTCCTGTTCTTCTAAACAAGACACAAGACTTTTCTTTCCCTCTCCCCACTCTATCACAGTCCTGAAGCAATGAGACTCAGACTCTCTCTCTTCCAGGTACATGCCTAAGGAGTTTGTGTTGAATTCAAAAGGACAGAAGCATCTCTTTGAAAGTGTTAAAGAAGGTTGAAGTGTTGGGTTAGAGAGAGGAAAATGAGTAATGGTTTTATCCCTCTTTCTCTTTTCTCCAAAACATGAGTCATATATTATGTTATTTTCTGAAACTCATGCAAAGGCTCTTCTTTTACCCTCTGAATTTACCCCTGAATGTATCACCTGAAGAAACAAATATAACATTAAACAACAGATTTATTTATATTGTTTGTCACAGAGATTTCTCAGAGAAAATGGACAGCTACTATTTAATCCATACTGTTATTTCCTCTTTTTTTTTATATATTGAAGATATTTAAAAAGATTCATCTGAGATCAAAAAAACCCAGATAAGCTATTATCATGTCTACCCTCTATGTCCTGTGCTGAGAAATGGAACGTATCCTTATACTAACTTCAAAGCATTTAACCTGTAAAAAAGACATGTGGTTTACACATATAAGTGTGCATCTTATAAAACCTGTAGATGGGATCATTTAAATGATTAATTTAAGCAATATAGTTTTGAGATAAATTGATTTGCCTCTTTCCCCCTACTTATCATCCTTTTTCCCGTTAAACAATGTAGCATTTAACAGTATACTATCAGACATAGACATTCCCAAGGTCACTCTACTAACTCTCCTTCAAGACCTCAATTGAAATCCTCCTTTAGTATAAGACTATGAACAAAACAAAATTAATCCTCCCTTGCCCTCCAGCCTAAGAGGATTCAAACTCACATATCTCACCTCCCAAGAGAATTGCAACCTCTTCATCTGTATGCTGGAGTCTTTATGTATGCACATACATATGCCAGAGACAGAGAGATGGACAGAGCACTTTGTGCTGCTCCTGAAAAAGTTCTTTTGTTTTATATTAAATAATTAAGGATTCTGTGGACCAGAGAACAGGACAGAGCAAAACCATAGGGCAGCATTTAGGGCACTCAGCTGGGAAAGAAGACTGTTTTCTGCTCTTTGCTTCAAAGACTACTTGCCATTTAAACCAGCGACTGCTCAGAGTTCTTCCCTCTGCCCTGCCTGGTGAAGCGTATGAGCCCTCACCTTCCAGGTGACTGGTTAGGTGAACCAGCAGGACTCCCAGGAAAAGAGATCTTCTCCTGTTTGCTGCAGCTTGTGTCTGCAATTGGGCAGCTTCTGGTACTGAGTGTCTGCTAGGTCATCATGTGGTCACTATCTTGAGAAATACCCCAAAAAGCCAAATAGCATCCCAGAAACCTCAGGCAGAACTCAGCTACAACTGTTGCTTTTATGCTGTTCTGGTGTTAGACTGGCTTCTCTTCCTACGGATTGGAGGAGATGGCAGAACTGTGACAGTGCTTGTCTTTGGGCAGGCTTAAATAAAAGTGATGGCAGCTCAGGTGAGTCCTAGCACAAATCAGATATCCCCAGTTCCTAAAGCTGAGCTCTCAAACAAGGTAACTCTATCCATTTTTCTAGTCATGCTGGTTCACAGAGGTGCCCTCAGAACATGTTAAAGGCTGTGGTTAATTACTGTCAACAAGCAGGTCACCCAGATAGGTTATCAAGATTCAAGTCATTGCTCCAGAACAAACAATTAATCACAAGCCTCTATTCACACCAGGTGAATGAACGAATGAAAGAAATATCAAGGAAAAATGTGAAATAATGTTGTGTCAGATTCTTTCATAAAAAGCAGAAAGAAGGCTTGGCACCAATCTCTAAGGCAGGGTTTACAGTCAAGGATGTCAAGAGAAAGAAGATGTTTGTCTGGCCAGAAACAGATGTTTCTTTCCCGTTAATTTCATTCCTTATTAGTTCAGGTGGTTCCTGCACAATTCCAAGGTGGAGCACTACAGCAGGGTCCAGGAGATGATGGCTAGATCCTCTGCATGTCAGTAGTTATCTTCCAAATGCCAGAGTGTCTAAGAGGGTCTAACTTACAGCTCCCCTCCTGTTTAATTCTTAAGATTTACAAGAGAAGTAGGTGCTTCCAAAACTGGCTGAAGACACTTGTATTCAGTTGTTGTGCCCAGAATAGCAAAGTGTGAGACAGTACTGGAAATTGTAGTGTAGACAAAAAACCCAAGTATTTTCACAGAGAATTTTATTGTGACACAAGTAAAATGTTTAGAAGGTAGTTAACACCAGATTGCTCCCATTCATATACTTTTAAAACAGTTTGATAAAATGCATTCATTTTTTAAAGTTTTTTACCTTTCTTGTTTCTTGTTAATTTCTTCTATTATGGAGTTCCACTGAGTGACTATCTCTGCACATTATGTACAGAACATGGCAGAGCAGTGGAATGGTTTTATGTCTTGTCCTGTCTCCCTCTGACTGAATTTTGATAATAATAAATCTGAATAGTTATAACATAAAATTGAAAGCAAGCTGCCTTGCAAAGCAGGCAGGTTGCATGGACAACATCAGTATTGCCTTTCCAGATTTGTGACAAATTACATCTAGTTTATACAGAGGATGTTATTACCCTTGTGTTTCTTCAAAAACACCCCCAAAAAATTACTACATTGTGGTTCTCATTCTGTTTGACAACAAAATGTTAATAAAAAGAAAAAGAAAAAAGCAAATATAAGGATCAAAAACCTGTCTGAGATAATGAAAAATAAAGTGTGAGCCATGTACATCTCTCACTGAACAACTTACAATTCATCAGCTCAGCCATCCATTTATAACATTTATAACAGTTGCAGCCTTTAATAGAGGCCTAAATTCAATTTGCTGGAATCTTAAAAATGAAATTCTATTTTAATCAGCTGAACCTCAGCAACATGAAATTCATAGGTGCATTTTCCCACACTTAATATGTTTGGAGTTGCACTTTTGATTTGCCACCAGTTAGTTTAGGGCACCTTTTTCTGCTAGTAGTTGGAAGACTGCCATTTTGCCACTGTGATACTTAATCTGGTTTCTTCTCTAAGTTAGAATTTAATTTCCCTGATTATTTATTTTTAGTTTGAAATAGCTCTTTTGTCACCCCGGGTAGACTACAGTTGAGGTGGTGATTTCTTGTGGGTAGATATAGAGACAGGAGAAAAGTTTATCTTACATGGAAAGAGGTAAGCAGAGATGGATGAATGAAGAGAGCCACTGCCACAAGTGAAGCATGTTTATTCTGCCCAGAAAGAAAAGCTAGGAGCTGTGGAAGTATCCAAAACCCTTAAAAATGCCAATTAAAAAAAAAATTCTCACAAGCCTGACTCCACACTAAATATGACCCTCCCTTGTGGATAGCTGTTCATTCTTAGAAGATCAGAGCTGCAATGGGCTGTCTGCCACATCCTCTTGTCACCTCTAATTGAGGTGTAAGAAATTAGTTGCCAGATTCTGTGGCACAGATTGAAAAAAGATTATCTCAGCTACCAAGAAGGGGCTTTTGTCAAAGACTTGGAAGAATATTACTTGCTAAGAGTTAACAAGATAGAAATTTTACTTAAAAGTGCCTGGTTGCAGTTTCTAATCTAATAGAAAAAGCTACAGCATTGATTTTGAGCACAGCAGTTATTACAGTTTGCATCTGATTCTTCAGGGGAGAAAACATAGGCATCTGCTAGATGTATTTTCTTAAGCTGCTTTGTATACCCCTCACTAAGCACTGGTGTGAAGTCAACAAGTAATGAATTTGAATTACCCTTTGGGGATCACCCATTTCTCTTCTGCTAGCCTTTGCTTGAAAGAGAGTCTCTTGTCAGTTTTCTATCTCCAAACGCCCTTTTTCTGAAGGGAAACCCTTGCCAGGTTTCCTCCAGCTGAATGCACACCCCTCTAGGGACAAGAGGATTCCCTTTCTACCCTTTCCTTGTCCTTGGCTCTCACTGAGCATTATTTGTATTGCTACACAAATCTACTCCAAGAAAAGATTTTAAAACAAAAAAATTGGTCTACTGTGCAAGTATTGGACTGCCAGCTCAGCCCAGTAAATCTATCTTCTCTAAGATTTGATTTCTTCTCTGTCATTTCTTTTTCTTCGACTAACAATTTTCTCAAAAAACCAAGTTTTGTCAACATAGCTGCTCTCAGCGTGCTGTCCATATTACCTCAGTAAAAGAAGTAAATTTGATGTCTGGACATATGTAGTCTTGTGGAAAAGGATCTTACTTCACTTACTGACAAGCCTAGTGGTATAGCTAACAGCATTTCCCAAGTGGGGTGGCCTTGTTTTAAAAAAAAGAGAAGAAGAAGAAGAAAAAAAATCAATATTGACTCTTGACACATTTTCATTTACATTACTGCATGGCTTTCAGACTGGGCACAAATCAATAAGCAGCTTTTAACACTGCTCAACTGGTTTGTTCTATGTAAAAGAAGAGAGATTTGCCTCAAGTGGTTTGTTTTTCCCCTTTGGGCTCCAGGCAGACTCTCCACCATTAACAGTGTGTGATTCTCTGAAATGAAGTCGAGTTTATTTGACTGCTCTTTCTGTGACTGATCAGAGGAGCTTGAACTGTAATATTAATCACACAACATTTTCTTCATCACTACTTACAGTCAATTGACTTTGTACTTAGTGAAAGCATCTCAAGCAGCCAAGTCAATGTACTAGAGGGCAAGAAGTCAATAGGAGGAAGAGAGATTTAGTTTCAAAACACACAGAACATAGCCTGTAGAGCCACTGGCACGCATTTATTGGGCACTTTATCACACCGCAGGTGCAATGTTGCCACATTTTTTTATTTGTGTGATGAAGGCACCCTCATCACTTTTCCTTCAGCAGGTCCCCTCAGCTGACTGCAGCTTTTCCTCCAGTCTCAGGGTTACGTGGATAGTGTAGGGACCAAACAGTTTCTCTCAATTGCACTGGCTTCAGCAATTATTTAGTTTCAGTTTAACTCTCTATATATTTCACCAGAGAACTGACCCATGAAGTAGGCACCTTCTGCCTCAGATATACTGATGACTGCTACTCAGATGCCAGGCATATGTCATGCTAATAATACTATCCATATGCTTAGCAAATGCCAGTTTGCCTAAAGCACCATTAATGCCATTTTAATAGCCACTTGCTTACAGTGGGCCTTCTAAAACCATATCATCACATATTGATTTTTGAATATAGAAGAGAGGGAATACAGATGCCCAGGAGGTACAACATTATCAGTTTTGTTTCATAGAGTCGCAGCACACCACCTCAGAGTATTTTTAGCTCATGAAACCTCCATTGAAGTTTTCACACCAAAGAAATGCACACAGCATTGAAAACAAGAGCCTGGAGGATTCATTTATTGGATGTGATTCCTTAGAAATGTTCTTTGCCAGAAGCAGACTCTGTGTGAAGTCCAACATGCCATAAAATGGGCAATCATGTCTATTCTATGGCACATTTTAGACACGCATGGTCAGAGTCTTCCCACTTGTGTAAAGCATCTTGTTGACTGCCTTCATGGCTTTCATGGGGATTCTCCCTAAATAAAACGGATTCCTCAGTAGTGTGGAACTGATGCAACACCAAGTAAAACGTTGTCTCCTCTTCTCTGAGCTTTTCTGATATAGATCTCTAATTTTCTACACACATAGATACACATAACATTAAAATAATGTGTAGAAAATGACTACATGTTCATAATAAACATCACTTTTACTATCACTTTTACTATCACTTTCCACTTTCCACTAAGGGATTTTACTATCACTTCCACTCAACATCATGTTTGTTATCACTTCATTAAGCAAAAACATTGGTTTCTTTTCTATGACTGAACTAAAGTTTATTCAAGACTGTTTCCAGAGGATAAAATTAGTATCATTTGGATGAAGCACACTGAGGATATTTTAAAAAGATTTTGCTGATTATTAATTTTTCAAAATTTCCATAGACTGGCCCACACCTGTATGAAATAGCTGTTGTTTTAGTTTTGCAAATCAATTTTGATTTAAACATCCAAGTTTTCTTGACACTTGTCTCTTACTAGTTTAGAGTTACAGGACAATATGTGTTCCCCGATGGAAAAGAGTACAGAGTCAGAATAAAGAAGGACTTTCAAGGACACTCACAGAGATCAGTCAAAAAAGACAAAACTTTAAATCTGTATTCTAATTCTGTTGGGAAGGGATTCAAATAGAATCAGTAAAAGAAAAAGTAAAATTAACTCTCTATTCAAATCCATCTCAACATTAATCTAGAAATCAATTCTGTATGCTATCAGTTTTGCACAACTCTTTAGCCCTCAGTTGCTGATGCAAGTACAGCAACCACTGGTTCTCAACTTTATCCCCTGACATTTGTGAAATAGTAGGCAAAACAAAATTAATTACTCAATTAGGAAGTATAAAATTGTATTTCTTGTGGAATGGATCCATTTCATTACGGTTTGTACTCCATGTACCAGTACCAGATACACAAGGCTTGTATCACTACTCACCAGAAAGCCCATTAAATGCCAAGTCCACAAGCATGCTCCAGCTGATCTATACTGCTCCACCAGTGGGAACTGAGGTAAATGACCCTGTATGGTGATGGGCTGTCACCCAGAAGCTGTGAGCGTGGGCGGTGCACAGCCACAGCAGCCAGCTCCACGGAGCAGAAGGAGGGTGAAGGATGAGGGCAGGACTGCTGGGAAGTCAGTTCTGTCCCTATCAGATGACAAACAGTGTGCACACCAGAAAAGCTGCAGTCAGGCTGCCCAGCTGCCCCTTCATCTCATCTAAAATTCACTAGCTACTTAGCTGAAAAATGTGAGCAGTACCTTCGCCCCCAAATTTGTAGCAGATATAAAATTTCACACCCACTGTAAGAACACTTCCAGCTCCTGATTTCCTTTGTATGTCTCTGATACTATGTACTTTCAAAATTTATTCTGAATATACCTACTACACGAAGTAAAAGTGGGAACTACATAGCATTTGATATAATCATAAGAAAATCTGAGGTCTAAGAGGAAAGGTCACTTGAATAACCTTAAATCACATTTTCCTGTCAATTAAATAGGCTCATCCAAATTACTGAACAACCATGGAAGATCTTTCACCAGGACAGAGGACCGCACCTTTTTATTTCCCTGTTGTATTGAGGCACAGGTGGAAGGAAGATGGAGTTGAAGCATCTTGTCTTTCATCCATCAGCCCACTGACCAAGAGATCACAGAGCCAACCATACTTTTTTTCCCACTAGATCTGTGAGAAAATCCGTCACTTGGGGGCTGAAAAATCACTGGGGAGAGCTGAGGGAAGTGATGGATATGTGGAGCTGGGTGTAGAGGATAGAGAGAAACTAGACTTGCCTTTGTGAATCTAACATCTCTGTTGGATTAAGAACAGCAGGACAGACTGTGACTCAGCTCTGACTGTTCCAGTTTAGTGGTATAGTCTAGCAGAGATAATGCTAGGCAGGGTTTCTGTGGCCTTGGGGTGAAAATAAATTGCTCTAACCCTCCTGTAACAGAGGCTAGCACTCCCTCCCAGAGACCACACCACTGAAGTGCAGCATACGTTTAAGTGGACAGTCAGAGTTCAAACATATGCAATCACGCTGGTATTTCACAAAGGACTCCATTTTGAAAGAAAAAGAACATGAGTTTAAGGCCATGGGAATTTTTCACCATCTGTGATAATAACTCAGAAAAAACTTGGCATGCAATCTGCAAAAGATAATTTTCTTTTGGGGATGCAATTCTAGGATAAACTTCCAGGATTTAAGTATGAAATTTTTTTAACACCTTGTGATCATTCATGGAGGCAAATGATTTCTGTGCATGGCACAACTCTTTGAATGGGTTACTAATTAATGCTAATGTAAAACATTTGCCACAAGGTATTTGGACCAATATTTGCAAAAGACCAGACCCAATACTATACTTAGGCTGATTTCCAATACAATACTCAATTACAAATTGTCCTGGTTTTTCACATAGCATTTTCTGAAATTAGAGAGTAAAGGTTGATGTGACAAAAAAAAAAAAAATCATCAATTGTTATTGAATTAGGATTATCAAAACTACATTATTAAAAATCCAAGAAATTGCCATTAGAAACTAATGACTAAGCCAAGCTGACAGCTTGCCTAGGTAGTGGCTTTCTTTCTGTAATCAGGCTAAAGCTGTGCTCTGGGCAGGTTGGAAAGTTCAGCCCAAGTTTGGACCAGTGTCCGAAGTGCCCAATAAAACCTGCCCTTGGTGCATCCTTCTCCCTGATGCCATTTTCCCTTGATAAGGTGTGCCTGACCCAGTGCTAACTCTGCTGCCTCTGGGCACACAGGGTCAGACACCTTTTCTCAGGACTGTTCTTTCCCCTCATACTGAGAGAATCTGAGCAAGATTTTCCTAGCAGTTTCCATGGGAGACCAAAGTCTGCCAGCTCTTTCCTTCTCCCTACTTCTCCCTCTCCCTGGAACTGAATGGCATAAAATGAGTAAGAAACAACATGGTGAAATATAATCAAAATGTTCATTTGTTGATGAACTTGCTTAATGGGGAAATTAGTTCCTGACTCTCTCAGTCAGTGATTAGGTTGTTCTCAGGATATGGTACTTTTCTGCTTTCATTATTTAAAATTCTGGTGTCAAATTTAATCCTATTCAGTTTGTGTCCTCAATCATTTCTTTTGACAGCAAGATCCATTGGCTAATCATTTATTCCTGAGTTGGTTGGGGCTTGTAACACACTGGTTATTAATCAGATCGGGTTTTGTATTCATTAATGGTGAAATGCAACTGAAAAAGCATTCCCCTGCCTCCACCAGACTAATTCCAGCACAAATGTGGATGTGGATTGAAATGAAATCCCCACAGAGCAGAGAAATTCTAGCCTCAGCAGGAACATCAGAGAACCCAGGACAAAATCCTTGCCATGTCTTGTTCTCTGCTTTGGCTTTGTCTGAAGTTCAGAATTGCAACAACTCTAAACCTGAGACCATAGAATGCAAGGGCAATGAAGATAGAGCTAAAAGAAAAGTATTTGGGGAATGTCCTCTTTTCCATTCGTTACCATCATTAAACAATCTTTCAAATTTCGTGTTATATTGGTGTTAGAAATTGGAAGGCTTTGTGTGAGGCCAAGGGCACTTTAGGCAACGTTGGACATTTGACAGTTTTATTGGCCTGGGTGCCCAGTTCTCATCACTGGTGTCTGCCATTTGTTCCTCCCCAGCCTGGCTGGCACAGCATCAGTGTGCAAGTGCCTGCCTATTTATATTTATAATCCTGGCCCAGGAACACAGTGGCAAGCCGGGCTACATGAGTGTTACAGACAGGGACATAAATAGGTAAGGACATGCAAAGGTACCAGTGAATGTTGCACAGCCTGTGTCTGCTGTGGTATCTAAGTCCTTTGATCTCAAGTAAAACTTACAA
This sequence comes from Turdus rufiventris, assembly GCA_013186435.1. NCBI lineage: Eukaryota > Metazoa > Chordata > Aves > Passeriformes > Turdidae > Turdus > Turdus rufiventris. The sequence goes on from PYHW01010093.1 coordinate 122,960, forward strand.
TGTGAAATAAGGATATCAAACAACCCAGCATACAAACCCAGCAATGTAAATATCTATAAGGGAAACATATTTGGGTAATATTTAAACCTACTTTTATGCAGAAAGAGAGTTTTTAAAAGATGCAATTAACTGAATTCTGTATTGGTTTGCAACAATTAAAAGTCTAATGCTGATGAACAAGTCTCTGTAGTATAGCAACAAAATTGCAATGGCATTTCTTCAGAGTCCAGGAACTAATATCAATAATTTTATTTCCTTTATGCTTCTCAGGAGTATGAGATTAGGAGAACAATTTTCCTGCCACAAAGAGTACTAGGAATTACTGAGCACAACACTGCATCTTTATGCTGCTAAAACCCATTTTAAATAGCCCTCTGGAGATACAATTTAAGGGAGATGGATTTTCTACTAAAAGGTGCACATGCTTGCTTGTTTTACATAAGCATTTCTCCTGCAGTCACACACACAGCCACATGTGTCACTGGAGGCACAATTTCTTCATGCTAAGGTCTGATATTCCACCATGTGGTAACACTACAAGGCAGAATGCACATGGTGCCAAGAGGTGTTAAAGCCATGAAGTGCCATTGCTATTGCAGTATCCAACACTTCATTTATGACTGGTAAATTAAGAAGTCCACAGCCTGATGTCCGGCCTTAAAAGAAGTTTGCAACCAGAAGGCTAAATACCCTTTAAAACAGGGTTACCACAGCTATTTTACTTACAACCTCCTGAACAGTACTGGAACACTGACTTAGGGAATTCTAGGTGACATGAACCCAAGTGCAGGTTCAGAATGCTCTCTGTTAGTGAACAACCACAGGACAGTGTTTTAGCCTCTATCTGGGCACTGTCTTACAGATATGGATGCAGCCCTTGGTACTTGTGATCCTGAGAGAGGATTTAAAATGAGCTAAACACCTTGGACCTGTACCGAGATCAGATTGTCTAGGGCATGGGACAGGTGGAAGTAAGAAAAAGAAATGGGCTCTGCTTGAATATCTCCACTCATTTCTTGCCTGGAGAGGTTACATAATGATTACCAGGTACTACAACTCTTTTATCACTTTTTGAAATTGATTTAGTGAAAGATTCATATTGTGTTGCCTGACACTAACTTTTACACAGATGGTTGCTTGGTGTATGGGCATCAGATATTTATATTCATCATATAAACATAAATATATATAAAACAGATCATTTTGAAAAAAACAAGGCTATCATTTTGCAGTACTGCTGCAAAACTGAGATAAAATTTCTCCTGTCTTTAGCTGACCTAGGAACAAACTTGTTGAGAACCATCAAATATATTCCTTTAGAAGATAGATTTGCAAAAGTCCAGAATAATTATAATTCAATCGAGTCATACTTTAGGAGGGAAAGATTAAAGTGACATTTTATCTTGTGTTTTTTTCCGTGCAGGTTTTCTGCGATCGCTTTTTGATGAAGCATCCAATTTAGTTTCAAAAATCTCTAATCAGGAGATTTTCCCAGCTGTTCCAGAGGAAGGTGCATTTGTTTAAGAATTAACTGTTGTTGTTCAGGTCTTATTGCTGTCCCAATCCAGAGACAGATAATTTTTAAAAATTAGATGCATATAAAACCGTTGTTTTCCCAGCTATACCCTAGTTCTTGTATAATTTCTGTTGTATCTGCCATTGTCACTGTCCATGCAGCTGCTGATCATTTCAGGCAAAGGTTTTTTTGTCATCAATATTATGACTAGCTATTTACAGACTTGTGTGAATGTAGCCTTGTTGTAGAAAATATAGAATCAAGGAGTCAGAGAGTCATTGAACAACTTATGTTGGAAGACACTTAAGATCATGGAGTCCAGCTGTCAGTGCAACACTGCCAAGTCCACCACTAAACTGTGTCCCTAAGTGACATCTCTACACATCTTTTAGGTACTGACTCTGCCAGTTCTCTGGGAAGCCTGTTCCAACGCTTGACAGCCCTTTCCACACAGGATTTTCCATTATATCCACTCTAAACATCCCCTGGCACACTTAGGTCATTTTCTCTTGTCCTAACAAGATATGAGCCTTGTCTGTGGAATGGTATAAGTGAAGGATCACTCCCTCCACATTGACAGAAAACCTTGCAAACTGATCTTATCATGATGAAGTTACCTGAGATATGTAGAATGGACTGGGGAGTGTGGGGCTGTCAGGACAAGCTGCTGCAGAAGCTGCTTGTTTAAGGTTGGTTGCATGGGTGCCCAGATGTGCTCCAGCTGCAGGGCCAGGGCATTGTCATAGCGGGAATCTCCCTTTTTCTCGAGCAGAGTGTGGGTACTGGAGGTAGCAAAAGCAACTCCACCACCAGCACATTGTGCTCTATACTTTCCTACTTTATTTTGCCCTTGGTGCACAAGGGTGGTCCTTTCTTTTACCTGTCACAAGGACAACAACTCCTCCAAGCAGGCTTACCATGCTGCTTTTCTACAACAGTGCCTGAAATTTCTATTTTCCCATCAAGCTCCTGTAACCAGGGTCAGAAGTTGGAAATTTGCTCTGAAGAAATCAGGTATCCAGTTTCTACCGTCCTTTCTTTAAGGTTCTGTCACTCTCCATGAAAGTAACTGATCCCCCTATCCTGCTATTACTAGGATCTCAGTGAGTCCCTGGCCATGCTCACCTTGCAGCCCACTTTAAAGGAAACTGAAATACACAGGCAGAATGTAGCCCATAGTTTCGAATTTTTGGAAGGCAGCCATTTTCTAGGAAAAATGTTGTGATAAATTAGTATGTGGTGGGTGGCTGATATTAGGGTTTGTAATGCATCAAATTCCCAGATTTTTCTCTGTGGAAAGTAGGGAGGTCACAGAGGACATCATATATGTACATATATACAAAGATATATAAAGAAAAGTCTGTATATATCTTAAAAGTATTTGCTTGAAAAATTATATCTGCTTCTATTAAATTCTGGAGAAACATTATTTCTATTACCTATTTCAACATGTGCTATTTTCCTCTTAGTCTCTCATGTCATATAAAATGGTAAACCATTAAAAATATATATTTATAGTATTAGAAAATAAAGTCACAGAGAGAGCTTCTGCCAACACAATTAAAAGGTAGGTAATTTTTATTCTCCCATCAGTCATGACATACTGCTTACCTTTTCTCTTCTGCCCCCCCACCCAAGAATTGTTTTGCCCCGTACTTCATATACTCATACTAACTGAATATCTAAATCACAGTAAAAAATTTATATGTTGTAGGCTCTACCTTCCAAAAATGCCAAATGTCACTACTTGAAATGACAACTGATATGCAGACAAGAGAGAAAAAAGAGGTGTTTTAATTACAGGACAAGGAAACCTTGTTCTGATCTGGTAGAATTGTGACCATTTGTGTGGAACAGAGTATTTGGATAAAACATAGATAGGAAATAAGGCCCTTATTGCCAAAATTTAGGATAAAAAATTTTCTTCAAGTTTCAGTTCCATTTGGATTACACCTGCTGGCTGTACAAGCATAAAATTGCTTTTTGTCTCAGCAAGAGCTGATTTTTCTCTCTATCCCACCTTCATCTTTTTACAGTGCATATTCAGTGACTAATTTATTTTATAAATCCTAGTTTCCTAGATCCATGTGATTAAAGAGGAGAAATAGAATGAAAAAAACCACCCTAGTCAATGTGTCAGCAGCCAATTGACCAGCTTTAACAGCTGTGGAGCACAGCTTGCAAAGAGTATTGATGTTTTGTCCAAAACATAAGCTCAAATCTGATAGAAAGCCAATTTTTTTTCAATATTTTTTAGCAAATCGTGGGTTTTGTGACCTAGCTAGGTATTCTGGCTGACCATGCTGAATCCAAGTAAATCCAGTGTCAGAAGGCTCCTTTTGAGCTGTGTGGAACTGTGAAAGGCTTGTGGTGGTGCTTTAAATCTTCCTTGGTGCTTGTACTCAAGGTTACTTCTCCAGTGCGTGTCTGAGAGACTGCAGGATGGGAGATAGAGCAGAACATTGGAAGGCATCCCACAAAACACAAACCTGCAGAGCACTCAGGTCATGACAATGCTGAGCAAGAGCACTTTAGTGTCCGTGTAGCATCAGTCAGCTTGATGCCCTGGGCTTGTTGTTACATCTTTTGAGGATGACTCAGGGAAATATAAGTTCCCTCTTAGTTTTCTGCTGCCAGATCTACAGTTTTAAGTAAATAAATTGGCAATAGCACCTGACACCATCAGCTTGCTAATGCATGTTCTATCCTCTGGCACCTCTGGTTTGACCATTATTATTAGTCTTTGACTATTATAACTCTGACTGGAAAAAAAAAAGTACAGAGCAAGATAAAATAAGATAAAAAAGGGAATTACAGAATAGGATGGACATTAGCAGAGAAGGATGGTCATTGAATTTAGGATATTTAATTAGGACTCAGAATATCCAAGTGAGTTTCCCTTTAGTCTAATGACTATTTGCTGACAGCAAAGAGTTTAAGAATATCTGTGCCCCAGCTCCATGTCTTAAAATATGTTCTTTCTTCATTTCATCTAATTAGATTCAAACTGTTCAATTTAGGGGCTTTCTCTGGCTATGTACAATGATTAACATGAAAAGATGTGTTGTGCTGAGTGCATTGGCTACATACGCATTACTAATTTAAATAGTGACATCTATATATTTAGCAATATTATCTTCACAGAATCACAGAATGGCTGGGTTGGAAGAGACCTCCAAGATCATCAAGTCCAACCCATGCCCTAACACCTCAACTATACCATGGCGCTGAGTGCCACATCCAGTCTTTTTTAAAACACACCCAGAAATGGAGACTCCACCACCTTCCTGGGCAGACCATTCCAGTATTTAATCACTCTTCCTGTGAAAAACTTCTTCCTAATATCCAACCTGTATCTCTCCTGGTGCAGTTTAAGACTGTGTCCTCTCGTTCTGTTAGTTGCAGCCTGGTGAAAGACCGACCCCCACCTGACTAAAACCACCTTTCAGGATGTTGTAGAGAGTGATAAGGTCACCCCTGAGTCTCCTTTTCTCCAGGTTGAACAACCCCAGGTCCCTCAGCCATTCCTCATAGGGCTTGTGTTCTCCTAATAGTAGTCACAGGTTCATTTTTTAAGGCTTTAAATAATGCTTAACATAAAACTATATTGTCACAATCTACAGAAACTATATATAAAATGAATATTCTCATAAGGCAGTGTAGTCTTATATTTTTGTTCACTTTTTTACACTTTTGTTGTAATTTTTGGTATTTAATTACATCTATATATGTATAGAATTGTATATTCAATTAAGAATATTAAGCAATACAGCTTATATAAAACCTCTTTTTTTCTGTCTCTAGATGCAAGACTAGCTGTTTAGCCCTTATGCATAAGGTCTTAAGATTTATAAGACAGTGCCAGTTAATCTCACTCCAGACTGTAAACCAGAATAGTTAGCTGTAAGTTATAACTTCTACATATGGTACTTTATATGTATGGTTTGATTGGATTTGTATTTTGCTGTTTAATATTTATTAATCTAGTGAAAAATTTTCTGTCAGTAAGATAGTGCTGGACATAAAAGGAATATATTTCTCCTTTTTGTTACATAAGTCTCTGACTTGCACACAATTACAAGAATTCTCTGATGTAAATAAAGCCAGAGTGGTTTCAAGGCAGATATTGTAAGAACTCCACATCAAACTTTGTGCAGTCATTTGGGGAAAGAACTGAAATGATTTTCTGCCCCCTAAAAGCAGCTTCTAGTACTTCTATCTACTTCTGGAAAAGACTGTGTAGTGGTATGGATTTGATGAGCTCATCTCTTTTCTTTTGAGTCAGAGACAGGGGAAATAATGAATGACTAATCACTTTAGGTTACTGTTTTTTACACTGAGGCTATTAGAGAACCAATTTAAAAAGTCGTACAGAAAGCTATAGAGATGTGATTAGGTTATAATGCTAATGCAGGGAATTGTGTATAGATAATTATTCTGCAGCACAGATAATTCCAACTAAGACTAATCAAAAGATGTATCAAACACCTAACAATCACAATTTTGTCTGAATTTAAAATGTTCATTTAAAAACTTGCAGATATATTGTGACTTTTAAAACAAATATGCCAGGCTCCTTTCTTGTCTTGCACAACATTGGCATGCAGTTTTCACAGAAGCTCAGTTCCCACTACTTTCCTACATTAATCACAGCTGGGGTGTAATTCAAAGCAGTTTTGGACCTTCTTTAAATTCCACCAGCTGGTAACAGTTTTCTAGGGACTAACCTAGAACTGCAGGCAGTGGAGCCCAGGCAATAGTTCAGCTGCTGAAGGGGCTCAAACCTCTGCATCTGGGGGTGCTGAGTAAGTAATAACGCATTTGCAAGAGCCCAGGTGCAAAAGGGAAAATGACAGGCAGTAAATCGAGGTATTGCTATGCCATCCTTTGTGTCTGATTTCTAGGACTTGAGAGAGGGCTGGAACAAACCTGTTCATGCCGTTGTTATCAAATATAGCCACCGTGGTAATATCATATTTTGAAATGCAGAAGACAAGTGCTTGTCATATGTGTGTGACTCCTCCTGACCTCATGTACTGTATCTCCTTCTCTCCTCCCGTGTCACCTCTCTCTTCTGAGTCCTCTCCTCTGCAGCTGTGCTCACAATAGGTCTTACATGTCCCTGCCAGCAACTCATATCTTATCTCAAAACATATGACTCAGTACGATGTCTCCTTCTCTTTTTCATTATTTGTACTGTGTGCCCTACATGAAGTTGTGCTACTCAGTTCTGAAAACCTCAGTGCAATTCAATTCACATCAAATCAGCCAGTTTGTCAGCTTCTCCATCACCTAAAAGCTCTATATTCACTGTCTGACCTCCCTGAGCATATCTGCTACCTTCCTGCCTTCTGTCACATAAAAAATCCCAACGTTGCTGCTGTGGTACTTTCAAGGAATTGACTGATTTCATATATAAATTGTCTGTTGCTTTCCCTTTCTTCAGTGTCTGCTGACTATTTAGCTATTTCTTCTTAACATGCTCGTTCCTCAGGGCAGAAACACTGCTCAGAAAGCATTTAGCATGCATGGAGAAGCACTTAAAATTCATGATTACTACATTGTGTGGCTGTACAATGCCAACACTTACAGTTCCTGTTTTATTTCAAAATGTGTTTTTAGATCAGTCCTTGAAAGGTTTCAAATAACAGCATTACTCTAACAAACAATGCTCTGTGAAGTAAAATCTTTCAAATAAAGCCTTTTGAGAACTACTTGTTAGGATCCATTAATCAGCTGACATGTCCTGTGTAAAAACAAGTTGAAAAGCTTCTTAGCACCACCAAGCCCCTGTGAGCTCAACAAGGCTGTCACATCCTGCTTCTTGAAGTGTCCAACTGGAAATCCTTTTCTCCCTGAGCGTGAGCTGTAGTCTGAATGGCTTTGGAGATGATATGAATTGCATCATGGAGTACAGTAACAACTTAATAAAAACATAAAAAATTACAGTATTCTATCTTTCTGAGGTCATCTAAAAAGATAAATTCTAAATATAACCAAGCCTTGATTTGACCTGTTTCATGGACTTTATATTTCAGTAATTTTTTCACTCTTAATTGGTATTTAGCATTTATGCAAGTGTGTGTGATTTAAGATGCTGTGTGATATATGAGTTCAACAGAGTCCTCAGCTGAAGGACAAGTATTTTAGCGAATGTGAGACCTGACCCAAAGGCTATTTGCAGCAGTTTGTCATTTAGTACAGGGAAGGTTAGGTAGGTTACAGTGATATATGATCTCTCCTGCTCTGGACCTAACAGCAGTTGAGCTGCTCCTGTGACTTTCATTAACTGTGTGCAGATCTTTTCACATATGGAGTAAACTGAAGATGTGACAACCCTTCTCCCTGTAACTGAAAGAAATGTGAAAACTTCTGATAAGTTTGGTTAGTCCATCAAAACTCCCTGCTCAGTCCATGTAAGCCTGAATGCAAATTTCTGCTGAGTTTATTTTGCACTCATTCATACACCAAGGGGGAGAGAGGGGAAGTCTTGGCGACAGCTCCACGTGGAGCTCTGCCAACACGCTGCATTAAACAGTCACTCCAGAGCAGGAGCAGCCCAGGGAATGCCAGGGAAAAACAGCACCTGCAAGTGTTCTGCAAATGGCATGGGGCTGTGGAAGGGCTGGAGAAAGGATGTAAATGGGCAAAATACAAAGAAAAATATCTAGCAGCCATGGGCAGGTCATACATATGGGCAAGATTTCTGCTTAAGCGGACAAGTTAGTGAACAATTCTTCTCTTCCTTTTATGTATACATAAGAATTAGAGCTGTTAAGATTTCAAGGAGTGAGAAATGGACATTTTTTCTAAACAAACAGTATTTTGAAAAATGCTGCTTTGTTTCGCATTGTTGCCATTTCCCCCCTCAACATTTTCCATCAGAAGACTGACTAAAAAAATGTAGAAAGAAAACTTGGAAGACAATTATTTTTCTCTAGCCAGCTGGATAGGTACCAGCAAAACCAAATAAACAATCATATCAAGAGGCTGTTCATAATGTATTTTGTAATCACATTTTCATCAATAATGCTCCTGGTTTATATTGCAAATTTTTTCAGTTGAAAAATTTCCAGCCAACTCTAAATATGTTGAGTGCCTGATTCTCCCTGTAGGCTGGTGAAATTGTTCTGTGGAACTCAAGTTGCATAAAACTAAGCTGGATGTCTGTTGTGTGCTACTACATCAGCTTGGGTGTTAATATATGAAATTTCTCATTAGTGGCAGGCCTTTTAAAATTTCTTCCAATGAATGGCAACACGAGAAATAAATGTTCAGGTACGAATATGAGCAAAAAAGGAAGCAAAGGCATAGTAATCTTTCTTTAATGGCAATTTTATAATTCTTCCTCACCCCCAAGCCCCAGGTAGCAGCTGAAGAGGGAGACCAGTTTTCAGGAAGAGGTAAACTTATTCCCCAAAGGCAGAAAAATTCTAAGAGCTATAAATTAAGAAAATAAACAACTGATTTACAGAAAGTCAAGATGTGTGCGAACAAAATTTGTGTCCTTGCTTTCTATTCAGTACATAATGGGAATGGGTTGCCTCTATCTGACCCTTGCCTAGCTAATGTTCACTTCAATAGCAGGGCTGGGAGGAATTAAGGAGGAAAGCCATACAACTTCTCCCATCCACACCATAACATCCTCATCAAGGTAAGACTGAGAGTAGCATGCTGGCAACAAATGGTGAGAGATCCCCTTCTCTCCTGCATTAACACACAGGCAGCTGATAGCCTCTGATATTAGTCCCAATAGGGATCTGTCTGGTGAAACCCTGGATGGCATCCCCAGGACAGCACTGACTGTTTCATTCAAGCAAGTCATGTCAGTGAGAGCATGAGTCAGGCACAGTGTGGAGTGGCACATGGCAGCTTTCAGCCTCCTCCTGCTGCATGACATCAATTTGATTATGGATCAGAGTTTAGAATCCCTTTAGTCCTGGGTAACCGTTTTCTAGAATGATTTTACTGAAGTGACTGAAATAAGCTGTTCTTGCTTCTTATTCCTATAAGGCTGATTGTCACTAGTTGTGTGTGACCTTGCAGCATGCAATTCCTCCTTTGCTCTAAGATGCTGACTCAATGCCAAATACAGGATGAGTCAAATGCATCATTGCAGTTGCCTTAACTTCTGTAGCTTTGGAAAGCAGCTATTCCACAGTGTCTTCCACCCCCTCACAGCAGACATCTGCATTTCTGCTATATATGGACCAGAAAGAAAGCCTTAGAAGGGAGGAAGAGCACTGTTATAGTGAGCAGCTGCAGGAACTCATGCTGGGAAGCTCCCCTTTACATCACTGGCTACTCCTGATCTCTGCAGGGAGTACTTGGCTGTGCTCCTCTACTGTCAGAGGGTATTGTAGCAGCACTGGTTGCACCTCTGTTTTTCGAAGACATTGACACTTGCGGCCAGCAGTGGCCTGAGGGGTACTTCCTTTCACTTGTTTTGCATCAAGCTAAAGTTTTTGTGCATTTTAATTTTCTTTATTTTTTTTTTTTTTAAACCCTGAGGTTTAAGTGCATTAGGCAGCATGATTTCAAGATTCCTTTCCTGGCTCTGGTAATTCTGTAATTGTTACTCAGGGTATGTGATGCTCTGCTTATAAACGGAGGACATATTATTTTCATTCACACAAAGCAAGCCTATCTCCTATAAAGACTCCAGCATGGGACTTTCCATGAAACAAATTCCCTGTATACTGGACCAGAATCCCAGACAAGAAATAACTGTTGTCATCTGCATTTTTTCATGCAATGTGCTACTCCTCATGGTCAGGGACTGCCCTGGTGCAGCACTGACATGTCAGAGTCCTCCCACAGATGCTGTGCTGCTGCAAGGCCAAGGGGAAACTCCCCCACTTCTGCAGTATTCTTCAGGGAGTCCAAGTTTCTTCACTAACAGAAAAGCAATTGCAGTGAGGGAAATCAGGACTATAACTGTGATGCTTCTTACTAGATTTCTTGCAAAAAGACATTGTGTAGGGATTTAAAGGACCATTTTACCAGTCTACCTATGGAAGAATTAAAAAATAACACTTCATAGACAAGGCACTGAAGAATGTTACCAATAACCCAAACCAGTGAAAACCAGCTTTGAAGTCTCTAAAAATTGTCTCTTTTTTACTGTACCAGTTTTCCACATTGCTTCTAGCATTCAAAAATTCTCTGTTTCCTTTACCAATTTGTGACATTTTTACTATTTTCATTATATATTTGTTATTTTTAACTTAAATCTTCAAGATGTCTTTGCTGAGAAAATTCTAGCACACGAAAACTCTTCATGAAATTAGAATGGCCATCAGGAAATAACAAATCTACAAGGCTTTAAATAATATATGAAACTCTGTTTCAAACTGCCTCTTACAGTGGAGTGATAAGATAGATCATTTGGGGATTTAAACCTCTAAATAGTTTTCAAAATTTCAGCTTTAAAAAAAATACACATCTAAAATACATAAACTGTTTTTTTTTTTTTTTTTGTTCACCAAAAGAAAGTGATTTGGTGTTTGCCAAACGAAAATTGCCTTCAGATAGCTACCAGGAAAAAACAGTCTGAGTTAATCTGAGTTAGCCAGCAAATTATATTGGCACACAATGTCACACCTGCGAAAGTGCTCTCTCTGATGACAGCCAAGAGTGAAGCCTGGTGTCTCTGTCCCACGCTGTGTCACACAAACCTGCAGAGCACTGCCCCACATGTCACCTAGGAGGTCTGTGGCAGGTGTCTGTGCTGCGTGCTCTGGAAGGAGATGAGATGATGGTGCTCTAGCACAGACCAGCAATGTCTTCTGGGGAAACACACTGCCCAGTTCAGGACAAGGGACCTGGTCTATACCCCACCTGCCTGCTGATGTGGGTTTTCACAGTAAGTGGTCCAAGGTGATGTTGGGGATAAAAGGCTGCATTAGTTTTGTCCTTTCTTCTGTTTTGGGAGCTGGAGTGCTGAGCAGCAGGATCCAAAGGCAGCCCTCAGCAGCTGGGACAACTGCTGCTGAAGGTAAAGCTACCTCAAGTTGCACAGCCAGCCTGTTGCCAAATGTGCTGACAAAGGATTTTTCAGCTTTCCCTAACAGCTGTTCTCCAGGCTGCCAACCCTGAGACAAATCTTTTTATCTCCAGGGAGCCAGACCCCTTGTCCATAAGGATTTCCCCCTTTGGTCCTATCTCTGCCTGGCTATCTTGTTTGTTAATGTTCACTTATAGAAGGGGCTGAGAGTCATTAGCTCCCTTTGAACTCACTATGAATAAAAATAATTTAGCATCACAAGCTTGAGATGATTTTGAGTGAAATCCTGGCATATTTTAGGCAATTAAATGAATGGGTTGTTATTGGGTCTTTCATCCAATTGGTGCATAATTTTACCACCTGAACAGGATCCTCTGCTCTTGCCTCTTGAGGCACATCCCCTGCTCCACTAGAAAGAAAGGACTTAGAGGTGAGGTAGAAATTGCTGATCCAACTAAAAATTTTCTAATGTCTCCTAACAGCAGAGGATGCTTTTTGTGGCTTCAAAACTCTCCTAGATTTTGAACAAGCAGGCTTGAGATTTCTATTTGGTGTCTTTCTCAGCCTCACTTTTGGGCACGGAAATTTCATAATCAAAATAATTCAGCTGTTTCAGAAAACAAGAGCCAACAAAGATCTGACCCTCAACATAGGATAACATTGGAAAAAGCATGGAGAAATTGTGATACAAAGAAATGAGCTGAAGTATAGGAGCCAGCAAGGACAGTAAGGTGAAAAAGTGAGTATGAAAGAAATATGTATGCCCAGATACAGAGCAGAGGATCTGAATTGAGTGTTAGCACGCTCATAAGATGAAAATAAACTGTGCTGCCAGTTTCCTAGTATATGTCTAGGAGTTATTTCATGCAGTCTTATCAAACTGATACAAGGTGACTTGCAAACACAAAGGGGTAAGCAATAAAGGAGCATTGTCTCATCATCATCATCTCTTCCTGATTGCACTTGAGGGAATATTAAATAGTTGTTTCTTTTGCTAGCAAAACACATCTCTGCTCTAAACATATTCAACTTTTAAAATCAGTTTAAGTGACAAAGGCTACCTGCTTTTTGAAAGTAAAAACCACTATAGGTGTGCAAACCATTAATTTGGTTTTAGCATAACTTCAGACATCTTGGGGACACCTCTAATATGAAGACCACCTACAAGATTTGAAAAAGAGGGGATAATCACATGGAAGATTGAAAAATTCTGAACACACTGAAGAGAGATTGATTTCTTTTTTCTGACTGGAAAAAAACCCTTATATTAATTTTTCAATAGTTTGCCATTTTCTCAAATATTAAGCTCAAAATTTTAATCTGAATGCTCTTACTAAAATTTACTCCACAATATAGTCTTGACAACTGTCAATAGCAGTTTTTAGATTAGTATTTTCTCTTAAAATATCTTTCGCCCCTTTACTACTCTATTTTATATGTGCTCTACATATTAATAGATCTTTGCACTTGTATGGGTAGAGAAAGCTGAGTCCCTCTCTTCATTACAAAGGAAATTCCTCTTGTTTGTGTTCATCATATTTTACTTACATTGGAGTTTTTTCATGACTGCACCCCTTAGCACAAAGTCCTTTCTTTTAGCATAAATCAAACTATTTTCTTTCTTTCTTTCTTTCTTTCTTTCTTTCTTTCTTTTTTTTTTTTTATTCCCTCATGGCATTGAGCAAAGTCATTTCACTCAACGTAGGATTTCCGAGAAAGAAAATGAAATGATCCAAATATTTACTTTGAAGAGAAAGCTTTTTATAAGGAGGAAGGTTATCTGAAAGGATATCTGGAAGGATTGCTGTGAAAGCACCTGTAAAAACACCTGTGAAAGCAGAGTAATTAAGTGACGATTCTTAACTATGCTGTTAATGTGTTCTCGTGGTGGGCAGCACATCAACACATCTAAAATAAGAAACACTTTTCCTTCACCTTTCATTGTTCCTATGTTAGCTAGATATCCTACGAATACAAATTTGCTTTTCTTGACATCATTCTCAGGATTTCTATTGATGTGAAGGTACATTGAAGAGATGAGAAAAAAACACAGGGTCATAGAAATTGCCAAGGTAGATTAAATCAGAGGTCTGTGTAATTCATTTCCAGGAAAAGGTATTAGATAATCTTTAGGTAACTTTTCTTCCATGGGAAGTTGATGTCTGAGATCTAGACTGTAAAACAAACTGGATGAGAACTGTGACCTTTTTTTTTTTTTTGAAATGACAGTCAACCAGTGAACAAACAATATTTTTTGGGAAGATATCTTATTGTACACATTTTTAAATGTAAAAAGCTTTTGAAAGAAATATTGATTTATAAAACAAACTCACACATAGCATGGTTCATGCTATCAAGAAAATGACAACTCTTTTCATTGGCATCTAATGTTAGTTGTGTTTCATATTTTAAAAGAAAAATTACATTAAAAATACAGTTTTCAGTTCTTAGCAATTCAGTATTTCTAATCTGAAAAATATAAAAAGGCTGTTCTTAAATGTAAGGTCCATTACAGTTTTAACAGCTTGAAATATTTTTTCCTTTCATTATTTTTGCAGATGTTGCTTTTTGCATAAGATCCTGACAGACAAATATGGACAACATATTTAAGTAAATCACCTTGTCTTCAAAAAGGAAGGGATTAAAGAGCAGATTTCATTAATCTTAAGAATCTTAAGAAGTAAATCACATAGCCTGTTATGTTTGGTATCAGTTCTTATTCAGGAGACATACACACATACAGGATAGCTTTTTACTGAAGAAGTGTACATCCCAAATTTCACACACCAAATAAGCCAAAAAATGCTTCACAAGGTTTTGACTTTGGTAGATCCCTGAGAAAGAGGTGTTTCTCATCTGCTGGCAAGGCATATTTTTCACATTTCAGGCAAGAGTATCTGACCATGTTTTAGTTATCTGTTTACTTGCCAGAAAGAACAGATGATGTTAATCACAGAAATGATGAAAGAGAGCATCCAAAAAGTCCACATGGCTTTTGATTAAAGCGTGCTAGATAGTGTTTTAACTCCAGATCTCCACAGGGATGCCCCTAATACTGCCGAGCTTTTTCACCAAGTATTGTATAGGGTGCACTAACTCTCTTGCTGTTGTTTTTTCATGTATCTTTTTCTACTTTAGTTCAAATGGGTTACTAGAAACTGTTTTGTACAATCCCCAAAATGCGCCACCCTGTCCAGAATGTGTCAAATGCCTTGCTCAGACAAGCTTTGCTGGCAGTACAGATAGGGCTCTCAGAGGCACTAAAATTTTCATAGTGAGTGCAGTGAACAGAGTCCAGCTTCACTGCAAAGTGGGACTGTGGGCACTTGGAAGGATTGGCATAAGGCTGGCTTGAGTGACTGAAGGGCATCACCCCTGAATGCCCCCAGATGCCACTGAAAGAAATTAAGACTGGTTTAATCCCAAATTATAATGTGAAGGATATCACCTGCCTGGGGTGAGAGAACAGGTGAGGATGTGTCAGAGAAAGAGAATTTTGAGGAATTTGGAATTCACACAGAAACCCATCACAGACAGGTGGGAAGATACAACACTCTAAAACTACAGCTCAATTACTACATCAAAATTCCAGTTCTTTCTAAAGAAGAGGTTTAATAAACAATCAATGTCTCTGAGTAATCTTTATTCTGATTTGTCATTACACACAGACAAAACTGACTTAGAAATTGTGTTGAATTATGAGGTAGAAGAGGGAACCTGTTGCTACCACAAAAATGTCACGTTAATCTGAAAAAAACCCTTGCAGAAGGAATTTTTGATCAAGCTAATCTAGCAGGAGTTGTAGATGCCCATGGCAGGGGTGTTAGAACCAGGTGATCTTTTAGGTCCCTTCCAAACCATTCTATGATTCTATGATTCTGTGTATTTTATGGTACCAAATGACAGGAAAATGAAATGGCAGACAAAATTCAGTGGTTAAAAAGGTAAACTAATATATTTGTATTATGTGTGTAGTTTACATTAAAGCATAGTCATGAAAATCAGGTTTTGCTCAACAAAAGAAATGGATGTCAACAGCTGTGTGCCAAGTGTCAGCATTATCTTAGTGCTCAGGGCAGTTGAAATACCAAATAAATGGTAGGGAAAATGCGATAATAACAGAGGAAAGTGTACCACTGTGTGTATTCCTGGCGTATCTACATCTTAAATTCTGCAAATAGTTTTTGTGTCACTTCAAACAAGACCAAATAGAATTGCAGGTTTTTCAAAGAAGCTGGACAATGCCCTTCCTGTGAGAGGTAATTGCATAAACTGGAACTCTTCAGGTTGAAAAAGGAGTCTTGTTAAAAGGAAAATATGATTTAAGTCTATAAAATTGCAAATTGCATGTAGATGCTGAACATGGGACTGATTATTCTGATTATTTATTATTTTCCTGATATAAGAACTAGGAAAAACCAAATGAGATTATTATTAGGCAGCTTAAAATAAACAAAAGGAAGTAGTATTTCAAATAAGGCATAATTCAGTTGTGGAACTCTCTGTGAATGTCAAAAGTATAAGTGGATTCAAAGGCAGATTGAAGACTTTCAATGAAAAATCCATTAAAGGTTATTAAGTACAGTGAAGTGATTGCAACATACAACTCACAAAGTCCCTGAAATGCAAATTGCTGGCAATAGCAAGGGTACAAGTTAAAGTGTCATTCTGAATTTGCCCTGTTTCTATGACTTCTTCCATAAGCACACTTTATTTATTCTTATCAGAAATGGGATGCTGAAGTAAATGTACTTTTGAGCTGATCCTGCACAGCTGTTCTGTGTATAGTGTGTAACTCAGATTTCACTTAAGCCAAGAAGGTAATCTCATTGATTTTACTGGGAGCTGAACTAGGCCATCTGAGAGAATGAGTGTCCCAATCCCATGTTTTGCTAAGGATGTGAAAATTAAACTTGTTAGATTGGTAAATGCAAATTCAGAGAAAATGACAGTTGCCCAAACCACAGAGCATGTAGAATTCAGCTGCAAAGAGAGACCACTGTAGGGATTTATTTTAACACTGTATGCACAAACTCTAAGTTTTTGATTGATCTGGTCTTGGATTTAGGTGACTGGTTAGCTGACTGCTTTTGCTCTCTTGAGTGGTAGCTGGTCTGTTTGCATGACTGCTCATCTGAGCTTGTAAAATGCACAGTCAATTCAAGGTCAGACTATAGTTTTATGAAATTAAGATGATAATACATATGGTCAAACTACAAACATGTCACATCCTTTTTCCCAAATTATTTGCTTTCCTGAGGCACTCATTAGTAAGAGCACAATTAGATCAATATTATATGGTTTTCTTTACTTTGGAGAAAGAGCTCTTATAGAAAACAAGTCATGTATCTGCAGACAGAATATGTCCTTAAAAAAGAAAGAAAATAAAACCAGACCAGAACAATTATTTTAAGAGTGCAACCCACAAAGTTATTGCTTCAGTCCTACTACCATGAATAAGTTTTTACTTAAGACAAATTAAATACCAGTGATGTACTAGCACGCATAAACATACAATTGTTGATAAAAATATTTATTATTTGAAAGAACAATATTTTCAATTTCTAGGAAGTTTTGCTTTGCATATTTAAGAATGTTCTCAAGACACCTCTCATCCAAGGGCTGTAATATTTCACTTCTGTATGAGATCCACTGTATATTATGTGGGGAGGAGGAAAAAATTCCTTCCAATGCAGTGCCATATAATATGAAAGCAATGCAGGTATCTAGCATGGGCATTTAGTACCAATTGAGATGCCCGATGGTAATTCAAGATACACGCATGATGCTAACAGCTTTGACACAGGAACGATGGAGGACTCTGGCCTTTCAGAGCTGCAATACCCTGGGACACCACAAAATGCACTAAGGACACATATTTAGGTATTTTATTACTTTCTTAGGTTTCAAGTATAAGTAAGCTGTAATGACTCCCACAGTGAAGAGTAACAGGTATGTTCCAAAAGCAGTTCACCTCAGCCTGTGGCATCATTTTCACCTAGATCACACTTCCCACTTGTGAAAGGTTGCCTTTCTCTGTCACTAATTCAGGTTTGACTCCCAGTTCTTCTTAAGCCAGTTCCAAGAGATGTCAGTCCTGTGGGGGGACCATAACACTCTTACAAAGCAAATACTAGTGATGTAACAGGGTTTTGCTCCCTGGAGTCGCAACAATGTCTAAGCATTTAATGTGAAATATTTCTCTTTTTTAATGCAGGAATGGAGTAAGAAGACTGAAGTAACTTAACTCAGCCTACTTAATAGGCTATCAGCAGAGCTAGCAATGCAGCTAGCTCTCCCTTTGCTTGAGAACAGCTAAATAGTAGCTAAAAGCTTCTTTATCCTGATAGAGAATGGCTAGCAACCTGGCTCAAAACAGAGACAGAGCTAATTAGATTTGTTCATGTTTCATGGTTAGTCAAATATTAACTATAACAGATAGAGGTGAATGAATTAACATTAATATTCACAAAGATATTTATTATAGATACATGCAGGAAATTGAATGGGAAATAAGAGCAGTGGGTTTTACCTTTATTGTCTGGACTTACTGGGGAATTGTCAGTACAAGTCACCTCAACCATATATCACAATGAAGAGAGAAAATTCATTACTGTCAGAAGGGATTTTGTTAACTTTACTGCAGTCTTCCACCACTCAGTAGAGTATTTTTGTAAGGAGGTATGGCAGGATTTCTGCACTCTGAGAACACCTTGATGGCCCAAGTACAAAGGAAACTTTTTTCAAGAAATTACATCCAATTAAAATAAGTGAGATAAGTGTAAGAAGAGTATTTCTACATTTCTCTGTGTAAGAAAAATATATTATTCAGTTTTACATTGATTAATGGTGTCTTTGTTTTGAACTTTTGTATTTTAGTACATAGTAAGAAAGATGTTTTAAAAAAACTCTTGATTTTTTAGAAGAAAATAAATAGATGGATGTGTTGGAAAATGGAATTTTTTAAACAGTGGATACACATTGTGTCTAAAACAGAAAAAAATTATTTACTATGCATAGAAGTTTCAATATGAATATGCATGGAGGTGATATGTACATGACAAAAGTGTTAATACTTCCATCTGAAGTTCCAAGAGGTGTCAATATGATATCTAAATGCAGTGTGTGCCATATTTTTACCAATTTGGGGTTCACTAAATGTATTTTTTTAATAGATTCATACATTGCTCAGAAAGGACAGTATAATCTCATTTCTCATATGTCTATGTATGTTTTTATTTACCTGTACTCAGACCTGCAAACTTATATATCATCAAAGAAAATTCTGTAGCAAAATTAAAAGTCATGAAAAGGAAAGCATATAGCTTTTATTTTCCTATTCTCTTTTGTCTTAAAAAACAACAACAACAACAAACCAAACAGGTAAAAAATTGAATAAAATAACTGCTCAATACAAAACACTTAAAATACTTTAGATAGAAAATTTGAAAAACTCCTGCAGAAACCAAACTATGTCCTATATTCTGTGAACTTAATCAGAACAAAAACCAACAACAATTTCTCCAGTTCTAAAAGCTGAGTTGAAATATGACTTGACAAAGTCCTTTCAAATTTAAAACCTGAAGGCTGGAATCACTGGAGAGTTCCCAGTAGGCTGGGAAAATCTGAACAGCAAAAGTGTTGGCTGTCCTTTACTTGAGTTTTCCAGCTGTTGAGCTCTTCTGGATCCATCTGTCCTTCTTGGCAAATGTTTGCCATTTAGATGCCTCCCTGGGTGATAGATCAGACATGGTTTCTTGTGCATCAGGAGTCTCCTGAGATGGTGATGAAATATCTCTGTATTTTTAAAATAATTTTATATTTGTACATTCACATTTGTACAAACACAGACTTCTTAAACTCAGTTTTTCTGCAAGCCCATGCGACTGCGCACCAATAATGGGCTTTCCCAACACTGAAGACAGAGTGGAGCTCCTGTGCTGTTCTGATGCATCAATATGTAAGTACTCAATTGACAGCTGGATTAGTGCACAGCATGCATTTTCTTCTTTCTGAGTATTTTTTTTTTTAATTCAAGGGTAAATGTCAAAACAATGCTGTAAAACCAATTAAGGAGAAAGAAAACAAGATTAGAGGTGCTACTTGAATTATTTATTGTTGTTCACTGTTGCCAAGTCTTTAAATAAGTACTTAATAGACCTTACTGTAACTCTCTGAGCAATACAGTAATTTATTTAATGCACAGTTCAGCAGTTTCTTAATATTCAACTGAAATAGTCCATATAGTATGTTGTGAGCCTTTGTGAAGCCTCCTAAACTTGGACTGCTCTCCAAGTCTGCATGAAGAACTAAATTTATTAATTTCATTCAATAATCTGATAAATTAAACAGGTATTGATCTCTGTGGAGGGAAATACCAAGATTTATTGATCAGAAAGATTAATTCTGACCAATTTAAAGCCATCTTCAATATTTATCGTGATAGGAGATACATCTCATTATTCAGGAAAACAAGAAGCTGCTGTGTATATACTGTTATTTACTATTGGTGTTTAACCAGAAATATCTGGACATCACTCCTCCATGGATTTGAATTTCAGGTGTATGACCTTTTCATTGATATTAATATGATAAAAAGGGAAAAATGTATTCATAGGACTGCAGAAAAACATCTTTCTTAACCCTTACCCACCAGCATTTCTAGGGAATAGAGCCAGAAAGCATTTACTTTTAAGAATGAGCAGATTAGTCAACATAGCTACAGATTTACTGATTTGTGGTCTGCTGAAACCAGGAATCTTGAAGTGCAGACAGCTCAGCACTGTTCAACAGCCTTCTGAGAGTGTTCACAAAGACTGAATGTGAATCTTGTGGAGGTGAAGAGGGCAGCATGTCTGTGAGCTTCTGGACAAAGCTGGGGCACACAGCTCCTTGTGGGAACATGGGATCCACAATGTCACACTAACAGTGCAACCAACTTGTCCCAGCTACAGCAGGAGTCATGCTTGTTCTCCTGCAATAGAACCTATTTCTTAGCCATGAAACCATTCTATTTGTAAACTATTGCTTATATAGCACCTGTGCCTAAGATGTGATGCTGGAATCCAAACATTACATATTATAGATTTAAATAATTTCTCCATATCACACAGAAGATAATTTCATCAGGGCTTTACCCGCCACACTGTCATGGAAATCAGCCTGTGGAAATGGAGAATGCAATATCTGTGAGGTGCTCAGGTTGTATAGTAGGTTTCCCTCCTCACAGCCAACAGAAATTTCTGGTAGTGAAGGGGAAGAAGTTCTGGGTTTGAGGTAAGATTATTTCTCATGCCTTTATCTGACTATTTGAACTGTAGGTGTCTTACTCTCTAAACATTTGGGCTGAGATCCAAATCTTTATCTTTACATGTGCCTGCTTGAAAAATAGTGTCAGACACTCATTAGCAGTAACCTACTACTTTTGAAATTGACACCATTTACCTACAGGAAATTGTCTTTTTGAAATAGCACTTTGTACTGAGCCATTCTGAGATAATTGTTCCAATTAAAAAATACATGGGGCATTGCTGTGCACCTCAGGATGGAAACTTTATTGTGCTGTGAAAGAAGTCAATAGGAGTTCAAAGTATTCAGCCACCTGCAGAACTGATGATAGAGAGCCAAAAAATTTGTAATTCATGCTGGAAAAAGAAACTGTTCTACAGGCAAATAGAGTGTCGAAAAGGATGAGGGTTTTAGCTTTGTTTCTCCTCCCCCACCATGTCTCCTCCTCTCCCATCTTCCAAAACAAAACAAAACCAAACAAACAAACAAACAACAAAAAGCAACTCCTCAAAAGAAGCCAACAACCCCCCACCCCCCGATGAATTTCTTATATCTTTAAGTATTGCTGAGCTCTACATAAATAGGAATATGCTCGCTGTAGGGAAACAGTGAGATTCAACTATTTCCATTAAAATGCTAATTACAGTCCTTTTATAGATCTGTTGGAGAGGATTTGGGGAACAAA
The DNA here is from genome assembly GCA_013186435.1 of Turdus rufiventris. NCBI lineage: Eukaryota > Metazoa > Chordata > Aves > Passeriformes > Turdidae > Turdus > Turdus rufiventris. The sequence continues at coordinate 144,455 of PYHW01010093.1, forward strand.
AATAGCACCCAGAGATTATCACTGAAAGAAAAAAAAATCAAAGAAGAAAACATGACATTAAAAAAAACTTGCTTCTAAATTTAGAAGCCCACTGAAGTGAGCCTAACCATTTATTCTCCCTGGAGCTGCTCTATATATTAAACTGATACTGAGAAATCATGAATTCTTATACTTAAAAGCACAGCTCACAATTTGGATTATTATTCCTCCACAGATTTTGTGTCCTGTCCAAGATATCACTGACAACTGGAGAGAAAGTCCTCCAGTTCTCACTACTTAGAAATAAATATTAAGCAATAAAATAATACAATTACCTGCTATTAAAAACAGGGCAAAAAATTTTTAAAGGGAATATATTACTCAGCTGTAAAATAATATGTTTGTCATTCACACTTATGTTTCAACATTATGATTCAATCTTCTAAAAAGCTGACATTGAAAATAACGGTGTAATAAACCAATTTATCATAATGTGTAAAAAAAACTACTGGAATAAATTGGAATAACCTTTCAAAAACTAGCAGCTTTTAAAAGTATTAATTTCTACTCCAGATAATTGGAAAAGACACCTGGGTGGCCAAGCAATATTTTTTATGGGATTGCCCTGTCAGGGACTCAGATTGTCTTCAGAGTCAGGAGCGATCGTTTAGCACTAAGTGACAGTGAATCTTGCAAATGGGTCTTCCTGGATGTTGTTTGCCATAAATTACCAAACTGAACTCCCCTTCAAGGTCAGCCATAAAGAAGGTAGATATCAAATGGCCTTCACAAAAACCCAAAATATTCTTCAGGCTTCGCATATGCAAGTGTTGGTTATGTTGGATCCTATAAAAATGACTTAATAGACATACAACATAAATTATTATCAAACTTTGAAGATATTCTTGGGAACTAAATAGCAGAAGACCATAATTGGAAGTTGTAGATCATAGGAGTAAGGGCTAATACAAGTTTCTCCCCATTACAGAGCAGTATGTGCAATGAAATTAAATTAATAACATGAGAATTGAATATATCAATATGTTTCAAGGCACACACGCAAAACAGCTTCTTAAAGGAAAGTAAGACATCCTAAGTCCTTTACCTTTTGCCTTTCACAAAATCTCTTGTCATTTTTTCCTCAACACCATCAATGTTTACATAAGCATTGTTAGTTCCAGTGTTTCTGCTTTGAAGTCACGGTTTTGGATTAATTAAAGTTTAGTCAGTAAAGTTTATAAAAGCAGCCACTAGTGGCATAATACTGTACTACAACAGTGATTTTAGTGCTTTTTTTCTCTGAGAGAAAAGGAATGCTTATAAACAATCTGATGTCTTGAAATGACAGGAAGTTCTTTATTGCCTTTATTGTCATCCCTTTGGATGACAATGTGGAAGCTGTAATAAACACTAATTCACATTAAAAAAAAGTGTAGGCAAGATTTATGACCTGGTCTTTTTCTGTGGTATCTGCAGTTAAGCAGAGCTCCCTGTCACTTCCCATTGGAAAGTCTGGACAGAGCACTGTCTTCAGTACTGCTTATCTGAACTTGTATTGCCATAAAGGCAGAGAAGTCATGCTCAATACACTGCATTTTTGGAAAGTCAGGGAAAGAGGGAGGGTGTGATGAGGCTCAATGAGTGGCACAGTGCAAACAGCACCTGTTGCATGGACACCATAGATGCCATGGTGCCAAAGAGAGCACCAAGGATCATAGAACTGCAAAATTGTTTAGGTTTTAGGAGAGAAAACACCTTTAGGATTGCTGACTCCAATCATCTCAGCAGCATTGCCAGATTTACCACTCAACCATATGTCCCAGTGCCACACCCACACAATGTTTGATCATTTCCAGGGGTGGTTATTCTACCACTTCCCTAGAAAAACTGTTCCAATGACTGACCACCCTTTTGGTGAAGTAATGGTTCCTAATATCCAATCTAAACCTTCCCTGGTGCAACTTGAGCTCATGTCTTGTTCCTAGTTACCTGGGAGAAGCAGCTGACCCCACCTCTCTACATCTTTTCAGGAAGGGAGTTCTCTCCTGAGCCTGCTTTCTCCAGGCTGAACAATCCTTGTTCCCTCAGCTACTCCTCATAAGACTTGTGTTCCCGACCCTTCACCAGCTTCATTGCTCTTCTGCAGGCATGCTCCGGCACATGAAGGATGCTTCAACCTTTGATGTGCTTTGGTTCATGTCATGCATGGAGGTGTCACAATCCCATTACACCCTTTACACTGTCCCCTTCCTACTTCACTACTTCATACTAATATGCTTTTAAACAATTCTGTATTGGCGTGCCCAGCCTAATGGAAATCTTTCAGAAGCTGCTGCAGTGCACAGAGCAAAGCTTCAGCTAATGCAAACTGCTGACATGTTTTTCAGAAGCCTCTCAAAATGAGAAATTTCTCTTTGCATACGTTGCACTCTTTAACCTTAAAGCAGCAACAGACCTGATGTTAAAAATAATTAGAAATGAAGGTTTGAGGATTTATAGAGTGAACTCCAGCTTAACTATGCCACCTCAGGCAAATATTCCCAACAGTTTTCCTGTCGTAACTGTGTCATATTGTGTAGTATGAACACAGTGCTTCTTTAAATTGAACTTTTGATAGTTTTACAATAGTTCTGTAAGAGCCCATGAAAGGATAGAAACTTTACTGGACAAAGCAAAGGCTTTTGAACTCCTGTGGTTACCCATATGAATTAGATGACTTAGAAGGTTTCATACCGTGTGCATACCTTTCTTTGCTCTGCAGTGCTGCTTTCCTCCTTCCCTCCCTGTACAGTGAGCCTGTTCTCCTTGTGCTATGATAATACTTCTGTGTCTGCTATGACCTCTGGAACTGAATAGCTGCTCCATATAATTGCAAAGCTACCCCACTCTTTCCTACTAGCTTCACCACAATCCTGAGAAATGAAACAAAGAGAGATTCTCCTCACAGCCGCTCTTCACTGAGCTCAGATGCCTGAGCCACAGCCAAAACTAGGTCAAACAGCCCGTTTCCACATCACATACTGACCTCTTAACAATTTTGCTCTGTGATATTCCTAGTGGGTCTTAGCACAGACATTTACAAGAAATGAGAGGAATAAAATCCTCTCCAACACTTTCTCTAATTTTAAAATAAATTGGTGACATAGTTTGAAGTTCAGTCTAAAGATGTGCTAATTATACAGGGAAAAATCTAATTAACTGAATCAGGAAACCCATAGCAACTATTGTCACATTCTTACATGACAGAAGCATCAATCTGGCAGTCACTGGAGCATACGCTCAATAACTGCCTGAACTCAGATCCTTTTTCATCAAGACCTGCAAAGTTAAAATGAGATACCAGCTATGACAACAGTTCAGCTTCACAGGCCATATTGCATGAAGCAGCATTTCCTTCTCTCCTCTCTTTTTTTTAATCTAAAAAATAAATAAATATATAAGAAACCTCCCAAACAAAATACACTTAGCATACTTGTAGGTTGAAAGTGTTGAAATGTTATGAAAATGACATTCCCTGAGAGTGAAAGGGGGTGAATTTGCAATATAATGGAATATATATTTTTTTCTTTCTGCAGCACTTAATATACTACACTGAAAAAACATGGAATTCCCAGTGGAAGATAATGGGACATTATTAAAAGACAGAGCGAGAAAATGCCAGGAAAACAAAATCCAATGTATGTAGGAGAGATGAAATTGCACCACTGATAAAAATGATCACTTCTGCTGTAATTTATCTCTCTTAGCACTCATTACTCTGACCACAGGAAGAAGTTAGAATATTATGGACATTTTGAAGGCTCTTCCTTCTCCAAAAATATCGCAGAGGGAGGGAAAGACACACAACTTGTAAACTGTAATAATGTAGGCCCTATTTAAATAAGTTTGGTACATATGTCTTCCCAAAGCTTTTAAATTTAAAAGGTGCATTAAAAAAAAATCTCTGGCATGGTTAGCATTGCTGATTAAAGACTAGAGGAGGCTTTTAGGGAGTGTAAGATTTTTTTCTTAACCAGATGACATAGCTAGAAGGAGCTTTCAGGCTAAAAAGAAATTCAATACACTTAATGGTGTGAGAAGAATGATACAGTGCAACAGAGTGTTTGGGAGAACCCAAAACTTCTTGCAAGGCTGATGTATGTGTTTCTGATATCCATGAATTAGTGAGCTAATGTGAAAGGTACACGCAAAGAAGAAACTATCAATAAAGTAATAAATTCTCAGCATTGTTTGACACAAGAACTAACAAAAATCTGAGTCTGGAACACTGTAGCATCCTTAGTGGAAAGGCAAGATCTCAAATAAAGGTCAGTCTGTGTCAAGGAGCACACAAGATGTTAGGTAGGATATGGCATGCAAATGAAGATTGGGCAGAATTTTGAAATAAAATCAATGAAAATGAGACTGGTGAGACAAGATTTTTCAGGACTGATAGAATAGTGAGGGGAAAAACGTGCTGCAAAAGGAGGTGAACTGTGTTAAGCTTTGAATGAGCAGCCACATCATTCCACAGAAAACAGGCGTTTGGTCAGCAGCGCTGCACTTGGTGTTGCTCTTCAAAAGACTCACCCACACTTCCTATGATGAAGCTGAAGTGATATATCCTGGTTAGTCATCTATGAGCCTTCACTTAAGGAAAATAAGGATTGTAAAACCATTTCTGAGTGTGTCTAATCATGAACTCATTAAGCAGGTAATGTCAGAGATTGATTTATGCGTTCTCTTTCTACTAAGACATAGTAAGCAAAACAGCACAATAAAAGAACACAAGCATACATTACATAGATTAGGGCAATTTGTATTATAGAAGACACAGTCACAGACTTGGTAGAAGACACTATGGCTGTCACAGACTATCACTACAGATTCAGTAGCACTTGCTGCACTTTAAATGCTTCATGTATTCCTCACTCAGCTAAAATTTTTTTAGCTGAGGTGATACTAACTTACATGTGCTAGCAGAAAGTACGTTGCTGGTCTGCCATGAAAAATACTTTGCTTGCCACAGCAATGGGGTCTGAGTGATTTGTAAGGAACAAATACATATAACTTAATTTTATAGGTGAAATATATGGTACCATGACCACTAGAATTAGAAAACGTTATTTCCATCCTTTCCTTCACTATTTTGGCTTGATCTGTATGAAAAAAAAAAGAAGAAAAAAAAAAAGAAGAAAAAGAGAGCATGTAGGTTGTCTTTGATCACTGCATTCTCTTTGTCATTTTGTCAAGACTACACTTTTATGTAACAAAAGACAGCTTCAGTTTCTTTGGGTTTTATATTACAGATAAACACCTCCTTTGGATTGTATTGGGTTATCAGTTATTCTCTAGAACCTGGGTTCTGAGAAGCATGAAACCCTCTTACAGTAATGTTTAAGACAATAACTTTGTTACCAAAACCCTGGTGCATAGAGTGGCTAACACTCAGTGCCCGAATATTGCTTTCAGGAGACACTTCTCACTATGAACTCCACGACAACAGTTCCTCTTATTTACAACCCAATGAGTAAATAAATGGATATTAATGAAATGTTTGCTTTAAAACAGTGACTTCTCTAGCAACCTAGAAAGAAGAGAAACCCATTAAATCCTTCCTTAACTGGATAAAAGAAACCTGATCCATTCTGTAGGGACTTGAGCCCAACATACCCTTGAGGACAGGTGCAAATAATTTATTTGTACCTTACTCCCTAATTTCAGGGCAGGTTCTTGCCAGTCATCAGCAAACCTATATGTTATCATTTGAGTCATCAACTAGAGAAAAGTTTATGTCCCAGCAAGTCCATTCCCCCACCTACAGTGATTGCAATGATTTTTTTTTTCAAGGTAACAAGGACGTTATTCAATATAGGCAGGACTCCTCAGTCCTTAATGAAGACTTAATCTCTTGTATAAGAGCTGCTAGCTTTCTCCAGTAATGCTTACTATTGTATCACATCTCTCAGGATCATTTTTTTTTCACAGGGGAATCTCCCAGGAGATTATTTTTGTAGTGCTTTGCTTTATGCAATACATTAAATTTATTCAGCATTTACCATATTTACTTGTGATTTTTTTTCCAATAGAAAGACATAATTATGAATCTCAACATAACATTGGAACATATGCAGCAGGTGTCTTTCAAAGGAACTAAAAGCTCATTAGAAGACTGGAAGCAATGACCAGCTGCAGTAATGCTTGCTTTTTTTCTAACCCACACAGGGAGAGAGAGAGGAAGGTGAGAGACAACTTGTTTGGTTGACTAGCAAGTGGCAGTAGAAGGTATTGCTGGGGGTCTTAGTAGCAATACACAGAGTTGGATGTTTGCAGCAATTCCTATTACCTGAGATTTTAAGGACTTCAGCATTTAAGTAGTTAAGTTTTCCTTTTAAAGGTATTATCACATGTATACTCTGCTTGACTGTGTTTTGTGAGGAATCTTCTCTTCTTGTTGCCCTGGTATGTTTTGGGAACAAATTTTAGAATGTGTCCTGCAGAGAAAGGTCTCATGTTTGTGACATTTCTCAGTGCCTTGAAATTTTTATTTTGGTTAGAACTGCTCTTCCCTGTACTGATGAAATGGAGGGTAATGCATCACAGGGAGACAAGAGCTGTGGGGTTTTAAAAGAAATGTGCATGTCTCTGTATAGAAAAGTCAGTGACTGCAGAAATACAAAGACAGTTCCATATCTTCCCCATATTGCCAGTGAACAAGCAACAATGATTGGACACCTTCTTTCCTCCTGGTGTCAGACAGATCCAGCATGTTCCCACACATGAGGGTGAAGAGACAGCACAGCCCTTTACCTCAAGAGGGGCCCACATTTCCGTGCATTACATCTTTAAATGTCTGTAGGTATCTCAGAGACTGTGATGTGTAGCTTCTTTTCAATCATCATTTTCCAGGATGTGGAGACAGGCTGGGTGTTGTCCTTCAGCAGTTCTCATTAAAAAATGTAACATTTTAAACCTGAAGGAACTAAATGACAGGCATGAAGGAAGAAGTTTTAGCCAAGGTGTGGACACAGCAGCTCTGGAGTCACTCCCAGGGCACACTGAAACTCAACAGAAGAAGTCAGAAATTGATATAAAGGGCCACTGGGAGTAATAGTTAGGGTACTCTGTGAACTACTATCAGAAATCTCCACAGATTTTCCAGAACATCACAGAGTTATGGAGGTGCACCTCCACAGCACCTACCACTTCCACAACGGAAAAGTCTTCAGACCTTCACAGCGAAAAATTTGTCACATTCCAATAAGGTGATATTTTTGTTTCTTTTCTGATATTTGTTGAGAAATACTGACATTCAATTTGGGTATGTAGAAAATTTTTCTGTTGAACTGTCCTTCTATTCAGGATTGACATTATTATTACAAGTATTTTGCTAATAAATGTGTAATCAATTTAAAGCAGCTGCAGCCCAGAGGACTTGTTTAAGACACTACACTCAAGAGTGTTGACAAGAAAGTGTTCAAAATTTTCCTGGCCCCAAGGAAACAGCCTGGGGTCAATCAAAACCTTTTTGCTTTTTGGTAATGAACATCTGGAAATTAAACCCCTATGTTCTGTAGCTAGAGATTTTTCTCCGGTACCTGTAATAGTCTGGGCACTATCTGAGCAATACCTGACCTGCCTTATGGAGCATTCAGGAAGGTGCTGAGAAAGCAGGAGACAGGTGCCTCCAAGCAGTAGTGGAAAGCTCGGGCAGACATTTGGTTGCCTCTTACCTGTGCTTCACTGAGCCAGGTTTCATCAAGAGTCTGCATAGTGTAGTTTTAGATCTAGGTAGCTGAAGTGCTTGGTGTGAGTTTATCAAACTAATCCCTAACACCACCCTGTGAGAAACTGGGATGTGATCTACACCCAAAGGTAATTTTATTTGGCAAAGACCTGACATAAAATAGCAAGGACATATTTAATGAAGAAATAAAATTACACGGTGAAAACAATGAGCAGAACACCAGGATTCTTTCCCTTTTTTGCAAGAAAATAATATGCATAACCATTTTCAGGGGTTGAATTTGAATGGAACAATGCAGATATTGGTCTGCTAGTGATAGGTAAGTAACAGTATCCTAAAAAAGGAAACAACTGGGAAAGGAGCAATAGTTGCCACCATAAAAATAGAAAGAAAATTGTAGTGGATTTTAAATAACACGTAAACCAATTTTCCTAGATTGCCTAAAGTTTAACATCATTAGTACTTCTTATATGTATATATCTATCTATATATATAGATAGATAGATACAAAGTAATTGATACTGTCATTGAGCTGAAGCCATTAGATCAATATTAGCCTGAGAGGTCCCATAATTCTTGCAGTTTTAAGATTTGAATGACATTGCTGAATATAAAGTGTATCAAATGTAGATGATTTGAGTATAAATTCCTCATTATTGTGGAAAGGATGATTAACTTCACTGAACCTTCACCTGAATTTCATGGCAGGGCATTAAAAATTGATCTATATTTTCTTTTTTTTTTTTAAAGTCCAGGTACAGTTAATGAGTACTCAAAACTTGATGCTTTTTACTTATTTATAGAGACAAAGATGCATATTTTGTGATAATGTGAAATAATAAGGAATTTTATACATTCTAATTTGAACTGCTGGTATCATTGCTGCTAATGAAGTCTCTTCAGTTCACAGAAGATGGTATACTATTTCAACAAGATCAGCAAAATATGTAAATCAGCATGTGTGAAACAAAAAGGGAAAAATAAATCCTGGTGCTGTCATATTTCCTTCTGAAGTTCTGCAACAAATTAGAAATAATTCCAAAGAAAGGGTTATCTTTTACTAGATGACACTTTCATGAAATTATTTTAGCTTTTCTCTTTAGTGCAGGAAAGAAACAATTATAAATAGGATACGAGTCACCTACAGATGATAAATCTACTCCTAGATATTTCTTTGTTTTTGGCTCACTGGGCATTATATATAATAAATATTATTATTTAATTTTAAATATGCTTACTTATATTTTTAATTTTGAAATAATTACTGCAACAATATGTAAGCCTTGATCCTATTGCCACAACTATTTCACATTCATAATTTATGAAAGAGCTTATAAAGCATATTAAAGCTTTGATGATCAAAAGACCTCGATGTAATCTGGCCTCTTTGTTGTTTTTGGCTGGTGATTGTCTACAGTAATCTGTTTATAGTTGATCCTATCATGGTCTTCTAAGATACTAACATACAGTAATATTAGACTACTACAATGACTGTGGGATGGAAATTTCCATTTGCTCCAGAAAATGTTCATCAACTCTGCGATGACAAAAACCATAATCACTGTAATTAGGTTGTTCAATATACAACAAATTTTGATTCATCATTCTTAGCTGTATTTTCTCCAGTTCCCCCT
>PYHW01010093.1:153843-203987 GCA_013186435.1 Turdus rufiventris
TCACTTTTGTGACTTGAATATAGTTTCATGGGTTTGGTCATTTAGAAAATGTTTATTCTGGTTGCCTCATATACCATTCAGAGTTTTCTCTGGAAGAACCTTCCTTGATGTTATTAACCTTTAGATCAGAAATTGTGAAATGTTTGAAATAGCATGGGGATATCTGGATTGATCTGTTGGTAGGGTCTGCACTTGGGAAATTTTCTTATGGGGCAGTGAAAGATAAAAATGGAGAATTTTCTGCTGGATTTATTTGAAAAAATTAATACTCAAATGCCATAGTCAGACAGTCATGGTAATGGCAATGGCACAAGGAGTCAGTAGAACAGAAATTTTTCTTTCAGGGAAGCAAAGAGTGCTCAGAGGAGGCCAGGAGGCATGCCATGGGTGTCAGGATCTCCTGGCTCTGCAATCATCACCTGCACCTGGCTGGCTGGCATATTTTCAAATGCGTAGAATTAAAAAAAACCAAAACATACAACAATATGAAAAAAACTATCCACCACAAACCCAATAGGAAAACAACCTCCCTTGGACCCAGCAACCTCAGTGTAAGTTTAATTCTCTATTTCTTCCTCAGCACATTGAAATGCAGTTAACAGTAGCAAGTGTTCATATTAGATAAGGGGAATTATTGCTACTCACACAATTATGCTGTTTCTGTAGCTGAGTCTGGCAGTGAGAGAGACCAAGACATCGCATCGCACTGTCAGGACAGTTGGTGCCTTTGACTAGAATCCATTTTCCAGTGATCAGAGATGCAGTTTTTATAACTACTTCTGTGCAAACTCAAACATCAATGAAACAAGCATCTTTCAGAAGACAAGTTCCTTTCAAGCCTTTTTTGCAATGCTGATGTTTTTAATGTGTTTTTAAAAAATTGCAACAAAGACAAGAGTGCAGATCAAAAAGTGCATACAAATAGAATCCTTAATCTGTATCTGTAATAGGAACTGAGCTTTCTGAGAATTGCAGAGATATATTTTTTAATGACTCAGACAAATCCTTTCTTAAATATATTCATTAGTTTGGGGTCCTTTTACTTTTTCCTTACCTAGCATAACCTCTTCAGAAGTCTTGATATTTAGAGTCATGTTCAAAAGCTGTTCGCAGTAGCTCATCTGGGACACTTAAGGAAGTTTTGTTGTTTCAAAACTCTCCCCCCCAGCCTTTCATGCAAACCCCACTGCTGCGGACTCGTGCATGCCATCTGCTGGCACTTTCTAAACCTCTTACAAGCACATTCCTGTTCTGTAGCCTCTCCCATCTTCCTCTCAGAGACACAAAGCATCCCCAGCACTGCTGAGATCAGGCACGAGTCACTGGGTTCTCTAAAAGGCAGCATTTCCCCAGTGAGAGCCCAGATACTGAACTAACCACATTTATTAGGCAATTCCAAAAAGATTTCTTTACCCGATTTTTTTTTCTCTTTGAAGCATGTTTTCTTAATAATGCTGGAATAACTACTTCTCATTCAACTAGGAAAAGAATGTTAAGAAATCCTAGTTAGTATTTATGAGAAATATTTTATTTCCATGTGATTCAGCATCAGACTTACATCCCTCTGTGTGGGGTTTTGATATGAAAATGCTTAGGATTCATGACAGTGTCCCTGTTCATGGCAGGGCATTTGGAACTAGTGGGTATTTAAGGGATCCTCCAACCAAACCCAAACCATTCTATGATTTTATGATTTATAGAATCTTTTGACAGTAAAGAAAGACAGTTGAAAAAGGCATGCCCACATAATGTAAAACTGCATGTGGTTCCTTTCAAGATTATATTTTATGTCTTTTCAATCACTTTATTATTATGGCAGTTATTTGCAATTTTAAACATATGCACTTGCAGTTACATTTTTTTGTGAATATATTAAAAAATACATGTCTGTGCATGAATACGGAAATACCTGCAATTACATAAAGATAGATGCGGATGTTTGTGTGTCCGTGTGTTTCTGCAAGGCAAGTAAACCAGCCATGACTGAAAAATTTTGAGCACCATTGCAATTTCCTTGTCTTTAAAGGGATGAGCATACATACATGCATGCATACACACTCATATAATATCCCTTCATGTGTGTCCTGTGGAAGAGAAGGTAAATTGAACTGCTTTCTTCCTTTTCACATTACCCAACCAGTATTCTTCAGGAAAAGATTGAAACCCACCAGAGTTCTTGTTCTGTAATGTTCTCACTGGCAGAGAAATTGTTAAGTGGCTGAAGTAGCAATTTAAGAGAAGCACTGCATTGAAAATTTGAAGGAGGAAAATGTAATGTGATAAGATCAACAAAATAAACAGGGTCTTCCATCCTGTTTGCACAAAATGACTGCTGTGTCCCATGAGTGGAGATGAGGACTTGTGCTCTCAGATCCTACACACAAATATGCCAATCTTATAGGAACCACTTATCACATATTAATGTCTGGCTCATCAGCCATGCTATCAAAACAGGGATGAAGAAAGGCCATGGCTAACTTGAGGTGAGTTAAAGCAGTAAAACCTCTGAATATCCTCGCTGACTATTGAACCAGTCCTTCTTTGTATCTCTTTGAAGCAGAAAATATGCTTATTTGCTTTTTTGCAAGCTGTTGATGAAGTAGCTAGTTCTGAGGAAGAAGAAAATAAAAAGGCAAACAAACATGTAAGAGTAATGTTGTGTAAAGAAAACATTGCAACACTCACACCAATGCTAGGCAGCCTGAATCACATTTCCTGAAACATAAGAGATGGCTTCTCTGAGTCAGTCAGCCAGTCTACCTCTAAGGATGTCAGTCTGGGAAATTCAAAGCTTAAATGACAAGCATTCCAGTCTATAAAATGTAATAGTGGTTAAAAAGAGTTTTCTAAAAAAATCTCTTAAAACGCTAGCATATGAGAAATAAACGATAAATCCTATAACACACACAATGAAAAAACACAGGGAAAGCATAAATCTTCTAATCTCTGCCCCTCCCTCCTCCTTCCACCCTTTTGCAAACAATGAAAGTCTTACTTTTTGGATTTTCTTGTTTTATTTAGGTTATTTCTGAAATGGAAAAACAACACACATTGAACTTAGATTGGTTTCTGAAAACGAACATATTATATGTTTTTAGGAATTGGTTGGATAATCTCATGAGTCATTAAAGTTAAGCCTCTTATTAAGATCATATTTAGGAAAATGTCACAGTGACACATTTTTAGGAATACTAATTATGAGAAAAGATACTGATAGAAGATATTTTTCTTCACAGAGGAATAGAAGAAGTAACCACATTATTTTTCTGTTACTTATATAAATCATTCGGTACAATTATAACGGTGTTCAAGGATTAATATTGGAATGTTAGAATAGTAACATTTAAAATAATTGCTTTTGTTCCTTTAATCTCCTAGTTTCATTGTTCTTTCATCTTCTGCTTAAATCCAAATGGCTGCATTTGAAAACTTTTAAAAACATTTCAGCAGAAAAGCTCATAGAGATATATTATCTCACTTTCATTTCTGTCCTAAGGCTATCATGTTTGACAGTGACAGAAAATAGTTTCAAGGACAATATAATGACAGAGATGGAATAAATTAAAGGAAACTATAAACTATTTAGTTGCAGAAATAATTTGCTCTTGTTCTAAAACTGAAATCTGGAATAAATATTTTAGACAGAAAAAAAAAGCCTTTAAACAGGACCAAGTTTTTAAAAAAGGTTGCTACTACTTAATTCATGATAGCAGTGTTTTGAAGGAACATTTCTAACATTATACAATTACCACTTTCTCTGCAAACTGTAAAATTTGGGTGAAAAGTTGATTGCATATATATTCTGAAAGTATTTAATCATCAGCAATGTCTTGTTAATCAGGCATAAATCTGAGGGATTGATTAAAATATGGTGGTTGGTTTCTCAGCGCTGAAACACAGATGTTCTGCTTTTACAGAAGCCAAAGCTTCTTCCACATGTCTGAGGGCATAAGCTGAGGGCAGCAGAGTTTTACCTCAGTGCCTGCAGGTCTTTTTCACACCCTTTTGTTCTCCCCTTCATACCACACCCTTGGTACTCCTTTTGCTTGAGCAAAACAGAAGGAAACACCAAGCACACAGGGTAGGTGCAGAATACCAGCCACAGCTCTGGATTAGAGTCTGGCTCATGGGATGGAGAGGCACCCCTGTGACTCTGGGACTGAGAAAGCAAAGCTGAGAAAATGATTGAGTTAATGAGGCCCATACCAATAACCAGTGTGTATCCACTGGGCCTGATCTTACTAATAAGTTTGAAAGATACTGCTTTATTTCAGATCTAAAGGTTAACTTTTCTAACTTTAATGTTTTTAAGACTCTGCTGACTGTATTGTGGCTATACCAAAGTAGCAGTACTTTGCAGGTTTGGTGGCTCTTCCTGATTAGAGGAATTTTTTTAATTCCCTTAGGCCAAAATCCTTTGGTGCCTTTGCAGAAACATAAAAAATGGATAAGGAATTTTAAAACCTGAAATAAAAGACAAGTGATTAAAGGCTTTCAGCATCTCAGAAGTGGCAATATGAAAGTGGACTTCTGTTTTTAAAACAAGCATTCATATGGAAGTCCCTGTGACTACTTTCTGAAATCCATTCAAAATCTTTTATTGTTCCTAGCTTTCATAACTAGGCTGATTTAACCCAAGGTGTCCATTTTCCTTCAGTTATTTTGAAAATCTCTGCCATAATTAATATTTTATATAGTAACAGCAAATGTTGCTGTTTATTACTTTAAAGAGAAATGTAGCTATTTATGACCTAATATACCAAATTTGATTAATAATGTCAGGTACCTAAGTTAGAAACACATAAAGAAATCTGATATTAAATGCTGATTTAATACTTTGTGTTTTCTTTCTATGTATATCAAATGGACCACTCAGAGTGAATTACTGACTGTTTTCTAAAGTGTAAAGCTATATGTCTTTCAATTTTGATTAATATACATAAAGGTAGCAGTATGCAACTCTGTTCAAAGTGGCTATGCTTTCAATACCTAGATTAAATAATTTTGAAGATGTTATGAACTAAACAAAACAAAACAAAACAAAAAAGACAACAAAGACAATAAACCCAAGGCAAAAACAAATCCATAACAGTTAAGCATTTTAGAAATAGTTATTAATAATTCTTTATATGTTTAGATTTATTGTGGTTTCAATAAAAACACCAAGTAGAAAAGGTAAAGACTTGTCTTCATGAGAAGAGGGGATAATTTTTAACTACTGTATGACTACAGTGTCTCTGTAATAATTACATGAATGAATCCTGCTTTATAGCACACTGTATTCCCACAATGCCTTGCCTTTTCCTCAAGTGCCATACCCTTTCTAGTTTTCTTAATACTTTCCCAGTCACAGCCTACTAAAAAGCTTTTAAATAACTTATGCAAACCTTTTCTTCTTTTGTCCTTTTTTTTAAATTAATCACCTATAGAACTGCATATTCTCTAGATACTATGAGATGAAGATTGCCCCCATTTTGCATAAATTGCTTTTTTGTTACTATTACAAATCTTATAGGCTCAGCTCCTTGTTAACATGGCTCACAATAAAACGGAGTTTGCTCAGGTCACACTAGAGATTAACGCTTGCCCAAGGATATTTCTGTGCTTATTGCCTTTTTACCCAAGAAATCCTCCTCGTTGGGTAATAATAACATTGTTAAATTTGCATCCAGTTCACCTGGGTTTGCAGTTGCTTTTCTAGTGTACTGCCTTCTCTTGGCTTCACCTAGGCCATAAGTTTCACTTTCTAATTTGTTTTGGCTGACTGACAACTCAGCAGTGGAGGAAAAAGAGGAAGCCTTTCTCCATTCATCCATCCATGAATTCATCACTGATTTCAAACTTATTTCCTTCTATGTCCTTCTGTAATATTGGTTATAATTATCCTTCCCGAGGAGTGACAAAGTTTGAAAATAAGTCACTGGGGTGAGGTCAGGTCAGCCACTGCTCTGCAGGTGGGTATTTGCCTCCTTGGCTGCTTGTTGGAAGATGGCAGCAGGACCTGGGAGGTGAATATTTCCTTCTCTAAGCCTGAGGTATCTCTGTGGTGTGCCCACCAACATCAGAAGAAAAGATACAGAATGTCACCGAAAATAATGAAGGGTATAGTAATTCCTTTACATGTGACCGCATACAGAAGCATGTTTCCTAATTTGTTCTTGTTTCTGTTCACACAAAAGGGGCTGCAATTCTTGTAGAAGTAAAGCCTTTTGATTTTGCTGACTTGTTACTCTGTTTTCTAATGTTTCTGAGCAGTATCCTTCAATTCTGGAACAATTCCATTACAGTGACAATTCAGTTGTGCTTATCATGAGGTGTATGCTTTTCTCCAACTTCTTCCTTATTTGTAAAATGGATTACAGATAAAAAATATAAATTCCTAATTGTAATACATGTAACACTGAAATTCCCACCTCTCACCCTCCTTGATACATGAAACAAGTTTTAAGCTCCTTCTGAACCAACATGTACCACAAGTAGAAAATACAGTCAAGTGAGAAAAAAAACCTCATTGCTCAGATAAGCAAGATATGTATATTCATATATTCACAAAGAAATTCAGCAGTGTTTTTAAAATGAGAGCGTTTTGGAGATTTTCCAGCTTTCTTCTGGCACTATCAGTAGGGGATATCTCAAACTGCTGTTTCTTCATCGCAAATGCAGTGTCACTATTAAGCAACACCCATGAAGAAAACTGAGCTGGTGGGTCTTGCTCGGTTCATTGTTTGATGATTGCATCATAGGAATGCAAAAAATTCTTACATCTAGTGATGATGTAAGGCAAATTTCTAGAAAATAAATCAACCATGCATTTTATTACGCTAACAAATAGTACCAAGAAAACTTGCCTTGTGGACTGAAATCAACACATTAGCTACAGCTTGTTAGCAACTGTACCAGCTTCCTAATCAACACTACTCGAGTTGACAGAGTAAAGCTAACCAGTGCAGACAACAGGGCACATGCAGAAAGACACTGGGTAATATGGGGAAAGGAGGCATTACATGCCCGAATGAAGGAAAAGAAAAGGCAAGAAAAGGCAGACAAGTCTCTTCATACATCCTTTCACTCACACATTGAAAGTGTGAAAAGGATATCCAAGAATCATTTGCCACATGCTCTGAAGAGCAACTTTAAAAAAATTGTCATTTTTTTTGTCACATTCAAGAATTTTACAAGTATGAGAGAAAAAGCTGAAATCGGACAGTGGTACACAACAGATGGGCTGAATTTCACTTTCTACCTCTAATAGGAATGACAGTTTCCTTAAATGAAGACTTTCTCTACTGGCATTCTTTTCAAAGCTCAAAAAAAAAAAAATCTTAACAAAGCCTGTGTGAGATGAGAGTACCACTAGTGTCCCCCCACAAGGCAGGGAACTGACCACAGGTGTTCAAGATGAATTGTCAAATATATCCGTGAACTTGAAAGTCAGTCTGAGAAGCCTTTAACCTGACCCCTTTCCTATGGCATGTTTGGGGGGAGGCTGCCCAGGACCTTCATCTGTGCTTGACAGTTGTTCACTTTTTCTGCCAATAGGCCCTAAATATTTCCTTTTGCTTAGCCAAATGCAATGAATTGGGAGTAAAATGCACTTAGGAGACAACCGTGAAAAAATTTTAGTCATCTTCCCACCATTACCAGGAAGCCTGTGGCAGAGTCCAATAGAGTTTTCTCTCTATCTATTTCTTCTTTGGGACAGAGTTGAAGCAATTTAAGAAGCCGCCCTCCCTTGGTGTGACAACATCCATAGTCACCTTGTTTTAATGCCCTCACCAAGAGATTGAGTCAGCTTCAGCACAAAGCCAGTGGGTTTGTTTTAAGCTGTTAACTGTGAATGCAACTCAGTTGTGAAGGCAGAAACCTTCAGATAAAGCACAGTAATGAACAGCTGGTGGGCAGTAACTGCTATGAAATTGCTATATCTACTTTAGCAGTCTCAGGTGTTTTAATTTTTTCTTTCTACATTTTTCTGCCTTAACTGACATAGCTTACATTTTTACTACATAAGACTGGCGTTTTACAGAGATTAACTAATTTAATCTGTGTATTACTGGTTTGCTTTCAGTGCATAGTCCCTGCTTGTGCAGTGAACGAAGCTGAGGTCTGAAAAAACCTATATGTAATCATGAACTAAATACTGTGATGTAACACAGGCAAATAAGAGAAGTGAATACTTAACTAGGCTATCCTAGTCCCCAGGTGCTTACCTTGGCCACATTTCAGAACCTGTCATTTCTCTATGCACCCTTGCTTTTCATGGCAGAGAGCTCAGCTTGTAGGCTAAAAGTGTGCTGTAGTGTTCTCCCCTCTGTATGGGAGTGCTGAGCATGGGAGCACACAGCAGCACCTCCCGGCCACTGCAGACAAGGACCATGTGGCATCAGTCTTATTTCCTTGTTCTGTGTGTGCAGCTGAAACCAGGCTGTGCACCAAACCAGACCAGACCTTCTCACCAGGAAAGAAGAAGCAAATATTTCAGTAGGTGGAATGAATTATTCAAGTACAAAGAAATGGTGAAATGAAAAAAAGCCAGTTTTAATTCTTGCTGATTCTCCTTCTGCTACTGACCAATACATCTCCCTCCAGCAAGCCCTTGCCTCACTGACAATTCTCATGGGCCTTACTACTTTTTCAATTTTTCAAATCTGCTTTTTCACTCTCTCTGGCCCTTCATACCCCAGATTTTATTCCTTGTAAAAGCTTGTTTGTGTGGTCTCCAAATGTTCATCCTTCTTCAAAATGATTCTTCACCATCTACAGTAAACAATAGGAAGAATGACCTGCAAGCAGATGCCCACTGTATTTTTTTCATATAATTTAATCACAGTCCTTTTGTGCCTTGAAAAATCCACATTAATAACACATCTGTAGAGTCACAGAAGTACATTTGAAAGTGCCAATTCACTTCTATTTGCCCACTATAGTGGAAAACCAAATATGGCCAGAGGCAATAGAATGAGAAATACTGAAATGTTGTTTGCAATGAAATGTTGTTGTCTGTCCTTGTCTTTCCAAAAGGCTAAAATTTTATTATTCTCTCAACAGTAACCTTATGGATTTGCTTGTATTTTGAATTGTGAACTTCCTATTTTATGGCTTTTCTAAAATTCTGTCATTTGCCTTGCTTGCAGTATTTGACTGTGGAAGCTGAAACAATCTTCCTCTGTGGAGCAATTGCAAGAGTTACTAAATATGAACGTGATCCCACAACACATCTGCCAGTGCAGTACATTAAATAAGCTTGTTGCCTCTTTGTATGGGGTAAGGTCCTGAGGAAATCATCTTAACAGTACCAAAAGAATATCTACTGGTGGTGTCTGGAAACAAAATATCCCCTAATGAAACTGGGAGAACTGAGAAATGCTGGAAGAATAGTTCTTCATGCAGTAGGCGATTCCAGTAGCTGAGGTGTTAAGAAACCCATCAAGTATGGGACTGAAGATAACATTGTAGGGATGGCAGAAGTGAGCAATGAGTGAGTGGGAATGACTTGTGTTTGCAAGCCTTGCTGCCAGTTAGTGGTGTACTTACTCATACAGAGCTTGTCTTAGATATTCTTTGATACTTGCATTAATTTTAACCTGCAGGCTGTAAACACATTTATTATGAAAGGCATAAACAAAACAAAAGAAAAAACAAAACAAAAGGGAATTCACACGAACTCTGTGTGATGCTTCTGAAATCTGACTTTTGGACTATTCATCACCTTCTTATCCTCATCACAAAGGCATTGCACTATTTATTATTAGTAGAGAGCATGAGAACGAGAGAAAAAAACAAAAACAAAAAATAGAGAAAGAGATAACACAGAAAGGATGTGGGAAAATGAACAAAGGCAGAAGAGACATGCTGGTTGTGTTGGAGGGAAAAGAAAGGACACATGGTCATGACAGAGAAATGAGATTCAATTAAAAAACCGACTTCTTTATGAAGGAATGTATTTATGTTTTCTCTTGCCTCACTACTTTTCCTATTGTGATAAGGTGAGGCTTTTGAGTAAGTTTGAATGGTGTCAAAGCAGTGATTATCAGAACAGTCTCATGTGTACTTTTAGCCAAATAGTCATGAGTCCATTTTGTCAATTCAATGGGAATTTTAATTGACTATTAAAATACAGAAAAGTGATTATCTTCTGTAGGTTTATCAGAGCTGCTACAACAGCAGAAATAGCCTGGAGCAGCAGTAATTGAGAAGAGCTTTCCACACATTGCTTTTCCCCCAAAACATAAGCAAAACAAAGTTAAAGTCCAATCAGTAAAGCATTAATTTTACATGATTCTCCCTTCTCATTACTTCACATGCAGTGGGTTCTATTTCACTATGTGATATAGAGTGATGGGAGGCACATGTGTACAACAAAGGGTAAAACTTACATTACTAAGTGAAATTGCCTTGAAGACAATGCACAGCTCTTTGAGCTTTTTATTTTCCACAGCAAACTTGCAAGTAGCTGCACTGATTTACAACATGAAGATTTTTGTGTCCTTGGCTTCATGAGTTGACGGGGTAGGCTGAACACAAATTTCACAGCAGTCCTGTTCCCAGCTGATGTTTCCATCCACAGTAAGTTCCTCTGAACAACACTACAGGTGGAAAAGTGCCTCACTATTGCCTGTGAGCACTCCCACATGCATGGCTCAAGTGATGTGACAGTGCACCAGGCATCAATGTCAGTGACAGGATGTACCAGAGTCAGCTCCTGGGTGGGGCCAGTGAAGCTTGTCACAGTTCTGCTGTCCGCAGGGAGGGCTGAATGCCACGGTGTGAACCAGTCTAAGTTATAAACAGACAACTTGTGTTCTGAAGAAATGATGCGTTTACAGGAATGGTAATACCATCACATCACAGCAATCATCTGAAATTGCATTTCTGGAAACGAATAAATGAAACTGAGTTTTTACTGAATCTGTGTAAAGAAGTGGTGACCTTCCATCTAATCCTGAGTTTCTCATTAAACAGCAAACTGTTGAGAAGAAAGTGTGGTAGATTCACAATGAGCAGCATGAAGACCATACACAGACCAAAAGCAGTATGAATATTACGCCACTGCTGGTCTCAAAGGGCTTTATTAAAAACAAAAGCATATAAAGTAGCTCCTGAACAGGATGATTTTTAATTGTGTCCTCCTGGGAAATCTGTACAATACAGACTTGCTTGCTTGCTTTATAATCTAGAGGGACATGGCAAGCTCTCAACAGCTTCCCTTTGGTCTGAAAGGAGTTACTGTTGAGTTTCTGGACTCTAGTTAGTCTTAGTGGTGAATAATGTTTACCTAGCTCTAAAAAAAATGAAATTTTATTGACGTCTTTTTTATACTAAAAGAAAAGGTAACCAAATACATAATGGGTTCAATATGGCATCTTCTAGTTCCACTTTCTTATTAGCACAAATCTCTGAGCATACACAAGCAGCAGTGTAAAAGCAGCAAATAGCAGCCTTTAAGGTGATACCTGTGACATGCCTAAGTGCCATAGAATTGGTGACCAGCCTGCATTGCCTTATACTTCTTAGAAAGGCAGATTACCTGTTTTCTTTGGCCTTTAGGCAGTGCGAGGCTTCTTGAGCTGCATCTAGAGCAGACAGCAGGGCAGGGCACTACAGTGCCACAGTTTACACCCCTCTATCACCTACACACTGTGTTCTGTATGTAGCATAGGCAATGCATTAGGAAGTCTGGGAAGAGGAAAATCTGTAGTAACGACAGTGGCTGAATAACGTGGGGGGAAAAAAGCCTACATCCTGAAAGAGAAACCCTCTGCAGTTAACCAAGCTAAATATTAGACAGCACCAATGGAAAGGATGTGACTTAAATTTTGATCCTGTCTCTGTGTCATTTCAGAATTTTTCCTGGGCTAGTAGTGGTGCTTCCTTCCCATTGGGATTTACAGGCTAACATCTCTAGCAAGACCTATTGTTTATCGCAAAAGATAATCAGAGGAGAAAGAGCAGAGGAGAAAGAGCAGAGCCCTATTCCAGTATCCCTGGCTTATTTCACAACTTTATAGCTAGTGCCAGACAAAAACCATGCACCAGACAGGCAGGACTCTTTCTCTGATGATGAGGCACCCACTTGAGAGAGACAAACCAGGTTCCAGTGTCTACTTGGCAGAAAAGAGGACAAAGCACTCCAGCAGGGAAGCCTGGCACTCTTCAGTTTATGTTACTAAAACTTCTATGCCAAGAGGTTTCTGCATAACAGCCTGTAACTGGACAACTTCTACCAAAATTGGGTCAGCTCTATTCACAGGCACCAGATGAGGATCTGTCCTCCCAATTACTTATGTTTGCTGTGATGTGGTAACGATATGGTACATTCCCCAACCATCCCATTGCCTTACATTGATCTCTCAGATGTTGTGAAAGATGATGAAAGTAACAAGATGAAAGAGAAAGGAAAAGCACAAAACAAGCTCACATGAAATATTCATAACTGGTAGTAATTACAAACAGAAAGTAGGAAATAAAGCAGTAGTGATTATGCAGTGTCCAAATCATCTATCTACAACTCCCTCCAGCAATTTTTCTAAATAGATTTCTGTTGCTGGAGTTAGAAAGTGACCCAATATTATTGGCCTGTGTCTTTGGTCAAATTTTGCTGCCTTGTTTATCTGTCACATAAACATAAGCTGGGGTTAGTTGAGAGTTAAATTAAGGCTCTACACCTTATTTCTGCTCTTCTGAAAAACTATGACAAACCTCTGTCTTCAGTAAAAACAAAATGGTATTTCTACTGTGCAAAATTTTAGATTTCAACAGCTAAACTGTTGTGTTGTCACACAACAGTTGTTAAATATTGTGGTTTCATAAAAGTAACTGACTAATTCTTAAAAGT
Source organism: Turdus rufiventris (assembly GCA_013186435.1). Taxonomy (NCBI): domain Eukaryota; kingdom Metazoa; phylum Chordata; class Aves; order Passeriformes; family Turdidae; genus Turdus; species Turdus rufiventris. The sequence continues at coordinate 166,679 of PYHW01010093.1, forward strand.
TCTTACTTTTCATTTTTTAATATGACTTCTGCTTATTTCCATAACTCAGGCAATTCTGCTTGGCTATTACTAAGTCTGTTCACCAAAATCTTTTAAAAAACTACATGTACAAGAGGCTCCTTTTCAAATGTAAGATGAGAAAAAACTAGGAACTTTATCTGAAAGATAAAGCTTTTATCTTTCACATAAAAATTGATGAACATCAATTGGATCTTTTCAACTACATAAAATCATAAGTTTATTCTATCCATATTTCTGTGGTCTATAAGCTGATTTTGGTTAATCAATGTTAAATACCAACACATGTAGAAGAACCATAAAATATGTTCTAGGATGTTCTTATGGGTGGATTTGAATTTGCATTCTGGGTTTGAATCTCATGTCAGTGTTAGTGAGCAAGATGTTCTGTCAGATCAAGGGTGAAAAATTTTGTTGAACTGCAGTATTAGTTTCCTGAGCCATACCAGCTATCTCAAACCACAGAAGACACAGATAATTTAACCTGTTCCTATTTTGCGTAATTTTAATGTTCCCATGAAGTCCATGAAGTAGCCTTTCCCTGTGATGTGGAACTTCAGTTCATGGAATAAAGCAAGAATTGTACTTCTACGGTGAACTTGTCCATTTTTGCCATCTGAGCACTCTGCTCAGCTTTGGAGACTGCAGTAGCCTTGTTAGGTTTCTGAGGCACCCTAATAACATACATCTGAGATTGCAGAATGCTTCAATATAAGCCAGCATACAATCAACTGCTGTGCTTTCACAAATATTCAGAAACATCATCTGCCAGGATCAAGAGAAATTGAGCAGATATCTACTGGGTTTTATCTGCATCTTTGATGCATAATTTTTCATTTTCTTTAGCCCGGTTTAATATAAAGAGAGAACACGCCTAGAGTCCCACAGAGGTGTTTTGACATTAGGCTTAATAAAGCATGAAGAAGTCATTAATAAATAATGTTTTGCTGGTTAACAAGTAAAGCTGAATGCATTCACGAGACCCAGAAGTAGATCACATCTTGCATGCAGCCAAATAACCTGTTAAAATGACTGCAATGGTTCCATTTTTTCCATTGTGTTTGGCACAGCCCAACACAACACTGCACAAATGAACAAGTACTGCAGCATATACACATGCACCTTCAATTACAGTGTTACCTGTCAATTTTTATTTGCACTCAGTGGGATTGAGGGGTTTGTAAACAAGCATTCATGAAAGTGACAAAGAGCTATTTATATATTGTTAAGCTTTGCAGAGATCCAGCATTGCTGACTGGAGTTTCAAAGGAAAAGACCTCTTGTATTCATTGAGTTATGCATCATCCCATTCCTGTGTCAAAGCTACAAGCATTATACACTTTACTGCAGACACATTTGAGCTACATCTTTCAAGGCTGTGTCAACATTTCCATATGTCCTTATATTTCCAAGGTTAAACATTCTGGCAAGTTTTGAATCAGGGTCTGAGGAGAGTATCTGTGTGCTTGGGGTCAAATACATAGCTCCTATCCCCTTTGGCTACAACCAGGTTTCATGTGGAATCTGGACTGGGAATGTGGCAGCATTAGGGTCTGGATTCACACTCCATCATGATGACTTTCTCAGCTAAATGCCTAAATTGGGAGCTGAAGTCACCTTAAACTCTCCCTGTAATCAGTGCCAAGAGACAAATGTTTCCAGAATGTGATTCAGATCTGGGCTTCTGATTACAGAATCAGCTTAAAATGAGCAAGTTCTCAATTTAGAGGCTTCTGCTACATGCTTATGCTTGTAGGCAGGAAAACTCCTCAGTCCCTCCAATGGGGCCAAGGAACAGATTGTACAATTCAAGTTTGGGCCTGTGAGATCTACGCAATTTGTGAAGGGAAAAAAAAGATAGGAAAATGTTTCCTTATTTTATTTTTAGTTTGAGATATAGTCATATTCTAAATAAAGAGTCATGATATTCAGAAACAGGGACAGAGATTCTAAATGCATGTCTTCAAGTCTCCAGCACAGTTTGTATAAGCACAGAAATGCTCCAGTTGTCTATGTTACTTCACTGATATTTGTAGGTAGTGCAACTATCTTAGAATGAACATTGATTTAAAAAAAAGAGTATTTGATGTCATCTATTTACCGAAAACCCAACTTCCAACATATTTAGTGTGCTTATGGAAATTAGATTATTTTTCACACCTGATTGAGCTGCCAGGCTCCAAGAGTTACTGAGAATAAGAAGATTGGAGGAAGCTGTAATAGCTTCTGAAAACGACGTAAAATCTCTGATATATGTGAAGAAAGGAATAGCTATTTAGGTCGGGCAATTTTTTCTGGTTGTTTGGAGGGTTTTTTAAAGAAGATATGAAGAAAATAAACTTCAGATCCATGCCATTTTTAGAACATTAAATTGAAAAGTATCAAATCTTTTAATTTGAGTCACAAATGGAATGATTTTCCTGTGACATTCTGAATTTTGCAAAAGTAGAAAAGCTTTTTTTCTAAGCATCCACAGATTTAAGATGTTCAGGGATCTGAAATAATAAATAAGCATTTTTGATACGGAACAGTAAGTAGGAGTGGATAAAATACATGGCCCATTTATTTTCCATGATTTTCTTCCCTTCGCCACTGAACATCATTTCTATCCATGATAACATAAGAATGCAAATGCATGAGCACAAGTCAGTGAAAACTGAAGTATTTTAGTGAATACACTCTCTATATATTATCCTATGGCTTCACAATCTCTGTTGACTTGGCGTTGGGAAGCAGACTTGGGTGTGAGTTACCTCTGAAAATGAGACGTAGATTTTAGAATTCAGTCTCTGTTTAACTTTTTTCCTAATTAAAGCCTAAGTACTCAAACCTGGAAAAACTTGTCTGTGCTCTCAGGTGACAAACTCAAGATGACTATGAAATTCTCACAGTCCAAACAATGCAGAATACAAGTTTTTGGAGATACCTGTCTTGTGAAATCTGAAAGCCTGTGGAATGCAAGAATTAGCTGGATATACAACACAGCCAATATAGGAATGCTTTTGTGTTGAGTAATGACAGGATTTGAAGTGACAAGTTTTCTTGCAAGTTAAGATGCTTGTGAATCTTCAAATGGTGGGTTTCTCTATTCAGATTCTGCTTGCATTATACTTCAGGTATTAACATCCTTCTAGGACCATGCCAACAATCTTGAAGCATATATGAGAACATTGATTTTTGTTCTTAAGGAAATAATTTAGGAACAACTTAGTGTTAAAAAACATTGGACAACAAAATCACATCAGAAACTTCTATCCATTGTACGAATTTGCATAATTTTAGAATGCTACATCCACAAAATATTGAAATAGCAAACATCCAAACATCCAGCAAAGCTTGGTTTGTGGTAAACCTTTTATTTCATGAGGTGTAGTTGACACTTTCAAAGAAGTTCCAACAGATAGAAATATGTATATATTACCATGTGCTGGAATCACACAATTCATAAGCTATAAAAGGAAGGGCTTTGTGGAAAGAAAATATCATTACTATCTCATTTCAGAGAAACTTGCGATTAAATTTTTGTAAACAATGCGTGCATAGTTGTGGCATATTTGAAATATTAAGATGTATTAGAAGTAAAAGCTGTTAAAGCAGGAATCCCTTTGTCTGTCATTAAGACAGTAGGTTTCTTGATTTTCATCAAGATGCCAGAAGACTAATAAAGGAGAGTATTTATCAGAACAATGAGGAAGGAAACACAAAACATTTGGCAAACTTTAGTATACACATCTTGCAATTGGGTTGGTAACTCTCTTTTAGGGAAGGAAGAAGGATTTAAGCTTTCAAGTAACTGTTAGAAATATAGAAAAAAGTACCAACCAAATCAACAAGCATAAACCCCCAGGGAACCCAGTATTTTTATGGCAGCATTTCCTGTGAGTCTCCTAGCAGATCAAAGCATGTCAGCTTTCATTATATCCCCTCGAGAGCAAAATGTTCACACTGTAGCTTCTGATTTGCAAAGGCTCCAGGAGGCAGAGGCTGATCAGGAAAATGTTTTGGAGTGCTCACTGCCCTGTCTCTGCTGGGACTTCTTGCAGTGACAGGGCATTTTGGGAGAGACAACATCACCAGACCATGACATGGATTGGCTGGCTGTTCATTCCTTAGAGGAGCTGGGTTATACAAACGGTCATGGAAAAGAAATTCCCAGATTTCTAGTGAAGTCCCATGTGCTCTTTTTAGCTGGTCAGACTACAGTCAGTATTTATGATTATATTTATTATTTGAACACTGAAACAGGATAAATTCTGCATTTCCATGCCTTCTCTAACAAGCACTGTCTTTTAAGTACCCCTCTAGGAATATACATACAATTTAGCAAAACAAATGCTTTATTCATGATGGCAATAAGTACAGAATGGTTGTGCACATACCAGTTTAATTGTAGCTTTGCATTTTTTATTTTATTCCTCTCAATAATACATGTTCCTAGAAGTGTCTCACAGGCATGCACTGGGTTTTCTACACAGTTTTTAATGGAGAACATTTTAAAGAGTTTTCATAAAGTGAATGAATCTGTGATAAGCAGTACAGCTGGTGAGCCAACTAGAGACTACAAGGAAAGTATTACCAGGAGGAAAATGTTCTAGGAATGTATTTTCCTTATGAGGCCCAAAGATTAATCAAGATCAATACTCTAGTTCATATGCACAAAACATACATGGAAAATTAACAGGATTACTTGAATAATCTCTGAATACATCTTTGCTTTTGAGACAGAAATTTCTGACAAGTATTCCCCAAAAACTAAAACTATGCAATCACCAGTAAGAAAGGCAAAAAGCTGAAGAGCTGTATTGTTATTTTACTCTTGCTTACTCTTGAATGTGAATTGGAAGAAATATAGGGGAAGTATTTGGAGGAGCACATCTTACTTGGTCATGTTGTGACCTCAGGAAATCTAGGGGATTAAACTGTAGGTGACTGCTTATACCAACAAAATATAAGTGTTTTCTTTTCCTCAGGAAAAAGACTCAGGATGCCTTTTTCTGCTCCCTGTTGAGGAAACTGAGTAAAAAAGATAATGCTTCCATGTAAAAGGTTCAAGGGTTTTACAGTGAATGCCAACAGTTCTACAGTTACTTCTCCTCCATAAAGATACTCATAACTTTTCATCAGTGTTTGGGACCAGGTTCAAAGACCTGTTCCATCCTGAAATTGGATTCCAGATTCCCCAAGAGTATCATGTGTGGCTTCTCCAGTTATGGGAGAATTATGAGATATTACTTGTTTGCAGTTTTCACATATGTTTTCACCTCCACTTGCCAGTTATTTGCTACTGTAGGAGCTGCTGTATCCTGAAACATCCCTGATGAAGGATGTTTAAATCATGTATCTTTTACCTTTTCCCCACCAACACTAGAAGTCTTAGTTTTAGAAGACTTACTGAACCTCTGAAAGTCAAATTCTTTGCTGAAAGGCCTCTGCAGTATGTACAGACCCTAAAAGCTCACTGCATAACCATAAGAGAATCATTAAGCCTCTCTCAGGAACCCTCTTTGCTCAGGTTTCAGATTGTTTCATGTAGAAGCTGCCCATTTACAGAAAATGAAAAAACAATTGTGGATATCAAGAGACCCAAAATGTCTGTACCTTTGAGAACAAGATTAGTGTTTTCTATCCTGAAGCAAATATGAGCCTTGGAGACGTTGCACTGCGGGAGCAATGTTCTCTTACTGTGAAGAGTCAAACAGCCCTGGATACACTGAGCCGTATCAACCCCTGAGAAATGAAGCAGAGATCTTTTTAGCTAGGCCTTTTTCTTGGAGGCGTGTGAGCATTTTCTAGATTTAGTTGTTTTTGCTACCTCATATTGTAAGCAAATGAAAACTAACACAGATTGAAAAAACCCGTGTTGCAGATGCTTTTAACTGGACTGTGAAGAGTTCTTGGTTCGTTCTCTGGGGCCACAGCTGAGCAATGTGCTTATCCTGCCTTTTTCCAAGGATATGAACAGCCTCACTGCAAACTAATGCTTAAGGCCTGAACATAGGAATCTTGCTCAACTGGCTGTCTGGATCGTTTCTGTCTTTCAACCAGTATTGTCTGGATCTCACCCAAATTCATTCTCAGCCAGATGCTCTTCTCCAGGAGCCTTTTTCCTCTAGGCAATGCAACATCTTTGTGATGGCTCTGGTTACATCTGTAGACAAGATATACACTTGGGTGTCATCTGCAAAGCCAGTAGCAGCTTAGCCCCTCTCTGGAATTTTCTGGAAGTATTGGAATGGGATGTTGGGAAAGGATTTATAGTACTATGGCCAGATGCAGGTGCAAGATATCGGGAAAAAAAGTGAATGGTGTTACCAGTTTTATTGGGGTCCTATTGAAACCAGACTTTGTGTCTGCAAAGTATACAAGATTGGGGTATATTCACTCAGCATTTAAAAGAGGAAGAGAGATAAGTAATTCCTTGGCCCTGTCTGAAATTAAAAAGTCTATGCAAATTAATACAGCCACACCAAGCTAGATATTGCTGTAACACTAGCAAATGGAAACATGGTGCACAATATAAAACTCCCTGTATAAAATAGATAGAATGAAGAATATTGTTTCATACTGCAATAAATTTTGGACAATGTGTATTTTACATTTAATTTTACGGTGCTAAGATATTACAGAAGGGAAACTTTAGTTGATAATTTTCTTGTTTGGTAGAGTTGATATAGAAAAAGTTAATGTGCTAAATTTACATTTTTCTAGACTGATTATTTCTTATTCCAATCTGTCTTTCCTCGTTCTTAACCTCTCTAAAAAGAAATTATATCAAATAGGACTTCTTTTTGACAATTTTAGCCAGAAAACCTTACTTTCCCTGCCGATTTTCATGCTCTACAAGCTTTGCCATCATAAACCACTTTGCATGTATTAAGGAGTATTATATTAGATGAGGCAATTTAAGTGTATCACATTTCACTTGGTGAAACTAAGCAGCTTTGCATTATAACTAAGTTGAGCTAATGAGAATACGTTTAAAGCATGTGTTACCTGAAACTGAAGTTAGCTACTCATTCAATACTGCAACCTGTGGGTTTGCAAAACGATGGCAGGAATCCTGCTGTGAGGGAGATAGGAAAATTATTATAATCTGCATTCCTAAATTGAATGAATATTTTGCTCAGCAGAGGCCTCTTGACTGCAAATAGTCTGAAATTACATCCTGCTGTTTAAAATGCCTTTTTTTCCAAGTAAGTAAAAGTGCTCACATTTTCTTAAATCAAATATTTTTTAAATCTTACATGAATTAAATTATCAAGAGAGAGAAAATCATAAATGCTTTACTATCTCTTGTAAAAACTGTCTGATATTCACGCTTTTAATAGAAGGGACAAAGTGCCTAGAATTTATGGGTTTGTGTTTAAATTATTTATTTATTATATTGTTAAAGCTTGTCATCATATCTCTCTCACCATTTTTTTACTGAAAAAAATCCATTATTTACAAGTTTATTAATTTGTGTGGGAGAAAAATTGCATGACAGCTATCAGAATCAACTAATAGATGTGAGGCCTAACATGTTACTGAAGTAAATTCATATTTAAAGTTTCCAGAAAAGACTATACAAAAGAGAGCAAAAGACCATGAGTTTACAAGAAGACACAGGGGATAAACTTCTGCTGCAAGAGTAGCATGGTAAACATAACTTCATTCATGTGAGCTCTTTATCTCATTAAAGCTAGAAATGACACAAAGTGGGAAAAAAAAATGGCCCCAGGGATAAGGATTAGAGGCCACTGTAGTGGTTTGAGCAGTTGTTTTCCTCTGTGTGAAAGCAATACATACTGTAAATACTTTTCATTATATCCTCTCTAAGAGTTCAAAACAGAAGAGGAGGTGTCTCAGCTTACGCTCCTCAAATTCTCTGTCCTTTAAGTGCTGACCAGTGAAAACATTTACAATAAAAAATGTCTGTGCTCCCACTGGAGTCAGTGGGGGTCTCGGCTTTGTCACACTTGGCAGTGTGTGTGTTTCCAAGTTGAGCAAACCAAGACTAATTGTCTTGCCCAGAATGTGAGTGACTCTGTCTCTCTATCCCCAAAAAAAGGTGTCCTTAGCTGCTTCTTGACAACTGTCCATTCCCTACCTGCTCCCTGAAACATACCGTGCATTGAATGGGATTCTGGGGCTAAACCAAGGCAATATTGAATAGATGGAATGGATGAGCAGGAGCCAGGGATCAAAGTCATGCCTAAGCCTTGTTTTGCTGTTATAGATAGATGTATGTAGCCTTACGTTTTCTGATAAGTAATATTTGAGAGACAGATGAGGTCTCTCTCTTGTGAAAGGTGGTTCTCAGGAGGATGAGACAGGCAAAGGTGATGACAAGGGTATAGACATGTCTTAAACACAACCTGTTTTTCTGGTTCTTAAGGGACCTTATGCTGAGTTTCAGTCTTGTTGCTTTAGATTAGGATTCACAGCTCTGACCTACTTCTGAAATGGTGGATAGCTCACTTCTGGGTTTGTTTTTTTTTCTTTTTAATATATTTGACAGAAGGCATTTTGTTTCCACACATTAATTCAAACTTCTTGGATATGGAAGGGCATAATTTAGTAATTCCTGTCTCAGAGACTCTCCTCCCAACCTTAGAAAGGAAGTTGTAGCCTCCAGGATATAGTCTATATGCTGTAGGTTTAGCAAAAAATCTCCGGGATCAGTTTTAAATCTCAAGTTATGCCAAATGCTCCCATTTCACAAGCCTTTTTGTTTTGTTTTTGTTTTTGTTTTCACTTTTGCTTTTGCTTTTGCTTTTGTTTTCCTTCATTAAACAAACAATATAGGTACTCAATTCTGTGTAACCGTAATTTATTCACTTACATCAGGGTAATTTCTTACTTTTGCTACCTAAGCTTTTGCAGGCCTTGTGTATAAATCTAGCTGCACATGTTTGATAAAATTCAGCAAGTAAAAAAATTAACCATGGAAAATTTGGACAGATGAAACTCCACTGTTTTTTCAGCCAGTCAGATAATTTAGCTTATTCATTTTGATTTGCACTGTTTAAACAAACATGTCTATTACCTGTCAAAGACATTTGGTATTAATGAATGTATGCTTTAGCAGCAATACTGTAAAGAAAGAGAAAGACAACCTCACGAAGTACAAGTCCATGTGCAAGTTGCACCTAAGTTGGGGCAATTCTGGATGTGAGTAATGGGAGACAAACTCGTTGAGAGCAGCCCTGTGGAGAGGGACTTGGGGATTCCCATGGAGGAAAAAAAGGACATAAAACAACAGTGTACTCTCACTGCCCAGAAGACCAAATACATCCCTGCACTGCTTCAAAAGAGAAGTGTCCAGCAGGACAAAGGTGGTTGTTCTCCTCCCCAGCTCTGCCCTTGTGAAGCCCCACCTGAGTCCTCAGCACAAGAAAGATATGGAGCTGTTGGAGTAGGTCCAGAGGAGAGCCACAAAAGTGATTAGAGGGATGCAACACCTCCCGTATGAAGACAGGCTAAGATAATTTGTGTTGTTCATCCTGGAGAAGAGAAGGCTTCTGGAAGACCTTATAGCAGCTTTCCAGTGCCTTAAGAGGATTTATAAAAAGAAGGAAGACCGACTTTTTATTTTGGCAGATAGTGACTGGACAAGGGACAATGGCTTTAACCTGAAAGAAGGTAGGTTTAGATTAGATGTTGGGAAGAAATTCTTTATTCAGAGAGTGGTGAAGTAGTGGCAGAGGTTTCCCAGAGAAGTTCTGGATGCTTTGGGGAGTGTTCAAGGCCAAGCTGGATAAGGTTTTGGCAACCTGGTCTAGAGGGAGGTGTCCCTGCCTGTGGCAGGGAGGTTGTAACTAGTTGATGTATAAGATCCTTTGCAACCTAAACTGTTCTATGATCCTATCTTCCAGAATTATCTGTCCTAAGACAGCAAGGTTCTATCAATGACTATGCTGAGCTAGCCAAACCCATAAACCTATCCTTTATGTTTATTTATCAGTGCACACACAGACATATTACACAAACCTCCCAAGTACAAACATACACACGGTGCAAGAAGATGGAGTTTACAACACATTTGACATTTTACCTCTGCAACTGAGTTATTCATTGTCCTCATAATATATACACACACACAGGTATAAAAGATCCAATATTATTAGAAAAACCCCACATATTAAAGCTACAACATAGCCTCTTATATGAATTTTGCTTTCTTGGAAAATATTTAGGTATCACATTGAGGGCACCTCACAGAACTAACACAGCTCTCCTCCACACAGGCACAATCTCACAACTCCTTTAATCTTCTGCTTTTAAATTGAGTCTGTATTTTTATATTCATGTTCTTGTTCCTACTGAAGTCTGTTACAAAGATTCTCTATAACTTCAATAGAACTTAGATTAAATAAAACTGTATTCATTTTTCTGTTTATTTGTTTTGTTTTTTTCTCCTATCTGGAGTAGCTATTTGGTGACAATAGGCAAATGACTATTTTTGATGAGGGATGATATTTTTATCTTTTGTTTATTTTATACAGCAGTTGGTGTTTAGAATACAAAGTCGAATGCCAGCTAGAGTAGCAGACAGAAGAAGATTGATTAGAAAGTTATTATTCAGATGATAGCACTAGAATCCCTTCACAAAAAAAAAAAAAAAAAAAAAAAAAGCAGAACTCAATTAATATAGTTCTAACTACATCATTTGAGCTCCATCTACTTTAGCCAATAGGTTTCCTGAAATTATTTTAATAGATTTAAATAGATTCAATAGGAGATGCTTAATAAGAAAAAGTAGTTGCAAAACCAGCTTTTTTAAAAATGTCTATATGAAATAAGATGAATATGGCAGAATGAAACTGAAAAGAACTTTTCCCCCTCTTCCCCCAAACACAGACAGAGCATTATTCCTGAAGAATATTCTGCAAAAGATGAAAAACAGATGGCAATCATAGAATAAAATCAAGGTTACATGATTGTTCACTTCTCTACTGCTCATAGCATTAGCCACATCATTATAAGCATAATGGCTTTTTATAATGTTATGATTAGTGCTAAAAATCCTGATGTATCCTTATGATCTTGCTACTTTCCTTGTCAGTTATGTGTCTGAGACATAACTTGATGAGCACATATGCCCACACACATTCTACCACCTTTCTGAGCATATATCTGCTTGCAAAATTATTTCTTCTATGTTTTCAATCATACCATAGAAAAATTATGTCAGTGAATTTTTCTGGTCAAGGTTGATTTCCTGAGGTGGAAAAGTAGTGTCAGGATAATATCAGCAGATTATATAATATTTTAAGAGAAACCAAAGTGTAGAAAAATCAATTTATCAAAATCTCACAATTTTAAGAAAATGAATAGCTGCCATTATGTTTTTTTCCAACATGCTATGAATGTCTTTGGCATTCCTCTGAAGCCTACATGCCATCTAGAACAATCAAACACACAGTTGAAAAAACACTGATCCCCACTGACTGTAAACAAGAACCATCTCATGAACAAAGTAGAAAATTGTCCCCTTTTTACCAGTTGTAAATCAAATGAGAGTGATTGAAATGCACTAAACACAAGTCAAGAGGAAACACTACAAAAATGTGTAATGGCAATCAAGCTCAGAGCATGGCTAGAGCTTTCTCTTGGTGGCCAGCTAGTAATTTAGGAGGCTTTAGGTTTCCTGAGCTCACTAAGCATATTCACGATGAGGCAGTTAAAATCATGATCAGAGCTATATAAATGTTGTGTTGATTACTGTTTTATTCATCCATGTCCCTGTTCAAACAACAAATTGAAACATAATCCTTGGTGCTGAAGATTAAACCAAACACTCCTGAAACCTGAGGCTTTTAAGGAAGACACTAACCTTTGTGTCCTTAGGCACATCCAGAAAGTCCAGCACATCTAGATTTGATGAAGAACATTCCAGAAAGATTTAACTCATCTGTTCCAGCGTTCAGTCCCAAGAAGTCTTTAGTGGTTACTGAAAAGACCATTCAGGGAATAAAGCATCTCCAGGTATGCAGATGGAAAGATCAGACATCTCTGCTGAAATGGCATACAACTCTCTGAGCCTATAAAAAAAAAAGACACTTGCTGCTTTTATTTGGAAAAAAGCCCCCATACAAACAATCCAACAAGCCAAACCAAAGAACTGAAAGAACCCAAAAACTCAGTTTCCCCGTTTAAGAATTAAAAAAGAAATTTTTCCAGTAGGGCCCCAGAGGTAGTACATGTCAGCTCATGTTTCTGGAAGTATTGTGTCAGTATCTCGTAAATATTGGCAGCCTGGAATCTGGTGCACAGGCTAGAGAGGAAGGGGAAGTGGGAAGGAAAATTACAACAAACACATTTCACAATACTAAGGCCCAAACAAAAGTCATTCCTAAAGACAGAAAATGGCTAATTACACTTATTTCAAGTGGGCTACAGGAAAAGGAGTGTTAGATATTTACTGGAAAGTGGTAATACATTGCACATGTTACTGCTACTCTGCTACATTTTACCCTTGACATTGGCCAGAAATGTATTTTACAGCCATTTTTAAAATCACTGGAAAAACTACTTTTATACTGAGAACAATGCCAGACATATCTGGAAACAGCATTTAGTGAGAATTGTTAGCTGATCTTGCATTTTTTTTTCTATTTTCTGGGCTTTTCTTTTTTTTTTTTTTTTTTTTTTAAATAATCTAATTATACCTCCATATTGAGGAAGTGGATGGATCACAGAGATAAACGTGAATATGATATTTAATTGCAAGCCCCACTGTGCTACAATTTCTAGCTTCAGGCATGAACATATCTACTTTCATTCAAAGTAAATCAAGTCCCAAGGAATTTGGAATACAGTTAAGCCCTCAAAATCATCAATGCCAATGTGACCTGCCACAAGATGTTAACTCTGCAATATTCTGTTAGCTGGGAAAAAGTACTTGTGAGTAGAGGATCAACATTAAATCAAAAGATTTCTACAAAAGCATTGTAAAGAATGACCAGTTTGAGCACCTTTACAGTATGGTTGGAGTCTAAAAAGTGCAGATGCCTTTGCACTCCTGAAACTATATTTTGCACCAATGAAAGAATGTAGATATGTACAAGAATCTTGTAAAAGTCTAGGAGAATAGCAGCCATCCTTTCTTTGCAATGAAGAGTTTATTTCAACATATAATTTCCATCTACATTACATAAACCACTTGCCTCAAGAGCAGTTTACTTCTGACTGCTGTTGCCTGTAGGATACATGATTTGCAACGCTGAGTATTTTGGTTTTTTTCCATCACAAACATTTATTCATTAATAATTTATCAGATAAATGGCTTCTGATTGAGCAATTTAAAAAAGGTAGGCAAATCAATGGCAAAAGTCATCAAGCAGCATATTATAATGATACAATAATTTCAGCTCATACATTAGACCAAATTGATAGTGTCCCAAAAGCCCTCTTTTGATAGCTCAGTTTTAGAGAGTAGATGTTCAGCTGAAATAACTAATAAGGCATCTCAACTACTGCTCTGAGAAATCATGCCAGTATCAGGTACAGCATCTTTGAGAGCTAATAAGTTGGCTCTGGGAAGAAAACAAACAAACCCTAGAAAACACCTCTGTGAACCTACAGGCTCTCCCTGGAGGGAGATTAATAGTCACATGGAGAAGACAATGAACTTGTCTCTCAGTTGTGTGAATGAGACTTTGAAAATCATAATAGTCTGATTCTTTGATGCCAGTGATACTTAGAGATATAGATTGTAGCATTAGATCCAAAGAGTGTTTGTTGCCATTTGTATGTGTGACACTGACATTGAGGGAAGCAAATGTGACAAATCCCTTAAGAGAGAGCTCTCATGGGCTCCTAATGTATCACAAATAAGCCATGCACTGAGTTACAGTATTTTCAGCTGGGTTGTTCACAAGGAAAATAAAATGCATTCCAAGGGCTGTGCCATGGCAATTATCACTACCTTTGAGGTTTCAGAGAAAAAAAGGGAGATTTGAAAACATTTGGACAAAAGTTGCATATAAATATTTTCCCTCTTTCCTAGGTGTATTGCATGAATTAAATTACTTAAATTTTTCCAGGGCAGTAGTCAGGCTCCCTAAGAATAATGTTGTTAGAAGTCCTATCATTTTACAGGCGCTCTGTATTTGCAAAAAGGTCTGGTTTCCCATCAGGCTTGAGGAGACTAGTCAATAATGTGTTGACAGACTTATTTATAAAATGGATACTGTTCAGTTTAAATGAACACATATATTCTACAAAGAATAGATTGTTTTCAAACTTAGATGGAATTTATCTCCCATTATTTGATGAAGACTCCTTAATTATATACAATAAGTTTCAGGAATGACAGCTCTACCAATAAAAGCCACAATTCAATGTGGATGTATGTGTGAACATCAATATATGCAATTATATATAAATGATCACAAAATATCATCAATTTATTTATTGTAAACAGTTTAGGCAAATACATATGAAGTGAAAAATCAAATTAAATGTGGTAACATAATAATTTTTTCTTATTTGCTTTCTAATTTAAATGTTTCTGTTTGTATTAATGAGAACACTAGAGCACCTCATTTAGTGACAACCCATTTTCAATGCGTATCCACTCCACATTCAGTCTTCATCCACACCAAAAAATAAGAGTTGCTGAAGATTATGTTTGTTTATTTTGAATAATGGGCTTGAGTTGGTTTACAGGCTTCCTTTTCTGAATCTGTTAGCTGCAGAGCATTTTTGAAAAAGGACATACCCTGCAAGAAATATTATAAAAACAGAGAAGACAAGAGTCTCCTGACACTGCAAAGGAAGAATTTAAAAAGAAATTTTCAATTATTTTGTTTGTTTGTTTTTTAATTTTTTTTATAGTTTAGAAAGTAGTAAACACATTATACACATGGAAGTTACTCTTCCTCAAATAATACACAAAATCTGGCCACATGCCCACATCATCTCCATTTCAATGAAAAATATTCTATTAAACCATGAGAGCCGAATCAAACTTAACATTTCTACAGAGTTAGGCAGAAGGTATTAGCTCTCAAAGTGTCAAGGCTACTCTGGAGGGTTCAATTCAGCTTCAGAGTAGGTCTCTACAAGAATAATAAATTTACCATAATGTAATGAAAATAGGTACAGAGAGCCATAATTTTGTGACTAGGGACAAAGGAAAAGAAAAGAAAATCAAGTATCAGTCCCTTATAAATATTTTCATTTTCAGGCTTCTTCTGACTTCCCTCTGTTCCATAAAAATAATTTTCAGAAAACCCTCAAATTTCTGAGCCTATAGCACCTGTTCAACACTGATAATCAGACTGCCCCAACTTCTAAGAAGCCAGAGTTTCTTGAGTTTGTGTCTCCGGGATAAATCTTTCTGACAGGCAGCCTTGGGGCCATAGTGTTGGGAAGCCCTCCAGCACAGACTTTCAGAGATGACCACACATAGTCCAGGAGCTCTTGATGGAATCTGGGGGGAATTTCTACATGTTGCTTTTCCCACCTGCTGCATAAATATGATGTGATTTACCCTCAGGGAAACAACCCTCCATTACAAATTTTGACATGCCACATATTACTTTTTCAGCTGTTATTCAAAATGTTTTAAAGACATGTGAAGCCATGGCAAGTCACAATGGCCATCACACCACTGCATTCATCATCACCTTTTCAGTTCCAAACTAGTCCCAGTTCCACTGGTTGCCTGATAGAACGAATTTCAAGCTGCTCAATGATTTGCCACCGAAAAGCTGAGTGCTAGCAATGCATGTTAAAGAAGATCTATTTTACCTTTTGAACCCAAATTTCAATGTGATAAAACACGGCTGAGAATATTTGCATCAAGGTAATAAAAGTTGGTAAACACTGTGCTAGTGTGTCCACATTTCAAAATAAGCACAAATCTCCTCTTTTTCCTCTATTTAACTGTCAGGCAAAAGGTGAGATCAGCATTCTACACTGAGTAATGTGTTACTATCGCATAAACCTAGTGCAGTGAGTCTCCACTAAGAAATTTATAACAAGTAAAAAAAAATTATCAGACTAAAATTGCATTAAAAAAAAAGGTGTGAAATGTGCAGCAAGTCTCTTGAGGCAGAAGTCTTAAATAACAAGGCTGTGTTGCAATAAATATTTAATAAGAAAAACAAGAATAAAATAATCTTGAACAAATATTCTTGAAGTACCCTAGAACAGGAGTATGTGCAGCACACAAAATTTCATTTATAACTGCATACTGTTCAAAGTACCACAAAAGGGCATGTGTTTTCCTATAACCCACCATATTTCATATGTACAAGAAATATGTACAATATACACTTTACATGGGTTCTTGTGCATGAGCTCTGTGACAATTATTCAGTACAAATTGCTACCTGTGACAAGAGTAGCTGCTTTGCTGATGTAAATCCAGCACATTAGCACAACAGTACAGACAGCTACAGCAGCGGAAACTGTCTCATGATCTGCAGAAATAGGTCAGCTTTGTGAGGAAATCACTTGTTCTTGGAGGAAATAAATAATGAATTGCCACTTGGGGAGAGACCCCCTTGCAGACACGAGGCAAACGTGAATTTTCTTAGCAGGAAACCTGTTTTCTCTGACAGTCAGAAAAAGGAACAGCCAGTGGCCCAGCATCCCTGCCTGGGTGCAGAGAGATGCCTTTCATCACACTTACATGAGGCACAGTGCAAAAGGGCACAAGGAGACGATGGAGCTATGACAGCACGCATATCACAGCCCTGGCAGCAGGGGTATAGTGTGCTCACTGGGAAGGGAAGGCTACAACACATAGTGACCCTCAACAGCTTTGTGTGACAGCAAGAAAACGACAAGGGCCAGTGGGACTCACACATGCTCATCAGCACATTGGAAACTGACAACCCTGTCTAAAGATTTCATGAATGCAATTAAGGTACCCATATCTAAAGAGAAGACATTTGTTATGAATTTATTTCTCATAATATATGTATTTTTTTATGTTCAAATATATTTAAATACATGCATTAATAACATAAATTATTTTTGGGCAAAAGGGAGTGGGTAAAGTTAGCGTATATTATGAGAACTGCTCTGGATTATTTTACATTCCAAATCTGTGTATGTATTAGTATCAGCTGTTTCATCTTTTCACAGCTACTTACTACATCTTACCATACAAGGCCTGATGCAATCTGCAAGTGAAAAGCTGAAAAACCATCATAGGGGACTCTTCTCTCCTGGGTACTATCTTTCCTAATCCAGGAGTTCACAGGGAAACTCTTCTTTCTTTTGGTGTTGGACAGTGGGAGGACAGCTATATTTTTGGCCATGTTTCCTGCCCTCTCAACTGCAGCTTCCAAATATTCCAGTTATCCAGATTTTTAAACAGAAGCAAGAAAATCTACAGGAATACCCATTACTGCAGCCTGTGAGATACAAGGAGAAAATGAGGGAACTGGGTTTGTTCAGCTTAAGAAAGGAAGGCTAATGAGAGACTTGGCTGCAGTCTGCAGCCACTTGAGAGGAGCATGTGGACAAGATGGAAAAACTTCCTAAAAGGCTCTCCTCAAAGGTCCATAGTGGGAGGATGAGAAGCACTGGGATGACATTGAGGTGCCTGCTGTGTGACTGGCCTGTTTTCAGTGAGAGTTTGGACTGGAGGCACCCTGAGGTCTCTTGCCCCCAGGTGACTCTGCTGTGCAGAAGTCCTGGCTCTCCTGACAGATCAAATGCTGTTTCCCACACAAATGCTAGGCATTGCTCAGAGGAAAGATTCTATCTTTCTGAGTGAAGTCTACACAGCAGTACTCTGAATCCCAAATCAGATTTTATGCACGAGACCCAAAGAATCTCAGCTTCATCAGCTTTCCAGAGGAGGTACAGTCCCACACAAAAGTGACTTCACAGACCTGAGCTGACTTACAAAAATGCACAGATTGAAGAGAGCAGTAAATATAATATGAATGCAAATATCACGATGATTTATATTTTCAGTACGTTTGCCCATTAAAGTAAGTTCTTTTGGGAATGAAGTACAGGCCAGTTGTAAAACCAGTTAAATGTTTCCCCTTGATCACTTTCACTCCTGAGACTGGTGAGTGTATCAATTAGATTAATTAATACTTTTCAGATCTAATTTCTCTGACTGCACAGTTTATTTATTTAATCTGTGTTTATAGAAGCTTCACATCTTCTGAATGTGAAGGGTTTTGGTATGTCTCCAGGCAGGCAGTGAAAACAGTGTAAAGGTGCACTGAACATCCTGGTATCTGTTTCAACCCCCTCCTTAGAGGCAGCATCCTTTGATCTCAGTACCTTGCTGCTGGACCCCTTCTCTCTCCTGGCTGCAGCAGCAGCAGCCTCATGTGACACCTGCAGCTGGTGGGAAATGGGAGTTTTCCACAGGCATGCAGAGGGACAGCTGCCAGGTGCATGAGGCAGCACGCTGGATATGGATTCATTGTGTATGGATTCATCCTGTCTGTACAGGCTCAAAAAGCAACCTATCACTACCCAGTCAGTTGTGTGAACAGTGTAAATGGCCACTTTTTCAGAAATTGGTTCTGTACTTTGAGTGAAGACACTGTCAGCCATGAAGAACCCCAAAACCTGCCTGTGCTAACAAAATTATCTTTCTGTTTCCTGCTTTCTGTCATAAACACACACAGAAAGAGTTGCTCTGCACCATGTAACAGCCACATTTGAGATAGAGCAGCAGTCTTTATTTCCAATTTGCTTTCATGTCAGTCCTAATCCTGCCCAAATTCTGTCAACCATTATCATATTAACAGCAGATTTTAAATATGTTTTTCCTTTACAGAGGAGAGATATTCAGTCCAGTCTCAGATGACATGGTTAAAGTTTCAGCGCTCTCCTGCCACGTGTCAGATTAATTAACTCAGTCCTGATTAATTTAAACTAGAAGTTTCTTTTATTCAACCTTCTAAAATACCAAATTCCACTGATTTCCTGCAGAGATACACAGGCACAACAATTCCCATTGCAATTTTTCATTATTCTTTACAGAGATACTGTGCCATATTCCATATTCCCACTAGAATTACACTTATGTGGCTGTACTGACATTGGTAAAATTATTCTTGATTTAGTTGGGCACAAAAGAGATTGACATCATGTCTACTGGGACAAGATAGTTCCTCCCCATGGTCATATTTACTTTACTTAAGACTACCAAAAAAAAAGGTATTGCTCAGACAGTTTCAATATACCATCCTTTCTCATAGGGAAAATAAAAGGAAAAATATAATTACAGCCTGCTCTAAGGTGAACTGCCGCTTTTTTGTGATTACCTGGAAAAATGAGAACAGTATCAATCCAGTAAAATACCTCTGATGTTCAGTTTTACACATACACACAATATTCTTTATCCAACACTGCTTAAGATATAGTCAGGCCTGAGAAAAGATCTTTCCTCGAAAAGGGAGAGGCAGATTTCATTAAAAATTGAGAAAGCAACTGAAATGAAAATAGTTTAAGCTCGTGTTATTTCTATGCACAAGTGTTTGCCAGCTTTAGCATAAACCAGCAGATCTTCTAGAATGGACCACAAAGAATTGCTGTCTTTGCCTTGTGGAGATTCATCACCTAAGCAAATAGGAAGGCTGGGGAAAACAACTAAAAAAGAGGCATTTGATAAATTAAGATTGCCAAGGATAGGCAAGCAAGTGACAGAAGCTGTTTCATTGGGAAATGAAGATGAATGCTTCAAAATACTTTTTTATCACATTGGTGAGTATCTTCCACTATTTATATTTAACATATCAAGATTTGTGCTATCTGAAAAATTTATTGGCTTTTTAGAAGCCAATTAACATTAGTGAATAGCCACTTTACCTCTCATGCATATCAATTTTGGAAATTAAGTGTACATCCTTTGGATGCTCAGGCACCAGAGTGGTAAAAATAACACAAGACCTTGAAATGAGTAGAAACTGCTCAATATATAAACATATTGAAATAATGCTACTTGTGGTAATGTTTCAACAAGCTGTGGAGAGGAGTGACAGAGCCTCTGTGGATGCACAGAAAGTTTGTTTAGCCACAAATCTTGGCCAGTACATCTTCTCTTTCAGCACTAATTTGCAGCTCTAGTATCTCCTATGAGTTACATGATGCAGCCAAGAAGATTTAAAGGCAATCTCCTAGGCCTTTCTCCATCAGGACTTCCACTAAACTTAACATGAATACTTTGCATAGAGAGCTTACAAATGGGATTCAAAAAGTTAAGCAGAGTCTCTGTTAGCTCTCCATCCTGTCATAACAAGCTGCACAGGAAGAACATTGATTTAGCTCCACGTGTGTATTACTCAACCCATGAGCTTTAAAGACATGTAGAAAAAAAATTTCTTAGGAGTTCTCACAGTGCTGTAACACAAAAATCTTTTGCACCTGAAAAACCTCTTTTGAATTAAAATATAAATAGAGGATTTGCTCCCTCCACTGATAACAGAGCCATTATTTTCTACTCTTTCATGGTGATATTCCCTGTGTAATTAGGGCACGCATTCTAGGTTTTACTTTTCCTATAACTTGAGGTCAATTTCAATTAATTCCTCAATGAAGACTGAGGTTCTTATGTGCTCCCTTAACTCTGGACTTTACAAAAACTGAAACAAAATATCATTGTGCTTAAAGAACACTGGCAAGAGTGAAAAAACCACAAATCAAAATACTCATCAGCAAAACAACACCTTTTTAAAGCAGGTGTTTATGGACATGGAGCTCTCTTGCTCTCTTACAATTCCTCTTTAATTTTGCACAACAGCTGAGGTTCAGTGGAAGCTTGGATGGATCTGGTGCACCATGTAACCCAAAAAGATCATCAATGGCCATTCTCTGAATCCTAAGGTGCTCTCTGCTTGCAGCAACAGAGACTGAAATGGATGGCAGAGGTAGTTGGATGCCAGAAAATGGAAAAAGTTTTGTGGGTCTACCAAAATGCTGATGGCAGCTCAGCACTTCACACCTCCTTGCACTCAGGCTGAAGTGACTTCTGATGTTCATAAATCTTCCACTTCTACCTTTGGTTTTCTTAAGGGCTCAGCATCAAGGCAATGAAAAAGGCACCAGGAAGAGTTGAGTTAAGCATACAGATGAATTTTCAGCCATGTTCTCTACACCCTGCCCTAAACAGGTATGGTTTCAGTACAGGTGGGGACTGAAGAGTGTCTGTGGGAGGGGTTTTATCTACCAAGTTTATTCCATTTAGAAGGACTACTTTCAGGACTACAAAGAAAGAATTATCCTTAAATCAGTATCTGACACCTGTGTCCAGTAAGTGCTTACTCCTTTTTTCATAGTCTTCTCTGGAGACCTGTGAGACAGATGGTTCAAAGGACCTAACCCTCATTTCTCCAGAACAGAAGGCTTTGCCCTTGGGCTTATTGCTGTCACAGCATGCATATAACCTCCACTTCTCTTTTTCTCAAGCTGAGCTTGCCCATCATTTCTAGGTCCTGTGGTGGCTCATATGGACGATGATTATTTGTCATAAAATAAGCTTAAAATTATACATAGCCAAAACAAAACAAAACAAAACAAAACAAAAAATCTAACAAAATCCCCCAACAATTTATGCAAAATTTTATCTTAATATTTTGGGGAAAAAAATTTGAACTTTTCAAACTCGCTTCGCTGAAAGTCAAAAGAGTAATCCTATTTGCAAATATGTATATGCAAATGAACTATATCTCAAATGAGGACTTACATAGACAAACTTTCAGGTTCAAGAAACCAGGTGTAGCAGCTGCGGCCATTCAATTTCTACAGACACATTTCTGATGAAACAGATTAATTTTAAAATGTGCAATATGGACAGAGACGCAGCAATTCACACTGCATTTCAAACAATTCCTGCTCAGCATTGCTAATTAGGAAATCCCAGCAAAACAAGAAGTATGATACCTCATAGCACTGTCAAAGTCTGACAATAAGAAAATTCCAAACACTCCAAAGAAAAAGTCTTAAGAACTCCCAGTGCAGCAAATCTGTTCCATATGAAAGCTTTATAGATCTCAACTTCAACAGAAAGCTTCAACAAATGCAAATATCATCACTGCCTATAGGGTCTGAGCTGATGTCATTTGTCACACTTCCATAGAAGTAAATGATGATACATTGATTTCCACTAATGAGGGCTGACCAAAAAAAAAAAAAAAAAAAGCTGGATTAGAAATGCATTTCCCCCTTCCACTTTCAAACTTTATTCAGCATCCTCACCCAGGGCCAACCACACTGTAAGCACAAGGAGGGCATAAGAAATTTGCCACTGTGTCTTGGTCTTAATATAGACTGAGATAATCACTGTCATAGAGATGAAGAAAGGGCAACATAGAAAGTGTTCTTGAAAAGTTTTCAGTTATCTAAAAACCCCATGGCTGTAATTGGGAAACAAGTTAGGCAGTTTACAACTCCAGATATAAGTAAAGATATAGTATTTAGGAAGTAAGAATAACAGAAAGAGTTTAGTTGAGTAATCCCTCAAAAATTTTAAAGTAGAAAACTACTGAGAAACAAGATAGATTGCAATAATAAAAATAATTTTAAATATATCCTACTGCTTTTGCAGTATTTTTTTAGTCCTATCAAGTGCTATGTTTTTTCTGATAAAGTGTAAGAACAGAACTATAACTTTCCTTAAGAAGAGTGATGAGTGACCCAGTTTTAGAGGTAGCATTCATACTGCTATCCTCTGGGTTTTATGTTTCAAAGATTATCTTGACATTAGTAAAGAAGCTTTGTTGTATTTTGCAGTTAAGTTTTGGACTCTATGTTTACAGGGAAAGCTAAGCTGATAAGAGAGAAAAGGTTTGAAATAAGAGTTCCATTAAAGAAAACCAAAACAAAACCAAAAAAACCCCAAACCCTTTTAATGATACATATTTCTGAAATTTCCTTTTGGGTTCCATTTCCTACCCTTCCCTGCCAAAAGCACTTGTTGGATGACTCATTTGATACTATCTCCATCCCGAATTCAAAAGTTATGCACAGTGAGGCTCCTTAGGTTGCAGCAATTTTAAGTAGGACACTTATTCTCCCCACAGAAGAGAGCAAAGCCCCAGGTACTCAGTGTACTTTCCTGCCACTTGTCAGAAGTACTTGCTGTGTTTGGTTTAGAAGCTGGGAATACACCAAAGATGAGAGTCAGGGCTATGCCTATTTAAAGAAACCATTTTATTCTTGCACCTCAATAGTAGTGGAACTCACTTCATGGTCAGGTCACCGAGTTCTTTCATTAAAAATATTCTTTCACCAGTGTCAGAAACAAAACTCTCGTTTTCCAAGAAAGTAACTATAAAAGTAATCTATGCAAGAAAAAATAATTTACCTATCCAGACAACAGTTAAAAACATACTCATTTTGCTCACATGTTTTTCTTTCTTGATCAATAGTACAAAGATCCTTGTTTGAATTTTTCAATGATCAAAGTCTAGCTGGGAACAAGATTTGAACGAGATGTTGGTTGCCAGGCCAGATAAACAGATCCAGCCTCATTTCAGTGTTTCTAAGGTAGTTTGCAAATTAAATACCTTTTATTCAGGGATGACATATTCTAAAGCTGTTCTGTGGGGGCTTACTGCACTGGTTACAACCTTCACAGGTTGACCTGAAATATACCACAAGCAGCTTGATTTAAGGCCAGAAGGAAACTTGTACCCTTTGCTTTCCTGTGAGAGCAACTCAGATAAGTAATGTTGTTATAATATCTTTATAGTTTTGAAATGCAAAAAGCCAACCATATAATCATCACGTTCTATTCTACATAATTACAGTAATTTTGTAACATATCTAGAACGTAAACACAAAGGAAATGTAATTGCAGTTTTCCCCAACAGCTGGTAAACCACTGTTTTAAACTTAAACCTACAAAACAACTGTCATTCCTTATGCTAGTGATGCCTGGTACAGCAGAAAACAATCTTTAAACTTTGTTGTTTTATAAAATATATTGATTAAACAGATGACTGAAGTTAGAAATTTCAAATAGTGGAACATCCCAAGTGATATAAGAAGGGTTTTGCACATTGTCAGTGGAACAAAGGAGCAGAGAGCACTTGCACAAAGTGGTTTTGATATCAATAGGCTGAATTGTCACAGCTATGAATCATCATAAAAAATTGCTGTAACAAGTAATAGAAGATTTTGTAAGACATTCTTCAGTGAATCATAGGTTTAAAAAATCCCTAAACTAAACCCCAAACCATTTAACTTCTTTTATCTTTTTTTCCCCTGTCAGAATAGTATTGCACAACACAGAAAACTAATTTTAATATTCTAGTGCCCTATTGTACATGCCCTCAAAAGAAATATAATTGTTCTCTTTTTCTTTAAAGTAGCTATGAATATTTGAAAAAATATCAAGATGAAAAGCAGCCCAAAATTTTGATTGATTGAAAGATTAGGATCCACTGACTTGTTTATATATATGTGTGTGTGTGTATATATATATTTATATATTTGGTAGTAGCTTTATAGTATCCCTTTTATTTTATCTACCTTTTTGTTATTTTCTCAGAACATGCTTTCATATCTCCAGAAGGGGAATAAACAATAGGGAAATGGTATTGTAGTTATTTCAGCTTTTGCCATCAGGCAGAAAACAGACATTTTTGTGTGAGATAGGCAAGCTGCAGGGATACAGCACACCAAGCTTCCCATGGTGAGGGGAAATGTGACTGGTGTAGAGAAACCAGACAAATGGTATGATCTGTACCCACACACAATCGCCTGCTTTGCCCAGCACTCAGGCTACACCAAAAACAAAACTGATTTGGATATATTTTAAAGAGGAGATGAGGTTCCAAAGAGGCTGGGTAGCAGCAAACAGGGCGGCATGGTGATACAGACATACTATTGTTGGAGCAGGGGAGCACAGCTGATTTAGCAGGTTCATTTATAACTGTGTGCAGGACACTGAGGATTTCTTCCCCACTGTCCCAAGGGAAAACCAAGACCAGCTGCTAAAAGCATTCAGCTTTGTAAGTTTGGTTTTTCTAATATGACAATTGCATTAGGTACAGAATTGAATTTTTTGCCATTATTGAATTTTTCTCCTCTGAATAAACTGGGATCTATTTTCTCGTAAAAAGTGTAGAAGATTTGCAGAAGTAAATACTGTATTAGACAAAACTATTTCTTATTCATGGACCTGCTGGGAATTTTTGCATGATACTGGTTAACTCTACAAAGCAAGCATTTAAAAAGCCATCACAAATTTCATGAGATTAGTTGGTAATAAAATTGACAAATAACTACTTATTTTTCTTGTTCTGATCCACTTTATCAAAAATTCATAGAAAAGAATCCATAACCCAATGGCTTTTAAAGACACAAGACAACATTATAGGTTTTCAATGCAATCTGAAAACATATTAAGATGAATTCTTCAAAGAATTTCTATGGAGCTGGGAATATGGTAAGTGTAAGACCTCAAAATCTATGATGACAGCTAACCATCTAACACAAGGGAGTCCATTTCCTAAATAAGGCACCTCCTTGAACTGAGATGCCTTACCAAGCTTTAAGCTTAGAACTTAAAGACTAATTTAAAAAATACCTCAGTGAAAGATTGTTTTGACACATCTTTAGCATCCCTTACGTCTTCTTATGCAATACTTGGCAAGTGTTATTGCATATTTAGAAAACAATAAACACAGTATAGAAAGCCAGCTCTGAAGGGATACAAGTATACTTTTTGGGTGTTTTGCATCTCTGACCTATTCCTAGAAAAAAAAAATACCACTTACTAAAAACTTACAGTGTTTTTGTACATGTGTGTAATTGTAAATCAATTTCAGTACAAAAATTACTCTTTAACAGTTGACTAGTAGCTGTGATTTCTCCCAATAAAACTGAAATCTGTGACATCCATTTTAAGAATATTTGAAATAATTCTCATGCAAAGCTTTAAGGATTAAACAGAGAAAAAGATGTAGATCTTTAGATCTTTAACCCTCCCCAGTGATGAACAGTTGTTTAGAGTCAAACATTTAACTGTGTGAATACAGTCTTTGGCCAACAACCATACCGAGAAGCTGCTACACTGAGCACAGAGATGTGTGCGAAGTTCAGTCATATGAAAAATTAACTACAATGAACCCATAAGGGAGTGAACACTGAGGCAGAACAGGAAAAAACTCAACAAGGTGTGATCAAAAAAGAGTTTAGGAAAAAGCATTGAGATCAGAAAACCAAACAGAAAATTAAACTGATATCTGCATAGGCTAGGGTGTTAAAATGGATTTTACAACAACTTCTGCCACAAATTTTATGTCACTATAAAATAATTTGAACTCTTACAAACAGTTTTCTTGGTTCTCCTATCTAAAGAATGAGTTTTCTATATCTGTGAGAAGCATTTTCCCACCATGTCCAGCTAGACCCTTCTGGTTTCTCAGCAGTGTGACTGCTCTGCTTGCTGACAGAAGGCTGAACCTCAGCTGAGGTTTCACATCACATTCAGGGAATACATACAGAAATGAATGCTGATGGTGAACATGTGCTCTGGGAGGTGGATGAGGGCCTTCTGTGAAATCTGACAGATCTTGCAGAGCAGTTGGGTCAGCAGAAAACGCTCTCAACACTCCTGGCTACACAGGCAATGCCGATAATAGTTGGATTTTATTAGTCTATCATCATCATTCTGTGATGTTCTAAAGATTTTTAACTGATTGATAACTGTTATATCTCTTCAAGAGCTACCAGCAAGACCCTGATGTAACTTTCAGGAAGGAAAACTTGCAGGAAGTTTACAGAAAGGGACTGGTCTAATCAGATGGTACAGACTGAAATCTCCTTTGCTTTATTTTCTGCCTGAAGAGAATTTTGGACCTGTATGTGTTGGGCAACACAATGTAGAAACATTTGAGCTGAAGGAGCAGCATAACCCTGGCCATGCTCTCTGGATTTCTCAGCAAAACCTATTTGTTTAGGCACAAAGGTGCTGTTCTGCTTCACGTCCTCCAAATTGTTGGAAGTGAATGCATCATCTCAGGTCAAGGGGATCACCATCACATACAAATTCTACAGCTTTTTTCTCCTTCACTGTCCTTCAGCATGGTCTTAAGTACCTGGGATCAGAATACATCCAAAGAAAAGGCTAGACTCTTTTTAAAACTGTCTTTCCTATCATGGTTCTCCTTTCCTTCCTCTACCTCCCTCCAGGAATATAGACACCAGGCACACTTTTTTCCCCAAACTCTTGCTACCCAAGTTCTGGATATAATGACATCCAACTTCTTTGAAGGTGAAAAGCTGAAGATTTGAAGGTCAGAGAATGATGAAACCTCACAAAATGTGACAAAACCTTATGAGGAGTTTGGCAATTTTAATATGGACAATTTTTTTTTTTTTTTGTACAAGACAAGCTTATTTAGAATAAAACACTATTTTTCTTGAGCCCTTATATTTAATAGAGTTCTTCTTTCCTCCACCAGTGTATCTCAGTAACACAGCACTTCTTAGAAATTGACATGTATTAACTTCTTTTTAAGAAGGAGTTTTATTAACAATTTCTTTTGACTCTAGAAAAAAAAAAACACCCCACCCTATGAGCCCTAAAAGACTAGGACCGTTTCCTTTGGGTTTTGATACAATGCGAAGTCTTGCAGGAAATCTTTAAAAAACAACCTCAGAACAGGCCAAGCAGCAATGGAGAGGTTTTTTTATTCACCACTGGTGATGTTTTTGACTCCTATAAGCTTCAACTGGTAGCTCTCTAGGACATCTCAACCTGTGATGTTTGCCTCTTGTGTCCCCAGCTGGGGGGGCAGGGAGGAACAAACAGAAGTGTAGTTTTAGCAGAAGCACTAAATTGGAGAATGCTATTCCTAAACCACGACAGCTATCAATTTCACTCTTTTCTACTATGTGTATTTGTTCAGCACAATAGTTTTTAGAAAATCATAGAATTATTTAGGCTGGGAGGGACCTTAAAAATCAACTTCCTGCCATGGGCAGTGACACACCCCACTTGACCAAGATGCTAAATGCCCCATCCAGCCTGGTCTTGAACACTGCCAGGGATGGGGGATGCACAACTTCTCTGGGCAACTTGTTCCAGTGCCCCACACACCTCACAATTCTGCATACCTACCTAAATTTTCCCTCTTTCAGTGTGAATTCTTTATTCCTTGTTCTATTGCTATGGTTTCTGATGAAGAATTAAAAAATATTAATGGATCTTATGTTAGCAAGTCCTGTGCTCTTATGCAGTAGGGAAGTTGTCATTTTCCTGTATCTATTACTCAAGGTATTAAACTCACTAGGAAACTAAAGTTGCTCTTAGAGATACTGCAACCCTGTAAAGCCTTGAGAAAGAAAATTATCCCAGATAAGAGAGAAAATTGTTATGGCTGCAATCCTTTCAGCTGACATAGAGGAGAACAGACCAAATCTGGAAAAAAGTGCTACACTCTGATACCAGCCCTACGTTTCCTGTTGCCCCATCAAAATTGACTGACACCAATGTCAACACCTTAAACTGGTACTACACACAACCCTAGTTTCTCTGTGGATCACTGGCTGGTACCCACTCACGTGGACAAGACAGATAACATTTTTCCTAGCACTGCATAACTCTCTGTGTAGCTTCACCAGGGATAATGCTGACTCAGGAGTTCCACTTGCAGATCTGCTCAGACTGCCAGAACTCAGATGATGGATAGATACATTTCAAATTTTCTAACAGTGAAATCTCTTTCTTCACAAATAACACTGATTTCTACTCTTCACTTTTCCCTGCTGCTGCTCCCATAGACAGTACAGGACAAGTTCTGTGACAGTGATTGTAAAACCTGACATAAACAGCAGGATTGTTATCTGGCTTTCAACACATAGGGGCACTGCCAGCAGGAGCCTATTTAAGCTTATTAAACAGGCAAGGTCATTTCACTCCTGTCAAAGCTTTGTCTTCAAATTTCTCTGTGGAAAGAACTTTACTTCAT
Source organism: Turdus rufiventris (assembly GCA_013186435.1). NCBI lineage: Eukaryota > Metazoa > Chordata > Aves > Passeriformes > Turdidae > Turdus > Turdus rufiventris. The sequence continues at coordinate 195,592 of PYHW01010093.1, forward strand.
TTCTATTATCATTCTCCTGATGCTTTCATTCAATGATGAAACTTCTCCAAAGAAAGGAGGAAATGTGGCAATTTTCATTTTAGTCCCTTAGCTACATGTATTACTTCTACTTTATCAACAAATATGTATTACTTTGCAGAGTCATGTTAATCTCTGTAGCAGCCTGCACAGGAGGCTATGTAGCCATCTTTAGTACTCTGCAGATGTGTTTTCCATTATACTGTATTCAGAAAGCTTTTCTCCCGTGGGGGGCCTTCTAATGTGATATTTAGCTTGAATCCTAATGCAGCTTAGCTCCATCAAAACCATGCATATGGACTCAAGGGTAACTGTAAATAATGCAAAAATAGATCAATACTAATCTTGACTTGTTTGTGTGTAATTCTCACAGAACTCTTATGACTCCAGCCACATCCTGTGTCATAGATCCTGACTGGCTACTCAGTCCCAAGTTGTGGCAGGAACTTCATCAGCGTTGCTCTTACAGATCATATATGAAATGTAAGGAGAATTGCATTATCTCTCTCTAAATATATAAGGATATATAGGATATGATCTCTAGAATATTCTTTCCTAGAGAAGAAAGAAGTTAAAGATGTAAAATAAACAACTTTAGTGTTTCTCACTACTATGGGACTTAACTGATGTTATTGTGTTGGGTGATTGTGTTTTATTTATCCAACTTTTCAAGAATAAACAGACTTAGAAAACAACCATGATTAATTCTAAATCTTAAAAAAAGTAAACTGTTTTTCTATATTGTACCTGCTATGTCAGTAGACTATATTTGTGCATGTATGTTCTATGCTAGAATAGAATTCTCAATAATTTATAAAAAAAAATATTTGAAGCAAACATTTGTTATTATTATTAAATAAGTTCTTAAAGTGTGTATTTTTATTTTACAGCTAGAGTCCCATGAACAAACATCTAATTATCTTCTAAAGGTGTTTTATTTGGAAACAATTCTGAATAATGCAATTTCCTGGACAAAGAACTGCCTTCACTCTTCTTCCCCCGTTCTGCTTATCTCTTGTGATTTTTCTTATTTTGTTTTTCTGTTCAACAGCTCCTTTTAATATCACCAAGCAAAAAGCTGCTTTTTCAAACATCAGAAGAGCATTATGTTGAGGAAATCAGCTCCTTGCAGGGTTCTAGAGGTGGATTTTGCTCATTAGAAAGTAGCAGACAGATTGCTGACAAAGGTTCTAATAAGCAAATTAAAGCATTAATACCGTGAGCTCAGGGTTTTGTACAACATAGCAAACCGTATGCTGCAGAACTTGGGATCTCTTTCCAGCTGTCAACTGACAGTAGCCCTGGGTTCCTGCTAATTGGCAACACACCAAGGCAAACAAGTCAGCTAATTCCAGAACAGTGAACTGATTAACTCTGGGTGTATATACATATTTATAAAGAGAGTGTTGCTTTTGTCTCGCTAATCAAAACTAGGTTTAGCTTTCAATTTTAAAAGTTGCGGACTACAAAAGTACTAATGGCACAAAAAACCCTACCCAGGACTAATTCTTTCAAGTAAATGTTTGAAAACTGTATTGTTGTCAAAAATAGAGAATGTCTGCGTATGCAGAAAACTAGGATTAATCAGTCATTGTATCATTCCTGTCTACTCATAAAAGCATCACAATTATCTTTCTATTATAAGATAATGACATTTTAAAATAACTTTTTTTCTACTTTAATTCTGAACAATTAGATTAAAATGGACTAGTTTTCACTTTTTACCTCTTTAAATTTGTACACTTTTATCAGAGAGCCATAAAATGAAAAAAAATGTCTTTTCAGATCTATAAAATTGTAAAGTATTTCCTTCAATTCTTTTCAGTGTAAATATGAATGTTTGGGTCAGCAGGTGCCACTCTCTGCTGTTGTGTACATTGAGCAGTCTCTTGGCTCCTCAATCAAACCCAATGTTTACATGACCCTATAGAGCAGCCAGGAAAGCAGTTCTACTCTATGGCCAGAATTTTGTGATTTGGTAAAGATAGAAAACTAGAGAAATCACAGAGCTGGGAAAGGAAAGCACATTGATAGGAATGCTGTGGAGTGATGGCATTAGAAGCTGTAGATGGTGAAGACAATCATAAAGCAACTTCTGATTATATTTGTCTCCCATGCAGGACTGATCTTACAAATCAGAAGGTGTATCTAAGGATAGGCCGTGTCAGGTCTACTCTTTTTTATGACCATGCTGAAAGAAACTGTGTTTTCTTTTCAATATAACAGAAACACAAAGAGTTCTGAAAGTAGAAGCTGAAGCCCCATGTCTGGGTAATAGCAAGGGTGTCTTCCATTTTAAAGCAGAAATTAGTGTCTTGTATTTGCACCTCTGGTCCCATCGCCTCTGCATTTCTTGTTTTAGTGTGGCCCAATTGGAAGAGAGAGCTGGAAAATATTCCAGTAGTCTGCCTTGCTCTCCTGATGGAGCTGTGATTTTAAACTCCCCGAAGATGGGGGTGGCCTTGAGATTTGGCTTCCCAATTCCCGGCACAAATCAGTAGAAAAAAATCCATGGTTAAAAGTAGAATTATTGCGCTGATACATGGTCAACTATCACTGGCTTTTCTTATTTTTGAGAAAAAAAATCAGACCCTATTTTCCCATCAAAGATGGACAATAGTGTTTTAATTTATAATTTATCCTGTATTTTTTGGTCAGTTTCTCTATACATTTATTACTCTGACTTATCAATTTAAAATTAATCACTTTGACCACAACTAAGTTTAAAGAGCCTAAAAGATTGGGGAATTGTTTTGTTATAAAACTGAAGATCTTATTCAAGCACTACCTCTCTATGATCTCTTTTATAATTTAGAGCAACTTCACACCAGCAAACAAACATTCTGCACCAAAATCCTGTTATTGTGAGTTTCCAAACAACTTTTTTTTAAACAGATTTTTTTACAGGTAAAATGCTATACCTGGCAATTATTTTTAAGAGCTTTGTTTTTCTTCTTTTACTCACTAAACTAGTCTTAATTTTACATGAAATTCTCTTCCCGGAGGGCACTGTGTCCCTTATGAACACTGTCCACACTCATTAAAATGAACCATTGTGGAGCAAAGAATGCTGCTATGGCTGCAGGCAGGAGTAGAAATCCTAAAAGGTATGTATTCAAATATTAAAAATTATATGCAATATTTTCTGTTTCCTGAATAAGCAAATCAACAGAGGAAAGGGTTATGCTTATATAAAGTATCTCAGCTTGAGTGTGACAACATTAATTATCCACTGTAACATGCTGATCTATAATTATGAAATCAGTAATTTAATTGGCATCTAATGCAGTAAAAACATTCCTGCCAGTGTCATTACCTGAGTGCCAGTGCTTGATGCTTTCAAATTTAGTTAAGCTGTCAGAAATTATTATTCTGTTAAAGGCTTATACCTGCAAAACTGAGCTATTTAACAAAAATGTTTTAAAAGATGCTACTACATGACCAATGAAGGTACTATCTATACATTTCACACAAACCAGCCAAGGTCACTGCTGGTCATCAACACAAACAACTCACTGTTGATAGAAATAGCATCTCTACTCCTTGGGAAGAGAACCTGCCATTGAATCCCACAACTGATATTTGGATTACTGATTATGTCAATCTGAATGTCCATGCTTAACTCCTGGGTGCAACAGCATCTGTGTGTTTGTAGGTTTGTGATGAGTGCTATAAACCACAGATTAATGTACCCATCAAAAGATGAGAGTGGCCACTTTGAATGAGGCACAGATGAGCAGTACAAGAGCTGGGGTCAGGTAAGCTGGTTCATTATACTTGAGGTACCAAATGTTAGACACCAGGGACTAGTTTTACTCCTACTAGTCCTTTCACTCCTGAACTAGAGATCGTAGACAGAACAGCAGGCAGTTATTCAGCCCTGTGGACTTGGGTGAAGAACCTGATCTTCACAGAGGGAGTCACACAAAGGAAATATATCAAAATAACCTTAACAGGACAGTGATCTGCATGAAGGATGATCTGTAAAAAAAAGAATCTACCTTAAAAACTGGATACAGCAGGTGGTAGAAAGCAGAAAAGAGAATAAAATCCAGTGCTGTAGCCAGTAAATCATTGTACAATGGTTTCTTAGCCTTGCTCTACATGACGTATTGTGCCTGTGCAACTATTTCTGTGATGGAAGGGATTTCTTCTACTGAAATTGTTTTACATCTCCACCTGCTAATGGGTCTGAAGTACTACCACTCTATGCAGTTCATTAAATCCTATGGGAATAAGCCTGGATAAGCTAGATATAACTGATGACATAACAACATGAGCTGCTGAAATATTTAGACATAATTTTCAGTTATTGCACACTGGACTTTTTGGCTTCTTAGCACAGTTGAAGTGCTGCAACTGCTGAGTGTGAACAAGACCATTTTCTCAGATCATTTTAGAAGAGTGTCAGTTCCTTAGAGAATATGTCATTTTTATATAAATAAAAGTATTCTACTAAAAGCTGCTAAGCTAAAGATAGATGTAAGTATAACCAAGAAAAATATATTATTACTGAGAGCACGGCCTATGAGGATTCTTGAGGGCAAATAAAGAACTTTATATTAAATGTATCATGCTGTCAGATGTGTGTATTTGGAGTAGGATTCAACTCATATTATCAAAAAGCTAAACAACAAACTTCAATGGGCATCCCTCTGGAGCCAGTGGAGAGATGCATTTCCCTGGTGTGATCCATCCATTCCCAAGGCAGTGTTGCACAATGTCTGTGTTTTCTATCACAAAGGGCTTTCTACTTGCAACTCTACAGCCTGTCTACTTGCAGCTCAGTTGTGAAGTCACACCAAGTGTTTCTGCATTTTCTCTTATGACAATATTTTCTTGTTCTTGTGGGAATGACCACCACCATCGGGAGAGTTACCCTTCTTCCATCCTTTGCCAACATTTTGGTTACACAGTGGACCAAATGGCATCCATACAGCAGCTTAATTGATTGCAGCACATGCTCCCAATTAATAGCATTGTGCCATAAATCTGACAGCTTGAACACTTGAAGACATGCATACAGATACTACTGAAGTTTGTGTGCACATGTGCTGGTAAAACATCTGATGTTGATGGAAGTAGGACCTGAGGGTGCTCAGCTGTGGATCTTGTCACTTTTCCCCCCGTGATGGCCACCAGGGAAACTTTTCATTTTCTCTTTTCTTTCTCTGCTGCTTTTATCTTTGCCCAAAAGCTACTTTGACTGCCCATATATGCCATCAGGTATGGAGCCTGCTGATAAATCTCTGTGCATGTAAATCTGTTTCCTTTGTGCCAGAATAGATGACTGATATCTTTTAAACCCCTAATTTTCTGGCAGCTGGAGTTAGGTGAAACAAATCCCACCCTCAGGCTGCCCTAAGATGGAGGGAACTGGCAGAAGCCCTTTCCTAACATCTGACTTTTAAATACTTAACTTACGTGTAGAGTCCTGAAGACTGTGAGCAATACACATTAGCAATAGGATTACAGCTTATGCAGGTAGAATAACTTAATTTTTCATGCTCAGTCTTTCCAATATTTCCCACAGTTTATGTTCAAAAGTTAGCTTCAGCCTCACAAGCACTTGTAAGTATGTGGTAACATTAATAGACCATAATCACAGAAGAATTGGAAGTATGAGAAGTAAACTCTCTAGTTTAGTACTTGCAACTCAAGACTCACAAGCTGCTTTGATCAATATGAACATAATTAAATGGACCATGAAAAATAAATAAATAAATAAAAAGAACAATGAAGCTATTATTTATAGAATTGGAAAAAAACGGGATATGAAAAAAGAATGTGGAATACTTAATTCAATTTCTTTGTGTATTTTTTTATCAGTTGTCATCACTAAGAAGATTCACAGTAAGAGCATCATCCCAATTTTTAATCACTTTAAATACAGATCTGTGAAGCATCACACAATCACCTTTTATTCTCCCTTTTCTCCCATAAGAATGATAGAAAAAGAGCTGCTTTTAAAATAGCATGCTGCAATACATAATGGCCAAGTGTTTATAAAATATTAACTGTTAGTGAGACTCCTCAGAATAGTGACTTGTTACCCATTTTCTAATGAAAATGAAGCATATTCAAAGCAGTCACTACTGCAAAGATATCCACCACAGCAGAGGGTACAGTTTGTAATGAAAAACATTACATCTTTAAAAGAATAAGAAAGAAATCTGAAATGCAAAAAAGTTCCAGTTTAAGCACACAAAGCACAAAAGTCTTCTGTTAAGGCATTCTGAGAGAGGCCTGACCCACCAGCCTTCCAAACCAGGCAGACAGTGAGACACAGCAGAGCAAATTAGGAATACACAGACATAGTTATGTTGTTTCTGGAGCAGAGCTGATTCATATTCAGCCTAAGAGAAGCCTAGGGAAAAAGCTAGCCTGGCAGAAGTAGTCTGTTAAAACATTTGCTTACTCATTTTGCTATTAGATGTAATCCATAACTGAGCATTAAGTAGTTTATTCGAGACAACTCAATGTTGAGAATGCTCATAACTTTTTGTGAGTGTCCTGATGTGTTTTTCTTAAAGAACTTCTAGGAGTTATTCTAAAGAGCTTCTAGGAGTTATTTTTACTTAATTGTTGATTTATAATTGTTAGGCATATTTCTGACCTAATAGCTGTGCTAAATTTTGAAAATAATATCAGATGATATAAAACCAAAAGGCAAATAGAAACAAGTGGAAGAGTTGTTGGCTTGTTATGGCTTATTTTTAGATTGTGATTTTTGAACAGCAAAGATTAAGCGCATGCTTGTATGTTTTGCTAAACTTGAGTTGATACCTGGTGTAAAGCAGAGAAGAGAACAGGAGTCAACAGAAAGCAAGTAGAACTTCAGACTTGAAAAATAAGGGCTTTCTGGAATTGGGATTTGGTCTGTCTTTTGTATGAACTAATTTACGTGCTACTTAGCTAAAACACAACTTAGCCATATTAATTTATTGAAGCTGTTCAAAAGTAACTAGTGAATAAGTATAGAAATAACATTAATCAATGGTACAAAATAGCATGTGTCTGGGAAAAAAAGCTGCAAAGTACATAAGGAAAAAGCATCCTCCATTTATATTAAAGAAAACTTACTTCACATAAATAGTAAATGTCAGTTAAAGCCAAGGGAAATATGTACCATGTTCAACAGTATTAAAACTGACATAACATGAATGATTGTCAAAAACTGATGGTATCTGGCAATGTTAAGAAATATTAAATAGGCAAGAGATTGTTATATGCTGTTTTGCCATTTTTGACAGTTTATATACCTAGAAAGAAGGTTCATTTATAGTTGCAAAAATGCAACCTATTCAGTTTTGTTTCATATTCTCTGAGACACTTGAGCAGCTCTGAAAAGATAATTTGGGCTCAATAAAGGCTTTTGTAATTGCTTTCAGCTTGGCCAAATACTGTTTTGAGCAATCTGGACAAAAAATTTGACACTATACTTAGTTCAACACAAAAATTAATAAAGGCGACCGAAAGCAAAAGCTGCTTCTTACAAGGTGAGTGAAAGTGAAGGAAACCGCTATTTCCACACATTTTTTTTAATGTTTCTCTCCTGTTAAGGACTAAAATCCATTTATTTTGATCTACAAGTTTCATTAGCATGAATGGGTGCCTCCAGGAATTAGCCTGTGTCTGAAATACCAGTTTTTAAAATGAAAAACAGTCTTTGACACTGAGTCATTCATTGACTTGGGGTTATGTGAACACAGCATTTGCAAGTTGTTATCATCCATGTATATTTAATAAAATATGGTTGATTGTCACTTCTTGTTTTAGCTAAGTGACACACAATTTTTGTTTTCCAAAACCAATTCTGCTTCTTTATTCCACCATCCCCCATCTTCCCCTCACATGGTAATTTCTGTACTACAAGATGAATGCCACTCAGGAGGGAAACAGTGGCACTCAAATTCCAATGCAGCATCTTAAATTAGTTGGTATAATTTTTTTTTTTGACTGTTAGGACCAGCATTGCCTTACTATTTATGGAAGATAAGGTATAACTATTTGAAAAAAACCTGTACCTACATAAAAAAACTGGAACCAAAAGCCCAAAAATCCTATACTTTGCCTCCCCTATGGAAGAGAGAAATTTTGAAAGGCTATAAAGAATTAAAATATTATATTAAACAAAGAAACTTAGCGAGAGAGATGCTTGGAAGATGTTGCTGTGATGTCTGAAGCTGCATATGAACTTCAAAACAGAAATTCTCAAGAATATGCCCTATAAATATACACATTGGAATGTGAAAAAGAAATTGAAATCCATAAGGCCATTCAGAGCCACTGCTTCTGCTGTCAGAATTAATGATTTTTCCTTTCTTCCCTAAGGGTTGATTGCTAACACTGTACAGCACCAGAGGCTCTTCCATCAA